>JAJEJO010002006.1:110910-206840 GCA_020662805.1 Glaucomys volans
TCATCTTACCCCAATTAGAATGTCTTTTATCAAGAACACAGGCAACAACAGGTGTTGGCGAGGATGTGGGGAAAAGGGTACACTCTTACATTGCTGGTGGGAATGCAAGTTGGTACAGCCACTCTGGAAAGCAGTGTGGAGATTCCTTAGAAAACTTGGAATGGATCCACCATTTGACCCTGCCATCCCACTCCTTGGCTTATACCCAAAGGACTTAAAATCAGATTGCCTCAGTGATGCAGCCTTGTTAGTTTTTAGTTGCAGACACATTTTATAAATGTGTGATACATTTATATATGATTTGATATTCATGAAAATATTTTCTCTAGGCTTTTATTTTAGGTGAGATTTATAGTGTAGGCAAACTTTCATCATCTGTCAAAGCCAGTAATGTCATAATGAATTGCTAAATTATACTTGTTAAAATTCAGTTTTGTAAGTGGTTGCATTTGGTCACTAAATCATCAGTGTATCCCATTGTAACTTTGACTTTCATTACTGTAAATAACATTTTTTTTTTTCTGTGCAAAGTTCCTCCTCTTCTGCATTTTGTTTTGTGGTACTGGGGATTGAGCCTGGGGCACTATTCCACTTTGCTAGATCCCCAGTCCTTTTAATTTTTAAATTTTGAGACAGGGTCTCACTAAATTGCTAAGACTGACCTCAAACTTGCAGCTTCCTGGATTGCTGGGATTACAGGGATGCAACACCATACTCAGCTCTCTTCAGCCTTTAAATCTTTGTTTTATTAATAGGATGTGATGTGTATGACTACAAAACAGGAAAAAAGAATTTAAGCAAATTTTATTTGTGGCATTTCCTGAATTATTATCTGACAAAATATTAGACCCTCCTTCTTTGTTGATTTTGAGATGAAGATTTAATTTTAGCCCAGGGATCAGATCTGCAAATAAACAGCATATACAATATGGAATTGTAGTGAACGTCTAATGAATATGGCACTTTATAATATGTTTCTCCCTTGATACAATGCATATTCATTATAAACATTTGGAAACTACAGAAAAGCATGGTGAGAAGAAGTTTTCATAGAATACTATTTTGTTTTCAGCATTGTAAATCAGTGTAAATGTTGAAGTCCATATATGTAACTTGGGAGTTAGTTGGGTAATCTTCTTTATTAGGGCTGAGGATGTAGCCCAATGGTAGATTTCTTGCCCAGCATGTGCATTCGCCAGTGCCACAATAAACAAATTAAAAAACATTCTTCATTGCTGGTCTGAAGTGCGAGATTGTGTTTTCATCTCTAGTTCCAGATTATTTCTAGAAAATATAATATAGTTTGAGATACAATATAGTTTGAGACAGGATACCTTTTACGTAAAGTAGGAAAAGCAGTGGTTATGATATAATACTCTCATCAAATACCTGGATCTATTGCTGGAGATCAGGACCTATATTTTTCATTGTCTACTAGTGTTTTCATCTGAATTTCTAGTAAAGCATGACTTCCTAATCTGTCCAACTACTGTCCTGTATCTCCCTTTCTCAGTGACGTCACCATTCATCTAGTCACTCGAACTAGAAACCTGAGATTTTTTTTTCTCTCAATTTTTAAATTCTTTTTTGAAATATTTCTTGAATTCCTTCCTACTTTCCCGTCTCCTTTGCCTGACCAGCTCCTTCTCATCCTTTATTTTTTATTTATTTTTTTATTTTTATTTTTTGTGGTACTGGGGATTGAATCCAGGGCCTTGTGCTTGCGAGGCAGGCACTCTACCAACTGAGCTATATCCCCAGCCCCCTCATCCTTTAAATCTTACCTTAGAAATTATTTTCTCTAGGAGGTCTTCCTTGACTGCATTGCCCCTTAAGCCCCATACTCTACAAATCTTTTTTAAGAGCACATATTTACAACTGTCATAGTACATACTTGCCATACTTTATTATGATTGTCTAGTTTTTTTTTTTTTAAAGCTTCCACTAGACTGTGTGCTTTTCAACTATATGGATTACTTGCTTGTTGAAATCTTCAGATTGTTAGTTGCTCTTTTCTCTACCTCCAGGGACTTTATTCATTTATTTTGTTACTTGCCACAGTAAGTTATATTTCTTTTTCGGGAAATTTATGGGAAAGAACTGTCTTACATTTATATTGCTTTGATAGATCTAGAAATTAACATGCAAAGTACCTGACATTATAGAATCTCAGCATAGTTGATTAGTGAATGAATCAAAGTATATTGTAAATATCAGAATATTTCTTAAAGAGTTTATAGCAGAAGAGAAGCCATGTGTTAAATGTTGAATAGAGCAAAATATCTGAATACAGATTGAACATCCCTAATCTGACGTGACACTCAAAAAGGTCCAGATTTTGGAGCATTTTGGGTTTTGGATTTTTTTTTTTTTTTTGATTAGGGAGGTTCAGCTGGTAAAGTCTATGCTAATATTTCAAAATTGGAAACACTTCTTGTTCTAAGCAATTCAGATAAAGGGTACTCAACCTTTAATAGCTTATTTTGGAGACTATAGAAAAAGGTTTTGTATGTAAAAGGCTTTTTAATCCTCTGAGACTTTAAGGTTTAGTAGGCTGATATTTCATATTTAGCAGGCTGGTGGGTTTTTTCCTCAATTTTTGAAATTGTGGTAGAATACACATAATATCAAATTTATCAACTTAAGCATTTTTAACTATGTACAGTTCAGTAGTGTTAAGTACATTCATAATATTATGCAGCCATTACCACGTCCTTCTTCAAAACTTTTCATTTTGTAGAACCGAACCTCTATATCCATTAAAGTATCCATTCTCCTCTCCCACTGCCAGCCCCTGGTAACCACCATTCTATTTTCTGTCTTTGTGATTTTGACTAATGTCATTTTGACAAATGGAATCATTTGAAATTTGTCTTTCTGTAACTGGATTTTTAAACTTAGCATAGCTGGGAATGGCGGCGCATGCCTGTAATCCCAGCGGCTGGGGAAACTGGGGCAGGAGGATTGAGAGTTCAAAGCCAGCCTCAGCAACAGCGAGGCACTAAGCAACTCAGTGAGCCCCTGTCTCTAAATAAAATACAAAAAAAGGACTGGGGATGTGATTCAGTGGTGGAGTGCCCCTGAGTTCAATCCCTGACAAACACCCCTCCCCCAATTATCTAATTTAGCATAATGTAATCCAGGTTCGTCCTATGTTTTACACACACACACACACACACACACACACATTTTGCGTACCTGTTTATCTGTTGATGAAACTTGGGTTGCTTCTGTTCTTGCTATTCACAGTAATCTGCTGGGAACATTCATATTGAAATAACTCTCTGAGGTCCTGCCTTTGGTTCTTTTGGGTTGAAATTGTGGTCATATAAACACAGTATCACATAATTTTTAACCATTTTTTAAACTGTACAATTCAGTAGTATTAAATGCATTCATAATATTGTACAACCCTATCACCACATCCATCTTTAAAACTCCAGAAGTAGAGTTGCTGAGTCATGTGGTAATTGCATAACTGTTTTTGTGTTTAGGGATTTCCTTTGAGAATCTGATGAAGGCTATTGGTCTTTGCCCCCAGAAAAAAAGAGCACATGTATCCATGTATGCTATTTTGCATTTATTTTAGGAGTTCCTAGTCCACTATCTGTGGATCCATTTATAAGAATCTTTGCTCCAAAAGTAAAATGGGTGAGATAGGGAACTTCTTGGCAGAGGAAAATGAAAAACTTTCTGGGAGGTTAATTCAGTCACTTGGATAGTGTGGTGAATTATGCTGAGGCAGGAGTTAATATTCTGTCTTCTCTTAGTGTCTACTTCCTATATTTGTCCTTTCAGCAAGAACATCAGGAAGTAAAAGCCACATCCTGCCCTGCCTGTTCATTATCCTGGTCTTGAGCCAATAAGCAGGATAGATAATTACTGTAATAGTTACTGGGTGCTGTGCTGTGCCTGCCTCCTGTTGAATTCTTGCAACATTTCTGAAGAGTAAGGTTTTATCTTTTTCAGATAAAGAAATACTGAAACAGGTCTATATTTCCAAGAACCTTTGCCTGATATCTACTTCAGTTAAGGGAGCACTTAGTTTCCTTCTCTCAGAATACTTTCAGTACTAAATTATATTTCTTTACCCTGTAGAATCTGAATTCTGTGTGATGGTAAAGACCATCACAATATAGTGTAGAATTTCGGAGTATGGCTCTTTAACCAGATTGCATGACATCATTTGGTCAAATTTATTTAACCATCTGTGCTTCAATTTCTTGATCTGTGAGATGAATATACAAATAATACCATGTAAAGTGGTTAACACAGTTCTTAGCCCATGATAAACTCAATATACATGTTAGTAGTTATCATCAATCATCATCATTATCCTCATTCCTAACACCCAGCTTTTGGTTAGAGCACAGGATTTACTAAATAACTACTCAGTAAATATCTGAATAAGTAGCTGAGTGAGTTCTCTTTCCCTGCTTGAAGATTGGAACTTCGTAGTCAGGTAACCAGATTCTGTATTCCTAATTATATAGATCTCTGTTCCAGTCATATTTAAGGACTTAATTTTTACCAAAAAATTTGAGGGAGTCTTAGCATATGTCTTGAATTTTTAAAAAAAATGTTTGGGCCAGGCACCATGGCACAGGCCTATAATCCCAGTAACTTGGGAGGCTGAAACAGGATTGCAAGTTAGAGGCCAGCCACAGCAATTTAGTGAGACCCTAAGCAACTTTGTGAGACCCTGTCTCAAAATTAAAAGGGCTGGGAATGTGGCTCAGTGGTAACACACCCCTGGGTTCAATCCCTGGCACAAAAAAAATTTAAAATAATAAGATAAA
The DNA here is from genome assembly GCA_020662805.1 of Glaucomys volans. Lineage (NCBI taxonomy): Eukaryota > Metazoa > Chordata > Mammalia > Rodentia > Sciuridae > Glaucomys > Glaucomys volans. The sequence goes on from JAJEJO010002006.1 coordinate 115,710, forward strand.
ATAATGAAAAAATGTTTTTTGTTTAGTTGGGTTCCATTTCCATCAGAAATTATTATATCAGGAGAGATCATTGCTTATAGTATTGAATGTGAACTCTTTTGCTTGTATGATCCAATCTGATCCGTTTCTGGCTCTGTAAAGATCTCAATTGTGACTATAGTTGAGAATTGCTGATTAAATAATTGAAGCTCTAGGTTGTAGTGTGCATTTGTTTGATAGTAGAGTGGCTACCTCATTCATTTTCACAGTGTATAGATAATCATTAACATCTCTGTTTGGCAGATTCCCCTTATTTGAAAAGGCCCTTGCTAAACTCTGAAGCTGCTTTGTCTAGTATAGTAGCCATCAGTCATGTGATTCTTGAACATTTGAAATGTGGCCAGTCCAAGTTAAGATTTGCTATTTGTAGAAAATATACTGGATATAAAAGACTTAGAAAAAGAATGTAAAATGCCTTATTAGTATTTTTATGTTTATTACATGCTGAAATGTTCATAATTTGGAAAGAGTTAATATAAAATATATTAAAATAAATTTAATTTGTTCCTTTTTACTTTTTCTGTAATTTTTTTTTTTTTAGTTGTAGGTGAACACAATTCCTTTATTTTATATTTATGTGATGCTGAGAATTGAACCTAAAGCCTCAAGCATGGTAGGCAAGCTTTCCACCACTGAGCCACAACCCCAGCCCTCTTTTTACTTTTTAATGTGTAGCTGTTAGAGCATTTAAAATTACATATTTGGCTTGCATTATAATTCTGGTGGATCAGAATTATAATAATGATTATATAATTATTAAAAGCATGATTATTCTGACAGACAATAAGTATTTTTATTGATTCTTTTTAGTTATATAAAACAGTAGGATAGCCAGATGAGGTGGTTGTAATCCTAGTGGTTTAGGAGGCTGATACAGGAGGATGGCAAGTTCAAAGTCAGCCTCAATCCAAAACAACAAAAACATTAGTACACATATTGACATAATCACAAAAGTATGGATTATAATTTGTTCTAATTCAGTCCCCAGCATTCCTCTCTCTTCTCCTTTCCCACTTCTCCCTTCCTTCTATTCTGCTGATCTTTCTGCAATTTATTTATACTTTGTTTTCTTTTAAATTGGTGTCCTGTGCATATACTTGATGTAAAAGTTCAGTCAGATTCATTCCATTGCTCTTCTCTTTTCCTGTTCCTCCTTCCTCCCCTTCAATCCACTTCCTCTACTCTACTGATCTTTCCTCTGTTTTTTTCCTTTCTCTCTTTTAGTCCCCTACACCTTATTTTGGATCAGCTTCTGCATATCAGAGAAAACATTCAACTTTTGACTTTTTGGGACTGGCTTATTTCACTTAGCACAATAGCTTGCGATTCCACCCATTTACCAGCAAATGCCATAATTTCATTCCTCTTTATGACTGATTAATACTCCATTGTGTATGTGTACCACATTTTCTTTATCCATTCATTTGTTGAAGAGCACTTAGGTTGTTTCCATAGCTTGACTGTTGTGACGCTGCTATAAACACTGATATGGCTGCATCACTGTAGTATGCTGATTTTAAATCTTTTGAATATGTACTGAGGAATGCGATAGCTGGGTTATATGGTAGTTCCATATCTAGTTTCTTGAGGAATCTTCATACTTAAAGCTGTTTTTTTATTTTTTTCCTGTACTGGGGATTAAACCCAGGGGCACTCCACCACTGAGCCACATCCCAAGCCCTATTTTATATTTTATTTAGAGACAGGGTCTCACTGAGTTGCTTAAGGCCTCGGTAAGTTCCTGAGGCTGGCTTTGAATTTGCGATCCTCCTGCCTCAGCCTCCCAAGTGCTGGGATTACAGGCATGTGCCACTGCGCCCGGCTTAAAACTGTGTTTTTAAAGTTGTGTGATAGTCTACCAAGACGTTTTGGCTACTGGAGAATTTAAGAGTTAGTCTCCACAGAAATAATGACTGATTGCCTTCACTTCATATACTTTATTACCTCTTTAAAGAAGCCAGTAACTGTTGTGTTTTTATACTAGCAAATAATATAATGGTACTGATAATAATAGCTGATATTTATTTAGTACTTCCTGTGTTGTAGGCATTGTGCTGGAGTCTTTCTAGATGTAAATAAATCCTGCCCATCAACTTCATTAACCCTATTTCATAATTGAGTAAACTAAGGCTTAATTTCATATTTCTTTTCTTTTAGGTTTTTTTTTTTTAATCTCATTTTGTCCTGCTGGAAAATTAGAATAAATATATTGTTTTGGATTTGCAAAATAAACTTTTATTTCTCCTTTGAAAAGTCCTGCACTAAGGGGTGCTTTGGTTATGTAAGCCATGCTCCAAAGTTTATACCTTTTCTGTTTCTGGTTAGGCTTTCCTTTCAATGACTTATGTCCGTGAGTATGTTCTCTGACATATTTTTCAAAAATAAAGCTCATTAAAATAACCAGCCTCTCATAACTGAGATTTACTTATTCACATAGTACCATATGCCCTTAAAATTTACAGCATTTACTTAAAATTTTATGATTAATGTCTTGTTTTCCCCAGCAAATTATAAGTAGGGTCCCAATTTAAATCTTGTTTGGCATATAGTAGATATTCAATAAATATTTGTTGAAAGAATGAAATAACATTTATATAGAGAACATATAATTAAGGTGACTTAGAGAAATTAAAAACCTAAGGTAAAAATCAGTGTCTTTAAATGTGGTATATATACCCAATGGAATATTACTCAGTCTTAAAGAAGAATGAAATTGTGGCATTTGCAGGTAAATGGATGGAGTTGGAGAATATCATGCTAAGCAAAATAAGCCAGTCCTCCAAAACCAAAGACCAAATGTTTTCTCTGATATGCAGATGCTAATTCAAATCAGGGGGTGGGGACTAGGGAAGAATAGAGGTACTTTGGATTAGGCAGAGGGGAGTAAAGGGAGAGGATGGGATATGGAGGTAGGGAGGATAATAGAATAAATCAGACATTATTACCTATGTGTGTATATGATTGTACAACTGGTGCGATTCTACATCATGTACAACCAGAAGAATGAGAAGTTATACTCCTTTTATGTGTGATGTGTCAAAATGCATTTTACTATTAACGTGTAAGTAGAACAAATTTTTAAAATGAAAAAAAAAAAAAACAAATTGAAAAAAAGTCTTTGTCCTAAAACTTTTAAGTTTTTATCAACTGTGAATTATTAAAAAGCTGCCTAACTTTCAGACTTGTTTGAATTAAAAGCCAAGACTCATCAGCTGCGGATAGTTATTACTGTAGTATATAGCTCAAGGTTTCTGACAGTTCCCAAAATAAGCAGAGTCAAAGTGTTTTATTGCCTTTCTAGGAATTGTCATCAGCTTTATGATCAATAAGAGCCTCTGCTTTCCCTTTTCCCTGACAAATCACAAGAGAAAGAAGAGCATTGTTGCTAAATAATGATATTCAGAGTTTTTTTTTTTTTTTTAAATCATGACCCAGAAATCTTTAGGAACTAAGTATTTCCTGTTATGGAAAGACTGTAAGTCTTTACCTAGTGCTGAAGTTCTTTTATAATCTTAACCCAATCTACCATTCCAGCTTTATTTACCAGACGTGAACCTTATATCCCAGATAAATTCATCTATTTAGAATTTTCTGGCCTCTGTGTTTTCTTAATTTTTTTTTTAGTTGTACATGGACACAATACCTTTATTTTATTTATATTTTGTGGTGCTGAGAATCAAACCCAATGCCTCACATGTGCTAAGCAAGTTGTCTACCACTGAGCAACCCCAGCCCTTTCTTTTCTTTTTTCATTTATTTTTTATTGTAGTAAAATACAAAGGAGAAACACAAGGGACTCCTGTCCCAGAGGCTGTGATTCTGTATCTTTTTATCTTGTGTGTCCACTACCATAGATTTATAATTACTTTTATGCATTTGTCTTTTGAATCCTGTAGGAAGTATAAAGTGGAAGAGTTATAAACCAAAATTAAAATAATACTGGTTTTTATGTTTGCCCATGTATTTACTTTTATTGGAGATCTTTGTATCTTCATATGGCTCTAACTTTATTGTCTAACACTGTTTCATTTGAACCTGAAGGACTCCTATTAGCATTTCTTGTAAAACAGGCCTAGTAGTAATGAACTCCCTTAGCTTTCATCTGAGAATGTTTAAATTTCTTACTTTTTTTATTTTCAGTACACATTGTATAAATAGTTTATTTTTAAAAATCTTGAGCAGAAAGCACTTCCATTAGCCTTATGGGATTAAAGTTTTAGAAATCAGTCTATATAAAAGACAACTGGACAATAATAACAGAAGGCTATAAAAAATACAGAACAGGGTAATAGGCAGTGGGTAGATTAAGCCCTGAGAATAATAGTTTAATAGTAATTAACAAGAACTTGACGTAGATATTGTACATGAGCATGGAGTTTCATGAAGGAAATTCTATATGATTGGTAACTGACAACTTTCAGATGAATGGAGATAGAATTTTAAAAGAACTTCAACAAGAATATATGATTTTTTTTTTTTTAATTGAACACAAATGGAGTACAGTCTTACATTGCTGGTGGGAATGCAAGTTGGTACAGCCACTCTGGAAAGCAGTGTGGAGATTCCTTAGAAAACTTGGAATGGATCCACCATTTGACCCTGCCATCCCACTGCTTGGCTTATACCCAAAGGACTTAAAATCAGATTGCCTCAGTGATGCAGCCACATCAATGTTCATAGCTGCTCAATTCACAATAGCTAGATTATGGAATCAACCTAGATGCCCTTCAATGGATGAATGGATAAAGAAACTGTGGTATATATACACAATGGAATATTACTCAGCTATAAGGAAGAATAAAATTATGACATTTGTAGGTAAATGGATGATGTTGGAAACTGTTATGCTAAGTGAGATCAGCCAATCACATAAATCCAAAAGCCGAATGGTCTCTCTGATAAATGAATGATGATGCATAATGTGTGGGGGAAAGATGGCAAGAATGGAGGAAAGATAGCTAGCATAGTGGGGGTGGGTGGGGGGTAAAATTAATAACAGAGTGTGTGACAGATACCATTGCCCTGTGTAAATGCATGAGCGCACAGATGGTGTGACTCTACTTTGTGTACAACCAGTGAAACAATAGCTGTACTCCATTTGTGTTCAATAAAAAAAAAAATAAATAAAAAAAATAAATTTCTTACTTTTGAAAAACAGTTGTGAGGCATAGGACAATCAAATGACAGGTTTTTGTTTTTTTCTTTTAGCACTTTACATATGTTATCCCACTGCCTTCTGACCTTTAAGGTTTCTGTGTACATTTCAAGGACCACTGGTATAAGGAGAAGTAAACAGATCGCTTCTTTCTTGCTGCTTTCAAGATTCTGTTTTTCAGCAGGTTGATTATATTGTATCTCAGTGTGAGTTTCTAGGTTTACGCTACTTGGAGTTCATATGTCAAAGTGAAGAATTTTCTTCTTAGTCTGGTGTTTGGCTGACATTTTCTGTGGTTTCTTGTATAAGCTCTCCACATAAGGAAGCTTTTTCCAATCCTCTCTAAGGCAAGTCAGGTTTCCATAATCTGTTCCTCCAACACCTTATACTTACCTATTAGCGACTGGAATACTGCATTATAATTATTTCTTTATGTTCTTCTTCCCAACTTTCCACACCAGCCGTGTATGTACACTGAATTGAGAGCCTGAAGTCTGGTACCTATCCCACTATATTTATAGCACAGTCACGATTATGTAATAGGCCTTCAGGTTGTATAGTGGGATGTGGGTCTGTTGTGTATTTTCTCTTTCATTTTTCATACCAATTCCATGTCTGATATAAAAAGATATATCTTTAGTTTATAGATGGAGAAAACTAGGGTTTAAAAAGAATTTGCTACTGTTTAACTTTTTATTTAGCATATACTTACTAGATGTGTTGGCAAAAATTATTTAATCCTTTCTGTAACTGTGAGATACATCAGTTTTATTATATCTTTGAAGAGAAGAAAATTGAGGCATAAAAAGATGAAGATCAAGTGATGTACCTAACTGGAGTTGGCTTAGGCAAAAGGGAGAATTTAATGACTACATGTAATTGGAGGCATAAGAGTGTAGGTGGAATGTGTGTTAGGATTCATAGAAACAGAACCAGTAGAAGGTGTATATTTTGACATTATAGAGATGGGGTGGGGAGAAAATTATTTCAAGGAATTTGTTCGTGTGGTTGTGGGAGCTGGTAATTTAAAAATCTGTAAAGCAGGCCAGCAGGCTGTAGACCCATGGAAGAGTTGATATTACATCTTGAGTCTGCAAAGGCAATCTGGGGACAGAATTCCCCTCTTCCTTCAGGGACCTCTTCAAAGCTTTTATCTGATTGGAAGAGGGCCACCTACATTATAGAGGATAATCTGCTTTACTCTCAGTCTACTGATTTAATAATATCACCTAAAAAAATACTTTCATAGCAACATCTTGACTGTTGTTTGTCAACAACTGTGGCTGAGGTAAGTTTACACATAAAGTTAACTATCACAAATGACAGGAACCAGGGCCTAAACCTTGCCAAGACTCACTCCCTAGCTTCTATAATTTATTATTAGTAGTAATAGTAGCAGTAGCAGATATCATATTGGCAAGAGTGCTTTTTTTATTTTAGTGTCAAATAAAAACAAACTAGGTTAAAGTTCTGACAGTCTTGTCTTTGATCATAGACCCATTCTTAAATTAATTGCCATAATTATGAGGTAAGGTACTGTGACTGGTTGAGTGTGAATCAGGAACTAATCCCTGGTCAGTTCTTGCTTGGAGAGATAAAGTCTACAAAAGGATAGCATCTTCTGTTTCAATCATATGTACCAAAAAATATCAGAAGAGGGAGAAAGAAGAGCAGTCTGCAGAAAGATTGCCAAACCAGACGAGGAGGTCCAGCTAGAACCAATAACTGTTACTATAGTGACTTAAGATAATCTGTGATGGAGTCAGTATTTTAATTCTGGACTATTTTCCCTCAAATCCTATGCTTCGAAAGCCATCTAATGAGTTTGTAAAAGTAGAGAATAATTGGATTATATTTTAATATTTAGACAAGATTTTAAGGCAGAGATTTTAGTGATAATATTACGTTCTATAACTATGTCAGATTAGTGTTTTCCAACCATTAAGTACTTTTTATATATTTAAACATTTATCCAGGGTTGGGGTTGTATAGTTCAGTGGTAGAGCACTTGTCTAGCATGTGTGAGGCATGGGGTTTAATATTCAGCACCATATATAACTAAATAAATAAAACAAAGGTCCATCTATAACTAAGAAAATATTTAAAAATAAAAATTACTCCATCAACATTAAAGTTCTAAGTAGCCGGGCTTGGTGGTTCATGTATATTATTACAGCAACTTGGAAAGCAAAGGCAGGAGGATCACAAGTTCAAGGCCACCCTGGCAACCTAGTGAGACTTCGTCTCAAAATGAAAAATAAAAAGGGCTGGGGGTGTAGCTCAGTGTTAAAGCATCCTGAGTTCAATCCTCAGTAACTGGGGGAAAAAAGATTTCTAAGTATTATTGATATTTAGGCTAAAAGCCTGTTTTTTTTTTCTAAATTATATGACGTTTTCTACATTTCACCTTCCAATCCTGAGATGATAGAAATATTAGCATTTACATATGGAAAAGAACACTAGGGCTCTGAAAGGTTAAGTAATCAGAAAAAGTGTTTCACAGCAGAGCCAAATTAGAATCTGGTCTCTGGGGGTTCTTTGCTCATTTTGTTGCTCTCCATAAGATCCAGATGTCTTACTGACATCTACATGAAAATAGCATGCTTTTACTTTGTTTGCTTGTAAAAGCTACTTAATAATAAGCATTTTTAGGGTTAAATGTGCCCCAGAAGAATTTTTACAAATAGGGCTCAGGATTATAAAATATAGCTTCATAAGTTTTTATAGCTTTCTAGTTTCCAATGGTTTTCTAGTTTCATTTTCTGGTTAGAAATACTTATTTTCAGAAGAAAGACTAAACTCTGTGTCTAGGAAGGGCTTTGAAGGTGATTTAATTCTGTCTCTATGATAATATTGGACTAGCATCAAAGTTAAGACAGATGGCTCACTCCCTTCTCCCTCTAAACAGAGCCTGGGAAAATGGAAGTGAATCCCATGGATTCAAGGTTTTTCAGCCTGCCCTTGTGAGTCGCTTTTGACTACTTCATATTAGATCTATGTAGTTATCAACCTCAGACTTCTGAAAGCCTAGCTTGGACTTTGTTTTCTTTGATGGTTCAGATACCAGGATACATGGAATCAGATCTGTCTGTCTTTGAAACACTGGGAAGCTCTATCCCTGTCTCTCTCTATATAGCTTTGGTTCTTGTGTATTCCTCAGGATGTACAAGCATCCTGAGTTAATAGGGGTAAAAAAGATAATCTAAAGTAGAGGACAATTAGGATCATTTCTTTTCCCTTTTTAGACAATTTCTAAGATGGAGGCAGTGACTTTTCCTGTCGTGACATCTCAGATGAGTGGTGGTTTATGCAAAATGCTCACACATGTACTCATGAGATATATCTTACGTGTAAGATATATTGATGGGCTCCTTGGGAATCTGCATATATAGATTGCCACTTCTTACTGTGGCACAGATCCTTGAAAAGCAAATTAAGTTTTTAAATTACTGATGTTGAACAGAATGGTTTGTATTGATTTATACGTACCTCACCTTTAGGAAAATATTCATGTTGTTATGGCCAAGCATCTTTCATGCATCTAAATATATATTTAGTTGTTTCTACTTGTCTGAAACTAGAGGATAGTTATAGGAGTTAAAAGCTATTGCATGATAATAGAATAACAATTTGGCATCTCTGAAATTATAAGAAGACCCTTCAGTTATCAGTGTGGTTTATAGGGCAAGTTTTCAGTTGTAATTTTTTAATAGAAAGTGATATAATTGAAGATTTGATTTTTAAAGTTTTCTCTTTAGCAATGTATATTTTATTACTTTGTTTTGATTATAAAAGGAATTAATATGAGAACAATTTTGCTAGATACTAAATTAATTTTATCTCTGTACTAAGAAACTTTCCATATTTTATTTAGTTGGGAGAGATCTTCAGAATATGTGTGGAGACATCATCACAGCTTGTTCCCTGCCCCATACACTTCAAGTTATAAAGAGAAATTTGCATTCTCCAAGCTTCCTCCATTTTATACAAACATAGACCTTGTTTGCCGGTTAGAGCTGAGAGTCCTTTGTGATGTTTTCTTTTTCACCAAGAGAGCTTTCTTCCTTTGCTCTGCAGTTCTTCTGCCTGGCTACTTAAAGTCAGCTCACTGCCTTCTTGCAGCCCTGTTTTCCTGCATGCACTCTTGATCTTCTGAGCAGACACTGTTGGTAACAGGAGTTAAACAGCAGAGCAGAAAGAATTGAGCAGACACTGTCAGTAACAGGATTTAACAGCAGAAAGAACTGAAATGAGCACATCCACATTTACATTGGTATGGGTTGTGCTGATGTATTATATCGTGTAATGTTTTCTATTTTTGTTATTATCTCCTGTCTGAAATGGAGCTGAAGTGATATTGACCTTGTGTGGAATGCCTCTGAGGATTAGAGGTGGGGGTGAGGGCTAGATTTTCATGTGACTTATTTCTGACATTCTGCAGCAGGACTGAAAACGCTCATCTGCTCACATAAGGAGGAAAGAAAAAAATTCCACGATTAAGCTTGCAGAATTTGTGTGCTATTTTCAGAATTTTTTCCCTTGTGTTTTTCTATTTTTCAATTTTACCTAATTTGATAAGGGTTGGAGGTGGGAGATGGCCTTGGTATAATAAGTAGATTAAGGGATGGAAGGAACGTCCTGCAAAGATGATTCGAATGATGAGGGACTGTTTAAAATCTCCACGACACCACGACCCACATTGCAACCCATCTGACAAACGGTTAGTGAGCTCCTTGGCCATGTCAAGTCTTTAAAAGTAACAATATACAAATAGCTTTGTTTGTGTGTTTTTTTCTTCCATACAAATTTTAAGATCATTGTGCCTACATATTCAAATGATTTTTGTCTACATTTAAAAGTATCACCTGAAGAAGGTGAGAATATAAATGAAGCCTGTCCCTTAAGTATCTCTTTTGGTAGAATTTTCTCACTTTCCTTTATGCCAAAGCTCAGTGAAGCCTGAGCCATAACTCCAGACATTTGAGTTATGTCTGGAATAGAAACTGAAATATAGTAATGAAGCTCCGAGGAGAAACTCTGCAGTACTAATTAGGAGAACTTCTTAAATCCTATCTTCCCCTCTCCATGTTGGCTTCTTTTACTCCTCACTCCACCCCAAAAATGTATTGCTGCAGAATTCTCTATGGACTTTTTTTCTCATTTTGTAGAAAAGAAAGGAATGGGAGCTGTGGGGGAAGGGGGAGATTTTGATAAACATGGGCAGTTAAATTTGTTACATTAAAGAAATAGCTTTATTTTGTAATTCTGAATATAAGGTCGCTTGAGATTCATCATAGGAATTCAGCTTCTAACAAAACATATAAAAATTTATAGAGAATGATATTTCAAAGTAAAAGTAGAGCCCAGTATGTTTGATTTGAGAAGTAGAAGAGGTAAATGCTACTGTGATTCTTTTTTTATGTAATACACATTATTTTATATATTTGATCAATTGGGTTTGATAGGTGGTTTCAAAATAGCTTTTTAAAACAGATGTGATATTTGATAGAGCAGATTACCTGGTATTCACAGTGTTGTTGCTTTCTAAAATTGATGCTCACCAGTGATTTAAGGGGAAATTAACACTTCAGCAAATGCCTTTTTCCTTAATATTGTTCACTGTTTCTGTTAGCCATTTTCATTTCATTTGACAGTGATAATTAAGGGTTAAGCTTACAGAGCTGATGCAACTCCTCCTTTTCTTCACCAGCCATTTTCATTGGACAGTATTTCCATAGCAACAATGAGATCAGTGGAACCTGAGTGTTTCATTGATTATTTTCTCTTCTTCCTTTTTTAATCTATTCTCTTTTCACCACATTTTAGTGAGGAAGCGATTTTTTAAAAATAAACAGCTATATTGATTTCTATTCCATAAATAATTAAGAGGGTAGAAAATCTGCCCTTCGTTTAAAAATTGAATGTTTCACTATGTATTTAAAAAGCGATTCAGGATTAGGAGGATGGATAACCATACCAGCTGTAGCTGATGTTCTCAAATATTCTTGCATTGTTTGCTGGTCTTCTAGGGAAAAGAATAATGTGGAACAGGACCTTAAGGAAAAAGAAGATACTATTAAACAGAGGACAAGTGAGGTTCAGGTGAGTGAACTATGAAATTCACTATTCCATTTCTGATACAGGAATATTAATTTTAAATGTATAAGGTCACTTACTATTTGATGGATGTGGTAGTAGGTCTAGGGAATATCTAATATTTGTAATTTAATTTAATTCTGTCTTTTGTAAAATGATTGTTCTTGCTTTGAATTCTGGCCTTTAAATATTGTAGTACAGTGAGAAAGCAAAATTATTCAGTGAAGATTTCTCGTTTTGAAAGTATTTTTAAATGATATTTACCTGCATAGTATACAATGAAAGATAACTTTGAATGACTTTTGATATGAATATTATTACATTGTAAAATTAAATGAGCAAGATCATCATTTCATCATCATGAAAAACCAAATTGCTTTTTCATGCATATGAGATTGTGTTAGCTAGGAGACCTAGTATTTTCAAAGACTGTTTCTCATAATTCTGCTTGGGCAGGAGATGATACAGAACAATTTAACATTTTATGTGTTCCTTAGTAGGCAGGATATCTTAACTTTGAGATAAAGAGATTTAATTCATTTTCACTAAGTTCCTTGTTAAATATCTTCATTTTACAAATAAAAAATAAAGCCTGTTTATATTTGGGAAGTGATATAAAGTGGGGTGTTTGAAACATTAAAAACATAGAAAATTGGGCAGTGTTTCATTTACAGCAGTAAACAATTCATGTGGCCATGTTATTGGGGTACCATTTCCTGAATGCTGCACTAGCACATACAGGAGAAGCTGCAAGTAAGAGCTCATGGATGGGCATTTCTTAGTGTGCTGCTTGTATGTTGATTCCCTGCTTATAATAATACTTCTAAATAGGCAAAAGCTTTAAATAGTTTTGTTTCGATGTAGTACATTCATTAGGGATTGTTTGTCAAATGGATTATGCTAGGTTTGGGAGAATGATTTACTGAAGGATTGAGGAAGAAGCCAGATTTCTTGGTAGTTGAGTCTCTGATTGGATGACTGCATTTATGCTGTCTACTGGAATTTTCTTAAAAGCAATGCCAAAGTTAATATATCATCACCAATGTATTTCTCTATCTGGTAGTGAGATTAAGTGTAGGAGGATCAGTTACTTGATTACATTGTTTATGTGCAGTTTTTAAGTTTCTTAAGAAATGCCAGAGTCATGACTTTAAGCAGTTATTCCTGAAATAGTTTTGAGAATGGAAGACAAAAATTTACAAAAATTTTCTTCATCTGAAGAAATATAGTTTCTGATATATTGGACAGCTTCTAAATTTAGTCAGTTACTCTTTCAAAGTGCATAGGTTCTTGTGATAAACAATATTTTGTCACTCAAGTATATCTACCCATTGTTTTTTCTCTATTGCATCTTTTGAGCATGGGGATTTAAATAACCAAATTAGAAGAGCACTAAACTTCACATTGTTCCTTTCAGGCCAAATGGGTTATCCTTAAATATTTTGTTTGTTATCATTGTAGAAGTTTTGTTATCAGAATTTTTCTTTGATTTACTTGTTCTTAGTGGCAATAGTAAGGTGTATGTTTAACCTTAAGCTTTGTGAAATCCAAAGTATGTGATTGACACAGAAAATCCACATTGTTGAATTTTTCTGTGTGGAGTGCTGTAAGTATAACATGCTTAGTGTAGACTGAGTAGTAACAGTTGAACATGAATTCCTTGGAAAGTAGTGCTGGATTAATTAAACCTTTGGGTTAAGTAGATTCATTACTGATTTTACCCCAATAGAAGTAGCTGTTTTCAGTGGTAGTGAGGCACTAGACTAAGAATGACAGTAATTGACTTACATAAACAGTTAGAACTCTACGCTTTAGTAGTCATTTCCAATTTTCAGAAGCACATGACAACTTGCCAAAAATGGTAATAAGTAGATTTCATTACCTATTAAATTAACTTGGATTTACCTGTTGATAAATGAAGCATGGACTAGGAATAAAATGGATAATTAAAATCTGTAAGTAATTTGAACTCTCAGTACTTACTTTCCGACAAAAGGTAATTTACTAGCAATATTAATAAATAGCAGAATCTAAAAAGGTATACTTCACAGCTTCTTTCTGACTCCACTTTCTATTGGAAGTGCTAATGAGAAATGCCAAAATGAAGACATCAGGGAAAGAAAAATAAGAGAATTTTGGCCTATCATTATCTGCTTAATACAAATTTAGTTTTTCTGAGTGTTCTTGCTTTTTTCCTTATTACGAAAGTGACAAATAATGACTGCCTTAGCTCACATCTCAAGTACAGAAACAAAAGTTTCAAAACCAAAATTAAGTTTTTTATTGGTTTGTTTATTGTTTTTGTTTTTATTTGGTGCTAGGGATTGAACCCAGGATCTTTTGACTCGTCAGCAAGTATTTAGGGATTCGATACTCTTCTTCAGTATTTTCTAAAGGTTTATAGTGGCAAGTTGATAACAGATAGACTTGAATTTAGTTCCTAGTTCTGCCACTCCTAGGTTGGTGATCCTAAATAAATAATTTAACCACTATATGTTTTAGTTTTATGTACCAAACATTTCAGAGGTGTTAGTTTTATTATTCTACATCATACACTCACCTCTGTACATGCACATTTCATCACTAAGCTCGTTTCTTCTGATTTCTAACCTCATATAGAACGCTCTGCACATAGGACTTTCCAATTTGAATACACCCTTATTTAGCTATTGCTGGCACTTTAGCTACCACCTATTTTTCTCTACATTTATTTCTTTCTGTGGCCATATTTTTCCCTTTCCTGTTCTTTCACCAACCCTATGCAGTCTGCCATTTATCTGTTTCACTGTGCTTTAATTTTTCTCAAACATGTTGGTCCTTACTGTTTTAAGGACCAAGAACTGCTTTCTTGGGTTGTATGCTTCTAAATACCTTCCTATCTCTCTTTTTACTTCTATTGCCTTTGTCAGGGTCAGATGAACAGACTGACTCTGTGTGTGTTTGTGTATCTTTCCCTCCTTAATGTCAGGTGCCAGGCCCACATCACCAGTTAACCATTTTATATTTATCATTTTAGAGTCAGTATATCTAAAATGAATCTTGATCTTAATCTGAAAAAAAAATAGCCTCAAGTTTGAACTTTATTATTTTTATCAGTGCTCTTCTTTTTCATTGCTGCCACCCTTTTCACCTGACATCTATAAATTCAGAGTCAGATCATAAGTGCTCATTCTGACCGTTCTTTTCTTCCTAAACCAATTTTAGTATCATGACTCTTAGATATAAAAATTCTTATTGCTGCCCACTACCACTGTTAATATGGTAGATTGTCATACATCACAGTTATATTTGAGAAATATAAACTGTCTTTAATATTAGTCATGTTTTGATTGTCTGACTCTGAACTGTTTGCCACATATGTTTCTTCTCCTTATTCCCATTTACACCTTGAGTTGTTATGCCCTGCTTATATGAATTCCACCCATGCCTTAAAGTTCAACTCAATTTGCATACTTCTCTTAAACTTTCCTTTCTCTGTCTCTTTAGTCTATTTTCAGTTTTTCCTGTATTTTCCCAGAGGAGTGTATATCTATTTTATGGCGTATATTCTATGTTCCCTTATAGTGCTTGCTTGCTGTGTACATATACAGATTCCAGTATCCTTCATTATGAGGTTTTGAGCTTAAAAATTGTGCCTTGTATCATCTCTTCTATATTTGGTAATATGTTGTTAGACGGAGATTGATTGATAAATTGATTTTGGTACCAGGGATTGAACCCAGAGTACTTTTAGGCTCTACCTAAATTGCTGAGGCTGGCTTTGAACTTGTGATCCTCTGTCTTAGCCTCCCGAGTTGGGATCACAAGCCTGTACCACCATGTCTGGCTAGATGGAAGTAAATTTAAGGAAGCTATTCACAATATAAATGAATCAACTTTGATTTTGTATATGAAACTAAAAAGAGGGAAAGACACATCTAGAAGCCACAGGCAGAATGGATTGGAAGCATAGTAGGTGTCATTGAGTCTGACTTTTTTATATTGTTCATACTAAACTCATGTATAAGAAGCTTCCAATTATTTGTATTTAATCAGTTAAGAGTTACTCTGAGTAATTGCTCATATTGTTTTTAATTCACTTAGTTGGTTCTTTTTTTTTCCCTCAGAGGAAGAGGGATGATTTATTTTATTTAGAAATAAAATTAGGTATGAGAGCTCAACATTCTTTTCCTGGCAATAATGCTCTTTGGAATACTCTGGGAAGCAGATGATTGGGAAATAGAGGCAGTCTGTTAATGGGGTTTTCTAACACTCATCTCCATTTAATAGGCTTCCTTTCTGTTTGACTTGAACATTTTGCTCCACAGTTGATCTCCTTTTTTATTTTAAGAATAAGGCTGTAACTTCTGTTTTGAGTATAACTAATAATGTTCCTGATTATTTCTCATTTTGGGTTAGTCTGTAGAGGTTTTTATTTAAAACAAATAACACCACTTGTGAAATTACCGAAATCTCTCTTGTTCTCTTTAATAATTCTTCTGATATATTACTGTAAGAATGTGTTTGTATATACGGTTTGCTTTCTTTTAAGCAAGTGTTTTATTCATAAAGTAGTGCCCTTTTGTTTATTTTCACACTATATTTTGTATGAAACAGACACAAACACATTCATGTTGTTAATATTTTATAGGTTGAATTCTTTTCTTCCTTTCTTTCTTTTTCTTTTTTCTTTTTGGTGCTGGGGATTGAACCCAGGCCTTGTGCGCACAAGGCAAGCACTCTACCAACTGAGCTATACCAGCCCGGGTTGAATTCTTTTCTATTTTTGGCACTGGGGATTGAACCCAGGGGCGCTTAACCACTGAGCCACATCCCTAGCCCTTTTTTATATTTTATTTAGAGGCAGGGTCTCACTGAGTTGCTTAGGGCCTCACTAAGTTGCTGAGGCTGACTTTGAACTCTCCATCCTCCTGTCTCAACTCCGGAGCTGCTGAGATTACATGCATGGACCACCACGCCCGCCTTAGAGGTTGAATTCTTTAGTTACTTATAAGTTGCACATCTGACTTGGATTACTAAAATGAATTATTTTACTCTTTGATATATCTAATAGCACATTATGGGGTGTGTATCATTTTCAGTAACCTGAGTGATTTCTAGAAAACAGGATATTTTTCTTGAAATTGCTTTTTAAATGAAATCAAGATTCCCAGCTCAGGTATCCTTCATTCATGGATGAAGAATCTTGGATGTGGCTTGCTTTGGTATTTTTCTAAAACAAACTTAGGCACCGTATTACATTAATCTTGTTCACTTTATCCTTGCCATTCTCTAATGCTGCTATCCTCCTTTTTTGTTGTTGTTTTTGATAGCTCTGGGAGGCAGGTAGAACATGATCAAGGAAGATAAAGAAAAGGTATCTGCAAGTGTCTTCAGTCATTCACTTGAGGGGATGATATTTAAAAGTGCTGATGAGTTATGCACTGACCCAGGAGAGGTTTTTCCCAAGTGGCCGCCTTAAGATTAAGAGAAAATTATCCATGTTCAGTAGAAGGTGCTGTTTGCCAAAACCTGTCTCTGCCTTAGTTGAGAGTGTAACAGGAGGTGGGTGAGGGGGACAAGCATAAGTTTCCTGTACTTAGTCTCAGGATAAGCAAAATAAGAGTCAGTTATATCTAGATACTGATAATGATATGGAAATTGCATTGCAATAGTGGTGACAAATTTGCAATGAAATTTGATTCTTGTTCCTGTTAGCATATATATTTGCAACTGTTCGTTTTGACTTTTTGCAGTTTAATCACTTTAAATCTACTTACTGAACATGAAGATCCTCTTGTTAGAATTTTTATAGAAGGTATTTTTCATTTTAGAAATAAACATGGAAAAACACTCATTATAATTTAATGTGGACATCCATCCATTTCTTGAGTATTTCATGATTGTGAGGTATTTTCTCAATTAACCTTTTCCTTAAGGCCTCTACTTTTGTGTTACCTTGTGGATTCTTACTGCAGCTAAGAAATGAGAAAAGGTAATGAGGTTGGGAAATTCGAGTGATTGTGCTTGCTCCTTAGAAAGGACAAAGATGAGTAAATATACTGGTTTATTCATTCCTTTTTCCTTTTATGTAGGTATGTCTTCTGAGGTTATTATGTTTAAATGAATCACCAAAAAAAAAACTATTTTAAAAAATGTGGTTCAGTTTATTAAAGGAAACAGCATTAATTCTATTATTGGTAATTATTACATAAAAATTCGGTTGCATCAGAAACTTTTTATACTGACCTGAAATCACCAGAGATGTCATACTTAAAACACAGCAAACTTGATATTTTCTGATAATAACGTGGGAACATAGTAAATTTGTAAAATACAGAAAAGTATAAGAAAGAAAAAGAGAGCCTTTCTAGAGAGAACCATTGTTAACATTTTGCTCTATTTTCTATGACATAAATGGATTTATATTTATTATCATCATACTGTATATACCTTTATATTCAGCTTTTAAAAGTTATTACTACATCCTAGACATTCTCTTATATCTTATGACCCTTTTAAGATCCATTCTGCCAGTCGCAGTGGTGCACGACTGTAATCCCAGCGGCTCTGGAGGCTGAGGCAGGAGGATCTTGAGTTCAAGGCCAGCCTCAGCAAGGGCAAGGCACTAAGCAACTCAGTGAGACCCTGTCTCTAATAAAATACAAAATAGGGTTGGGGATGTGGCTCAGTGGCCGAGTGTCCCTGAGTTCGATACCCGGTTCCAAAAAAAAAAGATCCACTGTATTGGAGTTGGACTTGTGACTCAGTGGTAGAACACATGTGAGGCACTGGGTTCAGTCCTTGGCACCACATAAAAGTAAATAAATAAAATAAAGGGATTGTATCCATCTACAACTAAACAAATTTAAAAAACAGATCCATTGTATTTTTCTTCATTGGATTTTCAATAAAAGATACCAAAATTACAAGTGATTATAAAGACTAGATATTATTAGAGATGTGAAGCCCTCAATTTTTATTTGGGAACGAAGAAGGATGGGAAATCAGAATAGTTTCTGGTGGGGATAGGTAACATAATTTTACCATTCCCACCTCTGAACTTTTTTTTCTCTGTGTGTGTGTGTGCGCGCACACACTATTTTTGGAAGCACTGCAATACATGGTCAGTGAGTGGAATAGATGGAGCAAGCACCCATTCCATCTCCTATTTCCAAAAATTTATTTAGTATATTTAATGTAATAATAATTCTTGGATAGAGGATGTACCAGATGTTAAACACATAGGAACAGATACTACACTGGACCTTAGGCAAACAACTGAGAGGTAGCAGGGTGCGGTGGTGCACACCTGTAATTTCAGCAGCTCGGGAGGCTGAGACAGGAGGATCCAGAGTTCAAAGCCAGCCTCAGCAAAAGCGAAGTGCTAAGCAACTCAGTGAGACCCTGTCTCTATAAAATACAAAATAGGGCTGGGGATGTGGCTCAGCAGTCAGATACCCCTGAGTTTAATCCCTGGTATCCAAAAAAAACAAAACAAAACAAAACAAAAAAAAAAAAACGCTGAGAGGTAATCTAAAAGTTTAAAATTAAAGAAAAAGCAAAAAAATTTTTTCCCCCAGTTCATAAAAAAATTCTTGGGGGGGGGGGCAGTATATTACTTTATATAAACTATTTAAATATTTTATAAACAAAGTAAGGAATGTTACAGTGGGTTATATTTCCAAACTAATAAAATTATTTTAGGTAACAGTTTAAAAATATTTTATAACAATTATAAAAATTTTTCAAACCACAGTTTTTCAGGCTACAGTTGGCTCTCTGTCCCCAAGTTCCACATCTACCAATTAAGCAAACCACAGATTGAAATATTTAAAAAATTATATATGTACTGAACACGTACACAGATTTTTCTTGTCATTATTCCCTAATCAACACTGTGAAACAACTGTTGACTTGGTATTTATGTCATAGTCGTACCTCAGAGATATGGTAGTTTCAGTTATAGTCCACCACAATAAAGTGAGTATCACAATCAAATGAGTCACATGAAGCTTTTGGTTTCCCGAGGCATATAAAAGTTGTGTTTACAATATACTATAGTCTATTGAATGTGCAATAGCATTATATCTAAAAACCAATGTACATAACATATTCTAGTTTTAAAATATTGATAAAAATGTTCACGATCATCTGAGTCTTCAGCAAGTCATATTCTTTTTGCTGGTGTAGGATCTTGCCTTAATGTTGATGACTGCTAACTGATTACGGTGATGGTACCTGAAGGCTGGTGTGGCTATGGCATTTTCATAAAACAGTAATGAAGTTTGCTGCATGGATTGATTCTTCCTCCCATGAAAGATTTCTTGGTAGCATATGACATTGTTTGATAGCATTTTATTCACAGAGCTTCTTTCAAAATTGGAGTCAAGGGGCTGGGATTGTAGCTCAGTGATAGAGCATTTGCCTGGTGCATGTGAGGCACTAGGTTTTATCCTCAGTGCCACATAAAAATAAATAAAATAAAGGTATTGTGTCCATCTACAACTAAAATAATTTTTTTAAGAAGTTGGAGTCAGTCCTCTCAAACCCCCACCACTGCTTTGTCAACTAAGTTCATGTAATATTCCAAGTTCTTTGTTATCATTTCAGCAGTGTTCACAGCATTTTCACCAGGAAGGAAAACACCTTTTTTGGCTCATCCATAAGCCAAACATTATGGATGAACATTAAATTTTATGTGATTTTGGCAGCTTCAGACTCCATTTATAATTCTAGCTCTCTTGCACGTTCTATCACATCTACTGGTATTTCTTCCACAGCTTTCATCTACCTCAATAAAATTAAAAGAACTTAGGAATGTAACTTAGTGGTAGCACCCCTGGGTTCAGTCCCAGTATCAAAAAAAAAGAGAAAGATGTCAGTTCTTTTGGTGCTTTACCACTCAGCCACATCCTCAATCATTTTTGTTTTTGATTTTGAGACAGCTTCTCACTAAGTTTCTGAGGCCACTCTTGAACATATGATTCTCTTGTCTCAGCCTCTGGAGTTGTTGAGATAACAGGCATGTGTCACCACACCCAGCAAGAATTGACATCTTTAAAGCCCAGTGCAGTGACACACACCTGTAATCCCAGCAGCTTGAGAGGCTGATTGCAAGTTCAAACCCAACCTCAACAATTTAGCGAGGCCCTAAGCAACTTAATGAGGCCCTCTCTCTAAATAAATATAATAATAAAGGGCTGGGGATGTGACTCAATGGGTAAGCACCCCCTGGGTTCAATTCCTAGTACCAAAAAAAAAAAAAAAAAAAAAATTGATATCTTTAACATATCTTTCTTCATTCACTAAATATTTATGGAGTACTTTTTGTGTACTAGGAACTAGGAATACAGCAGTGAATAACACAAATATTCCTGCTTATTTACATTTTAGTAGGAGATAGACTGCAAAATAATAATTATATATTATTATTCACAAAAACTTTGTAACCCCAAACTGGGAACAGTGAATGTCTGTCAGCTGTAATATCTATCATATGATGAAATTCTATTCAGCAATAAAAAGGGAAAAAAGGAATAAGCTCCTTATATGTGCAACAACACATGAATCTATAAAATGTTATACCGGATATAAAAAGCCAGGTGCAGTAGGTTGCATATATGATTTTATTTATGCGAAATTTCTGTAAAATGCAAAACTATAGCAACAACAGGTAAATTATTAATTGCCTGGAGCATGAAATGGGAGTGGAGATTAACTGCAAAGTGTCAGACGGAACTTTTGGAGTGATGAATTGTTCTAAAGGTGAATTACGATGATTGCTGCATAAATGTATTAATTTATTAAATTTACTGAAGTGTACACTTAAAATGTGCAACTTTTATGTTATATAAACTGTTTTAAAGCTGTTTAAAATTATTATATGCCGAAGTTGAAAACATTATGCTAAAATGAAAGAAGTAAGGGCCAGGTGCAGTAGTGCATGCCTGTAATCCCAGTGACTCAGGAGACTGAGGCAGGAGGATTGCAAGTTCATGACAGCAAATTAGTGAGGCCCTGTCTCAAAAAATAAAAAGGTCTGGGGATTTGGCTCAGTGGTAAAGCACTGCTGGGTTCAATACCCTGTACCCCCCGCCCCCCCCCCAAAAAAAGAAAAGAAGGCAGTCACAAACACACTTTGTGATTCCATTTATGTAAGATGTCTAGAGTAGACAGTTCCATAGAGTTTAAAAAGTACGTTGATTGTTTCCTAGGACAGAGGAGTTTGGTAGGGGATCAGGTGGTAGGGGGACAGATCAGGAGGAGATTGGAGGTAATTTGCAAATGGGTACAGGATTTCTTTTTTATGTTGATGGAAGTGTTCCAGAATGACTGGAGGTGAAGATTGCACAACTTCCTGAGTACACTAAAAATCATTGACTTGCATACTTTAAATAAATGAATTATGTGATGTGTGAATTACCTCAATAAATATATTACAGAAAATAAATATGTTATGTTTGAGGTAGCATTAGGAGTAGAGCCAGGAGGTGGTTGTGGTGGTGGACAGGAACAACTCACTGAGAAGGCAACAGTTGAGCAAAGCCCTCAAAGAGATGAGCGGCTGGAAATCTCGGGGATGAAGTTTCTAAGAAGGGATAATCAGTGAAGATCCTGAGTAACTGAGTGAGTAACTGGCATGTTTGAGGAACAGCAAAGACATCAGTGTGACTGAAATAGACGGAGCAAGGGGGTGAGGGATGTTGGAAATGACATTGGGAGATGAGATCATATAGGGCCTTTGTATATAGACTTTACGTATAGACTTTGATTTTTGTAGTGAGATGGGGAGTCAGTGTAAGGTTTTGAGTAGAAAAGTGACATGATTTGACATCTTTTTTAATTTTTTGCTCCTTGGTTTCATTTTGTTTGTCTGTCTTTTATGAGAGATTGAACCTGTGGCCTCTGCATATGCTAGGAAAGTGCTTTACCACTCCCAACTTTTTTGTGTGAAAGTTAGCTTTATTTGAAGACAGGGACAACTGAGTCTGGCCGGACATCCTACAGAGAGAAGACAAGGTCAGGAGTCTGAGGCAAGAACCTAGACTATAAGAGCGATCACACTGGAGCCCAGAGGCTCTGGGTTTCACCCTCCCACACCAGGCAGTAGGCGGTGACTTGAAACCTGGACAACAAATCTCACCCATAGCCACAGCCCCCACAGCCTTTTTAAAATTTTGAGTCAGGGTCTAGCTTATTTCCCCAGACTGGTCTCAAGCTTGCAGTCTCCCTCCTTAGCCTCCAAGTAGTTTGGATTACAGGTGTGAACACCCCAGCTCTGTTTCATTTTTGAAAAAATATTTTAAATTTTAGTTGACATATAGTAATGGTACATATTTTTAGGGTATAGTGTGACATTTTAAATACCTTTATACAATGTAAAATGGCCAGGTCAGAGTAATTGACTTTATCACCTCCGACATGTCATTTCTTTGTGTGGGAACATTTAAAATCCTCATAGCTATTTTGAAATATTCAGTGATTGTTGTCAACCATAGTTATCCTACTGTGCTATGGAATGTGAAAAGTTATTCCTCCTATGCAGCTGCACCTTGTTGTCTCTTCTCTCCCACCTCCTCTTCCCCCATGCCTTCCCAGGGTATGGTAATCCTTATTCTATTCTCTACTTCCGTGCAACCACCTTTTTCACTTCCACATAGAAGTCTGAGAGTGTATGGTGTTTAACATAGGTTTTTAATAGTGGTTGATGTGCTGAAAATACACAGAAAGGTAGCATGAATGGAAGCAGGGTTATCAGCTGGAAGGCAGCAGTCCAGGAAAAGATAAAAGTGGCTTGCATTGGCATTAAGGGGGAAAAAACCAAAAATCTATCCATTTGTGAATGTATTTTGAAGGAAGTAGCAACAGGATTTGCTGATGTATTGGAGATGAGAGGTGAGAGAAAGGGAAGAGTCAAAGAAGATGCCATGTTTTCTTGACTAGAGAAACTGAGAGGGTGGAAGATTGAAGTTAAAGCAGATTTAGGAGGAAGTGCCAGGAATTCTATTTTCAACATGTTAGAGAAGTCCATAGCTGTCCCAGGACAGTTTTGTTGTTGTTGTTGTTTTGTTTTTGCGGTCCTGGGGATCAAACCCAGAGCCTCACACATGCCACCACTGAACTACATCCCCAGCCCTGAAGGATAGATTTGAGTAAGCATATTGGATATCTAAATCTGGAATATAGGGAAGGGGTTCTCAAGTAAAGATTGTATATAAAGCCAGGAATGGAGGCAGACACCTGTAACCCTAGAGACTGGGGAGGTTGAGGCAGGAAGATCACAAGTTTGAGACCAACCTCGGCAAGTTAGCCTCACTAAGTCTTTAGGGCCTTGCTATCTCAAAATAAAAAATAAAAGTAGCTGGAGATGTGGCTCAGTGGTTTAGCACCCCTGGGTGCAATCCCTGGTATGGGGGGTAGGGGAGGAGTTTGTATATAAAGATATATGCCCTCTAGTCTTCTAACACAATGATAAGAGTTTATTGTCTCCTAAGTTGAATTTAAAAATTAACTTAAACTTTCCCTGCCCCCAAAGAGAATATGTATTTTCTTATATTTCAGGATCTTCAAGATGAAGTTCAAAGGGAAAATGTTAATCTACAAAAACTACAGGCTCAGAAGCAGCAAGTACAGGAACTCCTTGATGAACTGGATGAGCAGAAAGCCCAGCTGGAAGAGCAACTCAAGGAAGTCAGAAAGAAATGTGCTGAGGAGGCCCAGCTGGTAATGTCTGGCTGTTTATTGCTTTCTGCATCTGTACCTGAGTTGCTTTTCCTGGCTGAAGATGAAAACATTTTCTACTTTTGTTGTTGTTCTCCTTAAGTGGTAATCTAGTCAGCAGTTGGCACATGAGGGAAAGGGAGTAAGGTTCATCAGAGATTACAGGCTCTCTATTGTAGAAGGGCAAAGTTTTTCCAAATTCTGTTTGGAGATATAGTATCTCTACCTTCAGCTTGCCTCTATTCTTTCCTTAATTACCCTTTTCTACCAAAACCATACATCAAAAAACATTAAAATAGTAAAATGAAGAAATAAATGTATTGCTTTATAGGACATGTTAATATCATCTCTTCTTTAATCCCCCTTTCTTCTCATTCATCTCCATATTATAGATCTCTTCTCTGAAAGCAGAAATAACTAATCAGGAATCACAGATCTCCACTTACGAAGAAGAATTGGCCAAAGCTAGAGAAGAGCTGAGCCGCCTACAACAAGAAACAGCAGAATTAGAGGAGAGTGTGGAGTCAGGGAAGGCTCAGCTGGAACCTCTTCAACAGCACCTACAAGATTCACAGCAGGAGATCAGTTCAGTAAGTCTTTGTAAAGCAATAAATATGCCCACTTGGACCATCAGCTATCCTTTTAGTCAATAATACTTTCTAACTTCAGCTCCTTCTCCCTCTGCCTAGTTTATTATCCATTTTTTGGTCATTTATTCAAATAGGCTTCTTTTCAGTTATACATTGAAATTATACATCTTGTACATCTGATGTTCACTGGAGTAGTGGATAAGGGTGTGGCTTTGTAGTGAGATGGTCTAGTGTTCAGGGCATAACAGATCAATGACTTACAGTAAATTTAGAGTTGTAAAAATGTCATAATTCTATTTTAGAACATTTCCATCTCTCTCAAAGATCCCTCATACCTATTTTTAGTCAGTCTCCACTCCTACCCTCAGGTAACCATTAATCTGCTCTGCCTCTGTAAATTTGTTTTATTGTATATAAATTCTATCTCAGTGAAATAATTCTCTTTAATTAAAAAAACTCAAGGAAGAAAACTATTTTAAAGAGTATCCATTCATCTAGTAGCATTCCCACTCTGATAATTATTTTGGGTTATCCATTTATTGAGGACCAACCTACACTGAGACCACAACTGCCACTTACTCTATAAATCATCTTAGTAACAGATTCTTTGTCTTTAAAATTGGAAAATTAACAAAACCCTAACTTCTTCGGGCTAATGTGAGGATTAATGAGGCAAAACCTGTGGGATATTTTAGCATGGTGTTTGGAACATAAATACTTGGTAAGTGTTTACTTTTACAAATAATAACAGTGTCGTGTCATTCTAATTTTGAAATCAGTTTTTCTCATTTGGAAAACTTTATTATTTTAAATTATAAAATTGTTTTCTTCTGTAGATAAATTTGGGATTTTGTGATTGGTCCCTTTTTCATTTCTAGGCTTCACTACATGGAAGGTAACGTTTTATGGAATGATAGTAAGATGGTTACATAAGAACATAGAATTCATGTAATATCTTTCTTTGATTTTGAACTTGAACAAGCTGAGACCAAGGAAATTATGGTTACCTAGCCTTTAAAGGAGCCACATTCATCCAGGTCCTCCAGTATTCTTAATTATTATATACAATGAATTCCTTCTTTCTTTCTTTTTTTTGAACCAGGGATTGAACTCAGGGACACTCGGCCACTGAGCCACATTCCCAGCCCTGTTTTGTATTTTATTTAGAGACAGGGTCTCACTGAGTTGCTTAGGGCCTCGCTAAGTTGCTGAGGCTGGCTTTGAACTCGAGATCCTCCTGCCTCAGCCTCCCAAGTCGCTTGGATTACAGGCATGCACCACCACACCCGGCTGAATTCCTTCTTTCTATGCTTCCTTCCTTCCTTTTATCCAGAAGATGAGCTCTTGGTGGACTTTGTTATAGTATTGGTTAAAATTTTTTCCTGCATATTTGTTTATATGTTGATCTCCTCTCGTAGACTTTCCTTTTTGGTCTAGGAACTTAGACAGTTTTTGGTTTTGTTTTTTTAATCTGTCACTTAGCACAGTTCTTATCCCAGTGTAGGTCCTCAGTAAGAAGATAACCCAAAATAAAGAGTTACCCTGGTGGTAATTCTGCCAGATGAATGTTTTATTGAGGTGGAATTTACATATCATATAATTCTCAGGGTTTTTTATTTATGCATTTATTTTTATTAGCCTTTACTTTTAGAGCAGTTTTAGGTTAACAGCAATATTGAGAGGAAGGTATAGAGGTTTCCCACATACAGTGCCCCAGCACCCCTCACAGTGAGTGCCTCCCCCATTGTTCTTGGTGTTGTCCATTGTATGGGTATAATGTAAATAATGTGACAAATACAAAAATGACATATAGCTACCATTGTAGTATGATATCTAATTTTCACTACTCTGAAATCCACTATGCTCCACCAATTCACCCCTTTTTTTAATAGTAAGAAATTATTTTCACCTTTTTTTACCATTTTGCATTACTTTTGAATTCTCGGGTTTTTAAAAGATTTTTTTTAGTTGTAGATGGACACAATACCTTCATTTTATTTATTTATTTTATGTGGTGCTGAGAATTGAACCCAGGGCCTCACATGTGCAAGACAAGTGTTCCATTGTTAAGCGACAACCCTAGCCCTAATTCTCAGTTTTTAAGGGTATAAATCAGTTATTTTCAGTAAATATTGAGTTGTGCAAGCCTCACAATCCAGCTGTAGAACATTTCTTTCATTCTCAAAAGAGCCCTCATTCCCATTTCTTGTCAATCTCCAATCTTACTAATCAGCTTTCTGCCTCTTACAGATTTGTCATTTTGGGGTATTTCATATAGATGAAATCAAACAATATGTAATCTTTCTCAAGTGATTTTTTTTTACAGCGTATTTTTGAGGTTCATCTGTTATTGTAGAATGTATGTATTGTGATATATGGTTGACATTATGTTTCATTTTATTGCTGAAGGTATTCCACTATATATTTAGAAAGTATTTCATTTAATGTCCCAAGTAATGAATATTTGGGTTCTTTCTACTTGTGGGCTGTTATGAATAATGTTGTTATGGGCATTCACCTACAATGTAGATGAATGTGTAGGTGATTTCATTTCTCTTGGGTGTGGGATAGTTGGTCATATTGTAAAGTTATGTTTTACTTCTTTACCTTTAAATTACCAAGCTGTTTTCCAAAGAAGCTGTACCATTTTATATATCTACCAGCAATATATGAGTATTCCAGTTTCTTTACTTTGTCATCAATACATTATAGTCCTTCTCAGAGGTGTAGAGTGGTATCTCATAGTGTTTAACTTGGATTTCCCTGATGAGAAGTTATCACTTGTCATTTGTTGAGTTCCTTTTCATGTATTTATCAGCCATTTGTTTATCTTCTTGGAAGAAATGTCTATTCATGTCTTTTGCTCATTTTAAAAATTGGATTGTCTGTCTCTTGTTATTATATGAGTTTTCTAACATATTCTGGATATAATTTCTTTCTCAGATAAATGATTTACAAATAATTTCTCCCAATCTTTGACTTGTCTTTTCGTTTTCCTTTCTTTGACCTTTTTAGAAAGGGGGCTTCTTTCAAAGGAAGGAACATAAACAAGTAAAGAAGATATTATAAATCATTATTGAGAAAATAAAGCAATGTTTGTGAACCATACAAAAGAAAACCTAATTTTGGTCAAGATTCTATTAATTGTCTCAGGCTAACCATAAGGATTCTGTTCTAAATAGAATTATTTGATAAGCAGGTATTTCCTCTCACTGCTTCATCTATATGATGGGTTTAATTTTAGTGTCATGGTTTTAAAGTTGTAGTGGAGCATGAAATTGATATAATGATAAAAGAAATGATAAAAAAAAATTTTAATGAACTACAGGACTGAGGTTGTAGCTCAGTGGTAGAAAGCTTGCCTAGCATGCATGAGGCATGGTGCATTAATTATAATCAGGATAAATATAACTTCATGAAACTTGTTTCACTACTGTACGTGTGTATATATATATATATATATATGTGTGGGTATGTATGATTATATATCTACACACATTATATAAATGCATGTGTCTGTGTTATATATGTGTATGTCTTTATGTATACATATATACACAGAGAGACAAATCCAAATATATACATATACCTTTACTGGATTAGGATGTGTAATTGATTTCTTTCTGTGGATTAAAGTGAAAATAAAAGATGTATAAGCCACTGTTCTATTATTACATAAAGGGTAATTGCTGTGTTTTATAAATGTGTAGTATTTTTGGATTGTTTAAACTCAAAATACAATGTGATTTGGTAGATCATACACACACACACACACACACACACACACTTATGTTCATTGTTTATAAAGCACAATTCATTCAGTGAATATATTAAACACTTATAGCATGCATCATTAGGGTTGATGTTGGAGATACGAAGTATATAAAACAAAACTTATAGTCCCTAACCTTAAAGAGCTCAAAATCTTTCATTTAAAAAAAAATGCAGTGAATTAGTAGAAAAGGAACAGAGGACAAACAAAACAATATGCTGGAAAAACCTGAAGTACTCTGATGTAGGAAATACAGTGTGTTGGGTACTTGTATTACTTAATTTGTTGTTTACATAAACTTTTGCTTTTTAAAGAGTTCTTTTGAATTTTATCTTTTGAGCCATACAACAATCATCTATGAAAGTAGTCCTTATTCTATGTGGATTAAGAGAAAAACAGAAGTTTGAAGAAGTTGATATAACTAAGATCACATGCAAGTGGTAGAAGATGACATAACTAGATATGCACCTGTCTCCTAGTTCACTGTAGTGTTCTTTCCTTGGGTATAACTCCAGAAAGACCTATGGAATATTACAGATTCCAACTTCAGTAATTTAAAAACCTTATGGGGAAAATAAAATAGAGGGTACAGAGAGGCTTGACTTATGAAAAGTCATTAGGTAATTATTCATTTTTTTTGTTTGCTAAAAACAAAAAATGGCATTTAATAAATGAAGGAAATTCAAAAGTAATTTTTAAAAATTATGTTTAATGAGAAATGGAAATTATTCCCTAAAATTTCATCTGTTCTTTTTTTCAGTAGAAACTTTTTGAATCTGCCTTATCAATTGCTTTGAGATACTTGTAAATTTGCTTTTTATTATTATGAATGTTAGTATAAATAAGCATTTTGTCTTGTATTCCTGGTCCCATGTTATATCTAGCTTTTATAATATGTTACAACTTATTTAATTCTATCTTATGTATCTTACAGTTATTCCAGGAGTATAAGTTCCATTTGTATGATGGGATCAAAAACACTTTGGGCCGTATGTGATAGTATACGCCTATTATCCTGGTGCCTCAGGAGGCTGAGGCAGGAGGATTGCAAGTCCAAGGCCAGCCTCAGCAACTTAGCGAGATACTGTCTCAAAATGAAATTTAAAAATTAAAGTGACCAGGGATGTAGCTCAGTGGTATAGCATCCTAGATCAAGCCCCTTTATCCCACTCCCCCCCTGCCAAAAAAAACCCCACACTTCAAGTGTTCTTTATGTAATATGCTCTGCATAGCTTAGATTTAGACAATACTTTCTAGGGTTCTAACCCATTTACACAGTATGGGACACTAACTCATTTTGCCCTTGTCTTCACTCTCCTTTTCCAATAGGAGTACAGCTGATTCCAAAGCCTTATCTCTTCCTCAACTTCTGTATCTCTATTTAAGTACTGTCACAGAGTATTCTTTTTCTCTGTCATATTGCTATCTTTCCCTCCAGTACTCTGGGCCTTCTTTGTCTAATTCTACCCCAAAGTACTGCTACTTTACAGATTGTTTGCAATTTGCAAGAATCAAAATTCTTGGGAAATTTCAAAAGATGTACAAAAAAAAATCAAGATAAAATCAAGGAATTTTCTGGAATTAACTTGGTCATGCTGTATTCCCAGAGTATTCTGATGAGGAGCAAATTTGTTCTTGACCAGGTCTAGGGATATAATTATTTTTATGTTACATGTCTTTCTACTAATAAATTGTTTTGTAAATCTACTTTGTATTATTAACAGATGCAAATGAGACTGATGGAAATGAAAGATCTGGAAAACCATAATAATCAGTCAAATTGGTGCAGTAATCCACACAGTATTCTTGTAAATGGTGCTACAGATTATTGCAGCCTCAGCACCAGCAGCAGTGAGACAGCCAACCTTAATGAACAGGCTGAAGGCCAGAACAACCTGGAGTCTGAACCCATACACCAGGAGTCTCCAGTGAGTCTAAGAGTTCTACAACCTTCATAATCAACTTCAGAAAAGAAGATTGATGCAAATCAAAGTTTCTTTGGCATCATACCTAATATAAATATGTTAATATGCCCTGAGGACTACTGAGATTTCATTTTTAGAGGCAGAGAGTGAATCCTGATACAATAATTCTCACAACTTTAACTAGTATTAAAATGTAATTTTATTTATTTTTTAAAATGATGTATTATTTATTTGGTGGGGGGTGTCACTTGGGATTGAACCAAGGGGCCCTTTATCACTTGAGCTACTTCCTAGACCTTTTCATTATTTATTTTGAGAGAGGGTCTCACTAAGCAACCTCTATCTTGCTAAGGCTGGCCTCAAACTTCCAATCCTCACGCCTCACAGCCTCCTCAATCACTGAGATTACAAGCATGCACCACTGCACCCAGCTCCTAAAACATAATTTTAATGGATTTATTATTTTGTGGAGCATATTTACAAAAACAGTAAATCTAAAGTGAATTTGTGAGTGTGAGTGATGGAGTCTCACTGTGTTGCCCAGGGCAGTCTAAAATTGATATTCTCAGGCATTCCTTCTGCTTCAGCTTCTTGAGTTGTTGGTACAACAAGCAGATGCTTCTGTACCTTGATGTGGCTTAGATATTAATTTTTTAAAAATGTTTTTAAGGAGCCGAGGGTTTAGCTCTGTGATGAAGAGTTTGCCCAGCATTGTGAGAGGCCCTGGATTTGTCCCAGTACTGAAAGGGATTAAGGAAATTTGCAGATTTCATTTTATTTAGACAGTGAAGTTATAGATATATGATTCAATATTCTTTTAAGTACAAAAGTCAGATTACTAGGTTATCCTTCAAACACATCAAACTGCTAGTATTAAATAGAAATTGTCCCACTTTTTAAGACTTTTTACTAATGATCTAAATCAAGAAAGCAATGGAAAGCCGGGCATGGTGGCACATGCCTGTAATCCCAGCACTTGGGAGACTGAGAGAGGAGGATCACGAGTTCAAAGCCAGCCTCAGCAACTTAGCGAGGCCGTAAGCAACTCAGTGAGACCCTGTCTCTAAATAAAAATACAGAATAGGGCTGGGAATGTGGCTCAGTGGCCGAGTACCCCTGGGTTTAATTCCCCAGCCCCCCCCCCCCCCAAAAAAAAAAAAAAAAGAAAGCAATGGAGAGTATTAAAGAACTTTTAACCAGAAAGACCATTGTAAGATTCACATTTTAGATCTGTTACTTTGGCTGCTATAAGGTGGGTAGATTGAAAGAGTATGTATTGGAGGCAGGAAGGCAGTCGGAAGACTACTACAGTCGGATCCGAGCTGATTATAATATAAATGAGTGATAGTGATTGTTGGGATGAAGAAGAGAAGAATAATTTGAGAAAACGGTTAGGAGGTAGAATGAACAAGACTTAGACTCTTATTTTAGCTGAGAGATGACCAAAACAGGAGGTGGTTAAAGATGACCTGAACACTTCTGGTTTAAGTGACTTTGATGCTTGGTGACACCATTTTCCTAAGATAGATTATAGGAAAAGAAATCATTCAATGAGTGTATTTCTGCTTCTCTTTTCTTGTTTTTAAATCAATTTTGGGTTTCCTTTGTCAGTTTTCTCTGCTAAGTAGAAAAGAATAATGTAAGTCCATATAGCGGTAATATTTTATAAATAGGGCGAGGGGGATAGTTCAGTGGTAGAGCACTTGCCTAGTTGAGGGCAAGGACCTGGGTTTGATCCCTAGTACCACACACACACAAGAAGCGAGTGTGTGTATAAAATATTTGTATATTAGCTGGACATGGTGGCATATGCCTGTAATCCCTTCATCTCAGGAGACTGAGGCAGGAGGATCACAAGTTTAAAGCCAGACTCAGAAACTTAGCAAGGCCCTAAGCAACTTAGCAAAACTCCATCTCAAAAAGGAATGGGGATGTGGCTCAGTGGTTAAACTCCCCTGGGTTCAATCCTTGGTACCCCCTGCAAAAAAAAAAAAAAAAAAATCTATATATTTACTTAACTATATAAATAAACATATTAAACTTAACTATATAAATAAACATTTTATATAAAAAATATACATACATATATATATTTATTTTGTAGGCAAGAAGTAGTCCTGAAATACCACCTGATATGACTGATGAAAATGAAGTGGTAACTGCAACTGTTAATGAAAAAGTTTGTCCTGAATTTGACAATGATAGACATGCAAAAGAGGTAAAATAATTTTATATTTAAGTGTTCTTATCACTAATGTGTTAAATGTTCTTTATGACTGCAAGAATATTTTTTGTTTTTTTAAAGCATGTATATGATTTAAATGGCATTATTTTATTTTAAAATGTTGTATTTTAAAACTTTGGTTCCTAAAATATTTTTTTAAATGTAAAATTACTTTTAGGAAGATCCATTTAATACAGAATCAAGTTCACTGACAGGTCCAGTTGCAGATACAAACTTGGATTTTTTCCAGTCTGATCCTTTTGTTGGAAGTAAGTGTCATTTTTTAATACTATAAGTTTACCCAAAAAAGTTTTTTAGTGTGTAAACTATAGAAGAATTAGGACTTCATTGAGAGCATACTCATTATAATGAAGGTGAAAACAAGCATGTATATTCTTTAATTTGCTAATACTTTACCTGCCATAGACAACTAAATCCAGGACTAAATCTTTGATTATGCTCTTGGAGACTCTACTTAAGAGTATGTTTCTTTTTCAGAATAAGAACCAAAGGAAAAAGATGTTATAGATGCATAGTGGAGGTTGTGGAGGTTGGACCCAGTTTTGGTTTGTTTTTTATTTGTTTGTTTGTTTGTTTGTTGGTACCTGGGATTGAATCCAGGGGCATTTGACCACTGAGCCACATCCCTAGCCCTTTTTAAAATATTTTATTTAGAGAGAGGGTCTTGCCAAGTTGCTTAGGGCCTCACTAAGGCTGAGGCTGACTTTGAACTCATGATCCTCCTGCCTCAGCCTCCCAAACCCTGGAATTGCAGGTGTGTACCACCACACTGGACTGAAGGTTGGACATTCTTAAGTCAACAAATAATTAGTTACTAAAAATTGCCAACACTGTACTTTTAAAACAGTGGAATCTAAAGTGGAGTTCGACATCTGATCCTTCCCCTTAATGGACCTCCATCTTATTAAAGAAACATATCTTTGATAAAATATCTTATATCAGTGTAAACTACTTTAAATATCACTTGGGTCAAAGCTCTTTTGCATTATATTTTATTTTCAAAACTACCTTGTAAAATTGATGAGTTTGATTATCAGTTTAAAGATGTGAAACTTAAGGCACAAAGGCAGAATAACATACTTAAGATCATGTCAGAAGTGAGCCCAGATAGTAGAATTTTTTTTTTTTTTTTTTGATACTGGGGAGTGAATCCAGGGGTGCTTAATCACTGAGTCACATCCCCAGCCCTTTTTTGTTTTTTATTTAGAGACAGGTTCTCACTGAGTTACTTAGGGCCTCACTGAGTTACTGAGGCTGTGATCCTCCTGCCTCAGCCTCCCAGCCACTGGGATTACAGGGGTGTGCCACCACATCCAGCTAGAATTCTTTTTTTAAAAAACTGCTTTACTGATATATATTTAAAGTGTCAAAAGATATATAAGTTGCAGATTTAAAATGTATAGGGGTTGGGGATGTGGGTTAGTGGCATGAGCACTTGCCTAGTATGCTCAAGGCCCTGGGTTTGATCCCCAGTACTGCAAAAAGTAAAGTGAAATAATAAAAATATAATATATAATTTAGTAGTTTTAGTATGTTCATGGTTTTATAATCATCCCCACAATCTAATTTTGGAAGTTTTTATCACTCTTAAACTCCATACCTAGTAGCAGTCACTTTCTCTCTCCCCAACCTCCAGACCTATGCAAAATGGACAGTGATTTAAAAAACATTTCACTAAAGTATATATACAAATGGCCAATAAGCACATAGAAAGATGCTTAAACTAGTCAACTCCACAATAAGATATTGCTTCGTATCTACTAGAATGCATATAATCAAAAGAATAGAAAATAACAAGTGTTGACAAGGATAGGGAGAAATTGCAACCCACATACAATGCAAGTGGGACTGTAAAACTGTGTAGTCTCTTTGGAAAACAGTCTGACAGTTCCTCCATCAATTAAGCAAAATTTACCAATTAAAAAATTACTGTATTAGCTGATAATACACTCAGAACTGAAAACATATTCACACAAAAATTTGTACAAAAATGTTGACCATCAAGTCATTTGTCCAATTTAAATTTGCTTTGCCTTTTTATTCTTGATTCATAAGAGCTCTTTATATATTCCCCAAAGTAATTCTCTTGTGAAATATATAATTTGCAAATATTGTCTTGACATTCTATGTTGCTATTATGTTCTTCTTATGTTATTAAGCACATAGATTCTTAATTTGTGAAGTTGAATTTTATTTTTTTTCTTTTATAGGCCCTTTATAAAGTTCTGTTAGATTAAGATTTTTAGTTAATTTTTGTTTATGATGTGAGGTGTAGGGGTTGTTTGGTCCTCAGACTGTTGTTTCTTTATTGTGTGTGGTTGGTACTCTTGTCAGAAATCAAATGGCCATAAATATAAGGGTTTGCCTCTGGACTCTTCAATTCTCTTTTTTCCTTTGCTTCAGTAAAGCTCAATGTCTTCATTTCTGTAGATATTTTGCTAGTAAAATTTATTCTATTGTGCCCATCTTCCCCTCCATTTATAATTTCTATTTGTGATCAAGGTAAGTGTAGTTGGTTCTGTTTCATATTTGTCTCTTTTGAGGTGTATTGAGTTCAGCCTTTATTCTGTTTTTTTTTAATCCTTTGTTATTTTAAATATTTCCCAAGATGGATGACATTCATAATTTTATTTGCTTTGAGGTGGAGTTATTAAAACTAATTTTGCTTTAAGAAACTTTGCTTTTGTTTAAAATGAAAAAGTTTTTTAAAAGTTACCCTTTTAAAAAAATTATCCTTTAATGGTGCCACAAGAATAAATTTTGTTATTTTGATTTTTGCTTATTTTATCCAGGTGATCCTTTCAAGGATGATCCTTTTGGGAAAATTGGTCAGTACAATATTGCATTATATCCTAGCTTTAATTCAATTCTGCTTGATGGTAGCCTTATTTTGTATTTAGGAATGAGAAGTAACAACATTGGAAAATAGGAAGTAAGCTTTCTATTTATTGAATTTTGAAGCTGCTTTAAAGCCATAGTCTATAGTAAGATGCTGCATATGCCTGGCATTTTCTTGTGAATTTGCTTAATATACTGTTAGTTCTACAATGTGTGTGTGTGTTTGATGCTAGAGATTAAACCCAGAGCCTCACATATGCTAAGAGAACTACACCTCCTGTCCCAGCTTTACTTTTTTAAAACTAGTAATCTTAATGTTGCTTTAAATAGTATTGGCTACTTATTAGGTAAAGATTAGATGAACTACTACAGGGTTAGAACATAATTTTATTTTCTAAGATTATAGCCTATTCATGCTAATGCGGGAAAAAGGAAACATCTTGAAGAATTCCTCAGTGTTGGGCTTTTTAAGGTATTCTTTTTCTGGGATTTTTTCATTAGAATAAAGCAACCTTGTTTACCATTTAGTTTTGTTTCCTGAACCAGTTCCAAAGTATTGACTGTTAGCTGTACCTTCAGAAAGGGAAATATATTTGTTTTTGTTGCTGTTTTCATCAGTTATGATAGCATAGAATAAGGGCATTTAAAATTAGATCTCTTAAAATTATGTGCTAATTTTAAAAGTAAGTTTAATAGGTGAAAAGCTCTATATCTTACCAGAATCGTAAAGGAATTAGAAGTAAAAAAAAATACCTATTTTAGATTCTAGAGGGGTTCATATTATCTTTTAATTAAGATAATTGTAATGCCTGCCTTCAGGTGATAGGAAATTTAGTGTAATGATGTTTTTTAATCTCTTATATTTGTGCTTTATTTTCTTAGATCCATTTGGTGGTGATCCTTTCAAAGGTTCAGATCCATTTGCATCCGACTCTTTCTTCAAGCAGTCTTCTACTGATCCTTTTACCACTTCAAGTACTGACCCTTTCAGTGCATCCAGCCAAAGTGATAATACTTCAGTAAGTGGGAGGATTTAAAACTGTACATTGAATGGATAACAAATGTCCTAAGTGAATTTCTTGAAATGTATAATGATGAAAGAATCATCCCTTAGATTATTACTAGTGGGTCATAAGAATTTCTATCTTACCCAGCACCATGTACATGCCTGTAATCCCAGCTTCTTGGATGACTGAGGCAGGAGGACCATTTGTTCGAGACCAGTGTGAGCTAATTAGCAAGACCCTGTCTTAAAATAAAATATAAAATAAAATAGAAAATATGATCTAGAGTCATAGCTCAGAGATAGAGTCTCCCTGGGTTCAGTCTCCAGTTCTGAGGGGAAAAAATATTCTGTCTCATCTCAACCCATTTAGTTTTTGGTTTAGGCTTGTTATTCATAGTTTGATCAACCACTGCAATTGATTACACTGACTTACAGTGTCCAAAAATTAAGTCCATCCTTGAAAAGGGTTCAAATTTTATCCCATTCAGGATATTAAAAATAAATGACTAGAAATCCAAAAGCCAGTCTTAAGAAAAGCTTTCCAGAAATACTTGGTGTATTATTGAAAATTACTTTAAAAAGAATAATGGACACATCTGGAATGTTAATCTTGTGTAGAAATATAAATTCCCACTAAATGTCAGGCTTTCTTGAAAACATACATACCTGCAGTAACAACACTGCACATAACCACATATTATGACCCAAGTAATTCTATGTTTTACATTCATTATTTGTAATGTTCACATTAAAAGGTAGTCGTAGGTATCCCCATTTTAGAAATAAAACATGGGAACAAAAAAAAATATGAACTTAACATGCCTAAGATCATACAGCTAAGTGCTTCATAGTCTGGTGATCTTTATATTATGGATATTTGGAAATACTAAAAACAGTAACAAAGCTCCATGTATCTGTCACCCAATTTCAGTAGTTATGAATGAATTGAGAGTTTTTGCTTGTTTGTATCTTTCTTTTTATTTGGGAACTTCAGTTTTTAGACAGTAGCTTCATGTTATATAAGTGAACTGGACCGAGAAAGGAGCAATTGATTGACAAGCATTTGAAGCAAAATACTTTGTCTTCTAGAACTCTTAGATTAAGAATACTTCCTTGTTCTGGTATTCTTAGATTATTCCATACTGTATTCAGTAAACATGTACTTGGCCAACATCTAGTATTTTCCATTGATGTTAAACTGGACAGATATCTCTGTAATTGAATATTTGTGGTTTCCATAGGCTACTAGATACTGTGTTTTCCTATGATACTTAGTTTTCAGTGTGGACTTGCCAAATTCTTCTAAAATTGACTCCAATCTGAATTCTTCTCTTATTCTATACTCTAATTTTCCACTCATATCATTTAAAGAAGAAGAAAGCTACATCAGCTCTTCCTAATATGAAAATAACATGTTCTTTTTGGTTCTCTCCTGTGCTTGAGACTTTCCTGTCATTTTTTCTACTTACTTTTTATTTTTTCTCCTTAGTTTTCAAAAGAAATATTGACCTAGTGTATGTCTCATAATTTCTCTATTAAAACCATTTTAAAACTCCCAAATTGTCAATAAAATAGCTGCAATTTATTAATCTCTTCTGTGTACCAGGGATGGTGCTAATCTCATTCTGTGCTTTCCTCATTTAATTTACACAATTATCCTATGAAGCTCATGTTATTATCTCAGATATGAATCTTTTCCCCAAAGTTTTTCCTGCTCCTTCAAGGCTGATCTCTGCTTTTGGATGGAGATAATTTGAACAAAGCAAAACAAAAAAACCTGCCATTTTCTGCTGTCCTAGCTGGTCTGTGGTAGCACTGTATAGTGCTAAGTCACTGTAAAGGGGGTAGTGGATGGCTGGGATAGGAAAGAATTTCAGTAATAAATTAGGTCACCTTGTAGGAGGATTTGGAGACATTAATTCCATAAAATTTTTCCACCAGAATTTTAGTTTTAAAAATTACTATTGTAAGCCGGGGGTGGTGGCGCACGCCTGTAATCCCAGCACTTGGGAGGCTGAGGCAGGAGGATCACTAGTTCAAAGCCAGCCTCAGCAACTTAGCAAGGCCCTAAGCAACTCAGTGAGACCCTGTCTCTAAATCAAATATAAAATAGGGTTGGGGCTGGGGATGTGGCTCAGTGGTGGAGTGCCCTGGGTTTAATCCTCAGTACCCAAAAAAAAAAAAAAAAAAAAAAAAAATCATTATTCTTAATTCTCTAATTATCAAACTGAACATAACATAAAGTTTTATGGCCACTTAATCGCTCATGGCCTGCACACTGTCTTTTTCCCCTTGCCATCCGTATGGCTTTTTAGGGTGATTGTGCAGTGGATGGTGAAGGAATAGAAACCAAAACTGACATCCATATAGGCATTTCTTTTCTCTTCTTCTCTGTGATGGCAAATCAAATCTGTAAGCTGTTATTAAAAACAAGTCCTGTTACTTTTCCCTTCCCTTAAAATGAGGGAGGAGAAGAAATAATGATAGTTGGTAACAAATTATGTCAGTGACTATTTCGCAACGAGTAGTTTTCCTATCATTTTAGGAAACATGGAAAACAACCTCACTTCATAGATCAGTATAATTTTTTGTTTATTAAATTGTTCATTCGTTTGACAGATATAGAGTGCTAGTTTTATAATAACATTGGCATCAGTTAAAAAAGGTACTATTGTCATCTTTTTATTTTTAAAAACTTCATTAGTATAGTATTATTTACTTCTTTCAACTAGTAGTTTCAATGAGTTCTCTTTTGTAGAGAGAGAATGTAAGTCCTAGTTAGCATTACCTTTCTCTTCAGTTAGATTTGTTTTACTTGGAAATTTGCAAATTGACCATTGGCAATATACTTTGCATTCACTTCAATTTCAGTTTCTTGATCATTGAAAATGGGTGATGTTGACAGCCTTGAGTCAGTGATGGATATAAATGTTTGAAAACTTTCTTTGTACCTTTTCACTTAACCATCTGCCAAGGCTTTGGGTGGTACCTTAAAAAGAGCCAGGTGCCAGAAAAATAAAATTCAGTTATCTTCCTAAACGTATAATTTGTCAGATTATGATTAAAAACAAGTTTTAAAATAGGGAAAAGTTCAATATTTATAATCTCTGGCTTCAGGTAAAATCCCCACTTCTTATATTCACTAATCTTGTAACTTGATTCCAAACATTCACATAGTTTATCAAAAGCAACAGTTTCTTTTTAAAAGAAAGGTGTGTATATGTATGTGTGTACACACTCACCTGAGGTACAGAATGCTAGAATTAAAAAAAATTCTAAAATTCTAAAAAGATAACAATTAGGAAATAAAAACAAAGAATTTTATGATATGAAGTTCTAGGAAATCTAAGAGAATAATGTTCATCCTAAATGCACCATGATATCCTGGAGTAGAAAAAGAACATTAATGGAAAAATTGGTAAGATCCAAATAAAATCCATGCTTTATAGTTTTGTACTAATGTTAATTCCCGTTTTAATAGATGTACCATGATTATAAGGAATATTAACTTTAGAGAAGACTGGTGTAAGTAACTCTATTATCTTTATAACTCTTCTATTTAAATTATTTCAGAATAAATAGTTAAAATAGCATGCATCTGTACAAGTAGCAATGCTATGAAGAAAAAAGAAATGAATACCACCAAAATCATGGTGTTAATCACCTCAGCAGAGGAGGAATGGAATTGTGATTGGAGAGGGGCACATGACATCTTCTGAGGTGTTGGCAGCTTCTTGGGAGATGATTACATGAGTGTTCATCTGATACTCATTAAACCATACATATGTTTCATGTACTCTTTGGAATGGATATTTCACAGTGCAAGAAAATTAAAAAATAATATGTATCATTTCCACTTAATAAGACTGAAGATGAGTAGAGGGAAATATTTGTTCCTGATATCTGGGTTCTTTAATTAATTTAGAATTTGTAAAGAATATTTTCTTGAGAGTGACAGTAAAGTTTCAGCTATGAAATGTTGCATCTCTTAGTCATGGATTTATGTAATTTGTTTAGGTAGAAACATTGAAGCACAATGATCCTTTTGCTCCTGGTGGGACAGTTGTTATTGCAGCAAGTGATTCAGGTAAAGAAATAATTAATCAAATTTACTGAATGTGACACATTACCTTTTACTTTAAGATTTTTGTCTCTTTGTATTTTTGTCCAGTTAATTATGGCTTTAAAATTATTGTACAATTCTAATTATAACCTACCAATAATAGTAGTGATGATCATTTGTTTATCACTTTCTCCTTGTATTTTTCATTCTCTCTTTTATTTTTAAGGTTAAAGTTCATTCTAGAATATATGCAATATCCAACATTCGTAAAAGCAATAATAATTTTTTGCTTTATAAAGATAGTGTTGAAAAAAAAAAAAGATAGTGTTGCTTGGCAGCTTTAAAGTCAGTGTTAACTCTTATGGATGTTGGTCTAAGTCAAAAGATTAGTGACTTCAAACAGATAATGAAAATTGTTTTACAAATGGGAAGAGGTTCTGTTAATAATACAGAGAAAAGCTAAGTGTTATTTTAGCATCCAGTCTCCATGCTTCATTTGTAGTATCTAATTTTTCATTTATTTTAAATGACATTTTAATTAATATTCCCACTTTAAACATCTAGAAACTAAGAACCAGAAACATTAAGTAACTTGGGGTCAAGGTTATACAGTTCAACAGATTTGATCCAGGTAAACCCAGACTCAAACCTAGGTCTGATGGAGTTTAAAGCTTTTTTTAATTAAGTAACTCTGCTTCCTCTCCACTGTTTATTTAGTAATAAAATAGATAAATAAGCTAGCTACTGTGTAGGAGAGCAGGAAATTAT
Source organism: Glaucomys volans (assembly GCA_020662805.1). NCBI lineage: Eukaryota > Metazoa > Chordata > Mammalia > Rodentia > Sciuridae > Glaucomys > Glaucomys volans. Next base: position 156,909 of record JAJEJO010002006.1, read on the forward strand.
AGGAAAATAAACACAAACATGTTAATACTTTTATGTCATGCTGAAAGTAGAATGCTTTGTTTTTTTATGTTGCTGAGCATAACAAATTAAGAATATGAGCATAGATTAGTAGAAATACCTTAAGAACTTGGATTTCTTATATTGAATAAATTACAATAAGATGAGATTTAGCACAGTGTGTTATTTGTTTCAAAGCTGGAAATTAGCTCCCAATAGGAGTAGCAAGAGTGAGGAACATAAAAGGCAGATATGTAGAAAACAAGATGTAATGTAATGCCAGGTATTGATTTAAACAGTTTAGAACAAGAGCAAATGAGAATTCCAAAAGACTTGTAGTAATAGTGGTTAAATTATACCTTTTTAAAAATATGTGTGCTTATTTTTTAGACTTTCATTGAACTCATGCATTAATATATTGCTAGGGATATTATAATTAGAAAATATAACCTAGAATAAAATGAAAAATGAGTATAATTAACTCTTGATTGCCTACACTAAGGTAGTGGTAAGTGGCATGAGAGTTGATTAAAACTTTAAAGATTTAAAAGAAAGGAGGTCATATTAAGGGTAAACTGTGAGTGATTTCAAAGCTGAAGATGACTTGTGGTGTACTTTGAAAGAATGGGCTAGAATTTTAGTAAGTATAACAAGTAGATATGGAAAGAGAGATTATGTGACACAGGGAGCATTGAACCAGGGTGGGAAACAGGAAGTACAGGGCATGTTCAAAAATAAGCAAATAGACACTTTGACAAGAGCTAATTAATAGAGAAATAGTTGTTAGGTTAATGCTGTAGCAGCATATTTTAGTTGTTCTATACAAGCTTGCTTATGCCTTTCTTGGTATTCTCTTAAAATTCCAGTATCTAGTTCATTTTCTGTAAAGTAATAGAGTAAATGACTATAGCCTAGGAAGAGACTAAGATTTATTGTTTTTAATCATAATAATAACTACCATTTATTGAGTTCCAGCACTCCATGTGCTAACCATTTTCCTATACTTAATTCTCAGATGAGATAATGGGTATTATGTTTATTATAAACAACCAACAAGGAAAATCAAGGCATGGAGAGATAAAGTAGTTTTCAGAAGGTTAAAGAAATAGTAGTAGTAGATGGACCCACATTCAAATGAGGTCTCTGGTTTTCCACCTGCCTCTGCTTGTCTCTTTTGGTTTCCTTTGCTGAGTTTTCCTATTTTCCCAACATTTTAGTGTTGTGTTGTCCCAGATCTTAGTCCCTGACCTCTTTTCTTCTCTGTTTATACTCCTTTGGGAGAACTCATCTGGTTTCATAGCTTCAAATACTATCTACATGTTGATTTATGTCTTTAGCCACATCTCTTTCCAGAACTCTAGACTCATTTATCCAACTACCTATTTGACATTTCTACTTGAATATCTGATAGGTACATCTAACACAATTATGTCTAACCTCAAATACCTATTCTTTTACAAACCTGCTTCTTTTGGTGCCCTCCCTATCTTTGTTCATAGCAACTTCATTTTTAATGTTTTCCACATTTAACATCTGACTGCATGATGATCTCTGTTACTTCTAATAAATTTTGTCTCAGGCAGTACCTTTTCATTGAAGCTTCCTCTGGCCACCTTTTTTGGGGGGTTGTTGTTGTTTGTTTTGTTTTGTATTTTGGTGGTACTGGGGTTGAACCCAGGGCCTTGTGCATGCAAGGCAAGCACTCTACCAACTGAGCTACAGTCCCCAGCCCCCTCCTCTGGCCACCCTTTTTTACATTTAAAAGTACACTGTCCATTTCAGCACTTGCACATTACCATTCTCTACTGTTTCCACTTTCATTATGACATACTATTTTCCAGCATACCATATACATCGTTTTCTATTCCCTCCTACTACTAGAATTGAAGCTCCATAGGAGCTGGGATCTTTGTTTTCACTGATACCTTTCAAGAACTTGAAAGTATGCCTAGGCATATAATATTATTAAATAAATGATTGAGTTAGCTATTATACTCAGAGCATGTAGTAAGAGCTCAGTGAATGGGAATTTTGATGGAGTAGTGACAGATATTATTTATTTTGTTCTTCTAAGTGGGTTTTAAAACACTGTGGTAAAACACAAAAAACCACACCATATGTGTTACATTAAATGAATTTTTCTTAAAAGTGCTTTCCAATTGCATTAGCATATTTATAATGCTAATTTTAGCATGAGTTTACTATCCAAGCTTTCTAAGAAAAGAAATAGGATTGTAGGCAAGGCTAATGATGTATTTGTAAAATAAATTCACTCACGAATACATGGATTAGCCACAATAAATGTTCCTTTAAGAAAAAAAAAATTATGGTAAAACATAAAGTTTATTTATTTATTTTTGATACCAGGGATTGAACCAGGGGTACTTAACCACTGAACCACATCCCCAGCCCTTTTTTGTATTTTATTTAAAGACAGGGTCTCACTAAGTTGCTGAGGACCTCGCCAAGTTGCTGAGACTGGCTTTGAACTTGCAATCCTCCTGCCCTGTCAGCCTCCCAAGCCACTGGGATTACAGGCATGCACCACCATGCCCAGCTAACGTTTACTATTTTTAAATGTACAGTTAGTTTATTAACATTGAGTACATTCACATTGTTGTGAAAACACCACCATAATCTATCTCCAAACTTTTTTATATTCTAAAACTCATATTCCATACCCATTGGACAATATAACTCCCCATCTTCATTTCCTACCTTTTTAAGGCTGAATAATATTGTATTGTATATAGATACTACATTTTGCTTATTCCTCAATCAATGAACACTTGAGTTGCCTCTCCACATTTTATCTGTATGAATAATACTGCTATGGACATGATAACACAAATAACTGAGTGTCTGCTTTCATTTGGGGTGGGGGTAGAATTCAAGAACTGGAATTGTTTGGATTAAATGGTAATTCTATTTTTGATTTTTTGAGACACTGGCATACTGTTTCTACAGTAGCTGCAGCATTTTATATTCCTTCTAACAGTGTATAAGGGTTCCAATTTCTCTATACTCTTGCCATTACTTACTGCTTTCTGCTTATTTTTTAATAACAATTGTCCTAGTAAGTGTGCAGTGGTATCTCACTGATTTGATTTGCATTTTCCTAACAATAAGTGGTGTTGAGCATATTTTCATGTACTTATTGGTCATTTGTATATCTTCTATGGAGAAATGTCTGTTTAAGCCCTTTGCCCTCTTAAACTGTGTTGTTTGGTTTTCTGTTGTTGAATTACAAGAGTTCTTTATGTATTCTGCATATTAACCTCATATCAGATACATGATTTGCAAATACTTTCTTCCATTCCACGGGTTGCTTTTCATTCTGGTTTTGATACTGTTCATTGATGTACAGAAGTTTTAAATTTTGATGTAGTCAATCTTACCTGTTTTTTTCTTTTGTTGCCTTGCTTTTAGTGTTATAATCAAGAAAGCATTGATAAATCCAGTGTCATGTATTTTTTGTTGTTGTTTCTTTTCTTTTCTTTATGATCATGTTATGTTGCTATCACTTTTAAATAACTTTATAATTAAAGATGTCTTTTGTAAACTTCATGGTAACCACAAAGCAAAAATATATTATAGGACTATGGTGGTAGCTCAGTTGCAGAGTGCTTGCCTAGCACATGTGAGGCACTGGATTTGGTTCAGCACCACATAAAAATAAATAAATAAAGATATTGTGTTCATCTATAACTAAAAAAAAATTTTTTTAAACATAATAAACAAGCCAAAAATAGTAAAAAAGAAATGAATACCAGGTACAGTGGCTCATGCTTGTAATCTTACCAGTTTGGAGGCTGAGGCAGGAGGATCACAAGTTCAAGGTCAGGCTCAGAAACTAGTGAGACTCTGTCTCAAAATTTAGAAAATAAATAATCATACTTATGTCAGATGAAATAGACTTTAAATCAGAAACAGTAAAGGTTGATAAGAAACGTCATTATATGATAATATGAGCTGGACATGGTGATACCACACCTGTAATTCCAGCAACTTGAGAGTCTGTGGCAGGATGTTCATAAGTTCAAAAGGAGCCTGGGCAATTTAATGAGGCCCTGCTCAAACAAAAAGGTCTGGGAATAGCTCCATGGTACAGTTCAATCCTCAGTGAACACACACACACACACACACACACACACACACATACACGATAAAGGAGTCAGTTCCACAAAAGGAAACAATTATAAATACATATGCACCCATGTATATGAAGCAAATATTAATTGACCTAAAGACAGTGAGACTCCAATAACAACTGGGGACTTTAACCCCCCACTTTCTGCAGTGGACACATTTTCCAGACAGAAAATCAATAAAGAAACAGAAGAATTAAATTGCATTCTAGACTAACACCAAAGTGCCCAAATCCTCTATTTCCCTATTTATCTTCTGGGTTCTATTTTATTCACAATTGAAAGTGAGATATTGAAGTCTCCAACTGTAACTGTTTCTCTAATTCTGTCAAGGTTTGCTTTATATATTTAGGAACTCTGAAATTTGGTGTATGTATATTTATAAATGTTATATATCATTTGGTTAATTTCTCCTTTCCTAGTGCCTTCTTAAATCAGACTTAATGTCTATTTAGTCTGATACTTGTATTTCCCCTCTATTCTCTTGGTTATCTATTTGCATGAAAAAATCTTTTTCTGTATTTTCCTGTTCAACTTATGTATGTCTTTAGATCTAAACTGAAAATCTGTGCATTGAATATAGTGGGGTACTTTTTGTTTTTGTCCTTTCTGCCAGTCTATGTCTTTTGACTGTAGCATTTAATCCATTTACATTTAAAGTAATTACTAGCTGGGCGCTGTGGTGCAGGCCTGTTATCGCAGTGGCTTGGGAGACTGAAGTAGGAGAAGGATCTCAGGTTCGAAGCCAGCCTCAGCAATTTAGTAAAGCCCAAAACAACTTAGAGAGACCCTGTACCAAAAGTAAAAAATGGAAAGGGCTGGGAATGTGGCTCAATAGTGTTTAAGCACCCCTGGCTTCAATCCCTGGTACCAAAAATAAATAAGTAAGTAAGTAAGTAAATAAATAAATAAATAAAAAACATTGTTTCCATTTTAATGTTTGTTTTCTGTATATTGGTTGCTTTTGTCCCTTAGTTCCTTCCTTACTGAATTTCTTTGCTTAGTTGATTTTTTATTGATGTGTATTTACTTCTCTTCTGATTGTGTTAAGTAAACATTATAAATTTGAATTTAAAATGCATTTTAAGTTAACAAGAAAATTCCACTTGATTTACCTATCGAGATTCCATGTAAAATTTCAGAATCATTATTTAGTCTGTTAATATTATGGAAGGGAAACCAAGTCCCAGGGTCACATATCAGTTTGTTTCCAAGTCCATGTCCATTGATCTTTCCACAGTCTTATCCTGTCTGTCCACCTTCCTACACTGAAGGTGACAAAATTAATAAACTTTGGAACCCAAAATTTGAGGAAGGGCAAGAATACTGAGTATATAGGAGACTAAGTAAAGAGATGAAAGTGCTTTAGTAGGAAACTTAAAAATGATCCATGGACAGACTCTTTGGAGGTAGGAGAAAAAACTCCAGACTTTGCCTTTACTGGACTTTTATTCCAATAGCAACAGAAATAATTAGGAAAGAAGGAAGTCGTTTGAAATATCATAGGCAGTGACTTTGGAATCATCAAGTACAGCAGCATTTTGATCTTCTTTATACTTTGAAAAATGACTAAGGACCCATAAAGTGCTTTTGTTTGTTTGGGTAATATCTGTCAGAATTTAGCATATTAGAAATTAAAACAATTTTTAAAATATGCAGTTCAGCTGGGTGCAGTGGCATATGCCTGTAATCCTAGTGACTCAGGAGGCTGGGGCAGGAGATTGCAAATTCAAAGCCAGCCTCAGCAAACTTAGGCCCTAAGAAACTTTTGAGAACCTGTCTCCCCCTGAGTTTATAGACTGCCCATATGAGTTTATGATAGTGAAAAACACAGTGACTCCCCATCAGTACAATATGGTGTACCAGCAGTTCATCATCATTCATTTTATGACCTTGGTGCGGATATCAACATGGTAGAAAGGTAAATAGCATTGTAATATTCTAGAAATAGCTTTGACCTTACAAAAGAGATCTTGGGGACCACCGCTTTCTGTGGATTACACTGTTTCAACATATTCTAATAGATTTTCCTGGGGCTGGGGTTGTGACTCAGTGGTAGAGTGCTAGCTTAGCATGTGTGAGTCCCTGGGTTCAATCCTCAGCACCACATAAATATAAAATAAAGCCGGGCGTGGTGGCGCACGCCTGTAATCCAAGAGACTTGGGAGGCTGAGTCAGGAGGATCGTGAGTTCAAAGCCAGCCTCAGCAACTTAGTGAGGCCCTAAGCAACTCAGTGAGACCCTGTCTCTAAATAAAATACAAAATAGGGCTGGGGATGTGGCTCAGTGGCCGAGTGTCCCTGAGTTCAATCCCTGGTTCCAAAAAAAATAAAAATAAAATAACATAAAATAAAATAAAATAAAGATATTGTGTTCACCTACAACCAAAAAAAAATTATTTTTAAAAATATTTTCCTGTTGTTCTGTATTATGCTGGACTCTATTCCCTTAGGACAGCTTGTTCTCTGAAGGCATCTGGAAAAGATGTTCCATTTTATTTTAATTAGGAGTCAGAGAATGATCTGAATGTACTGGAGAAATTGTTGAAGAGTAGGGACTATATCTAGTTGTGAATTTAGCCTGGTACTTCTGTCCTTCTCATGTACCTTCTGCCATGGTAGTGTCAGTTCTGTGCCTTCACAGCCTACTTCCTGAAGACTGCTGGACCTAGTCCTCTAGACTGGAATGCTCTTCTGAGCTGCAGTACTATTTCAGTTACTTGCTGCAAATTTCTCCCCATATGTCCTAAAGGCACTTCAGACTCACAATGCTTAAAATTGAAAAAGTCATCTCTTCCAATTAGTCTTGCCTCAAAAAGAGAATAATGCAAATGAAGGCAAAAGGCAAATCTGTACCTAATCCTATAATCATTCTACAATAATAACATTATAATTGGCCTTCAGCAAGCCATCATAGACTCCTCTTATATTCCTCATATTCAGTAAACTACAAAGTTTTGTTGTTTCATCCTCAAATCTGATTGGCTTTTCCTCCTCATGCTCTCTTTGTTTGCACCCTCATCTTTTTTTTTTTTTTTTTTGAGACAGAGTTTTGTTAAGTTGCTTAGGGCCTTGCTACATTACTGAAGCTGGCCTTGACCTTGTGATCCTCAGCCTCCCAAGTCACTGGGATTTTTGGCATGTGCCACCAAACCCAGCCTTCATCATGTTTTATCTAGTCTTTTATATTAACTTGCTTCCAGTCTCTTTACCTGCCAATACATCACTGACAGAATTACCTTTCTGGTAATTAATTAAATTACCACAAATCTAAATCACTAGCCCTGTGTTCCAGATTTCTTTCACTTAATGTCACAGAAATATGCCTGAAGGTAAATCATCCACTCTGTGAAATAAAACACTGAACATTCTTCCAGATATGCTATCTTTGTTAACCCATTAAGTCCCAAGTTTTCAATTCTGTGAATATTTTGATGAAATTAACACATTTATAGATTAGAGTTTGCATACATTAACTAATACTATTAATACTAATAATTGTTATTATATAATTATATTACGTACTACATTTAGGTTGTTTTCATAGGTATTCCACATCTGTGGCAATGGGACAAAAATGAGTTAGTATTGCTATCTGTTCAGTTACCAAAGCAGAACCCTGGTGGGAGTTATCCTAGGCTGTATCTACATTTTTCCTACCCCAGAATCTCTGGTGAGTAGCAGAACCTTACCAATTGACTGCTGAAGATATGAATAAGTAATTGGTCTCAGACCTGCTACATGGTTGTAAGATTTTTAATTGAGAAAGACCAGCTTTTCAGGAAAGATTATTTCTTCTAATTAAGTTGGCAAATCTGGGTTTTCCCCACTTATATATATAGATTTGTTTTTAGTAACAACAATGTAAGTCTTCCCCCTATGTTGTTTTCTTGGATTTCATTACACTTGACATAAAAGCTTTCACTTATGGGGATATGGAAAATTTGAATGAGTTATAAGTAACCATCCCTAAATATCTGTTATTTTTATGGGAAAAAAAAGTACATAGTTTTTGTTTGTTTTAATGCTAGGGATTGTGCTTTACCACTGTGCTACATCCCCAGCTTTTTAAATTTTTTTATTTTGAGACAGGGTATTGCTAAGCTGCTGAGGACCTTGCTGAATTGCCAAGGCTGGCCTCAAACTTGTGATCCTCCTGCCTCACTCTCCCAAGTTACTGGGATTATAGGCATGCATCACCACACCTGGCTATGTGTAGGTTTTTAATGTGTTCATTTATAGTTTCCCTGTTCTTAAAATTCCAACATCTGGTAACCACTGAGACTCAAAGAAGTAACATTACATATCCAAGGTCACAAACATAAGATATTTGTCTTCCTTACTTCTATCCCTATAACTCTTACTCTTTTCTTCTACCAGGAAATTAGTTTATAACCAGCAAAAAGATTAATCCTATGGGACAAGGAATTGTAAGCTTTCAAAATAAATAAAATATATATGGGCAATGTTTTGTTCTCAAAAGTTATAAATAGATCATTTCTGTCCCCTTTTTCTTTCAATATTCTCAGCAATATGGGTGTCTTCTATTTGCCAGACCTTGTGCTAGGTAGGCCTTGTAGATACAATAGTGAAAAAACAGTTCCTGTTATCATAGAGCTTATATGGGCAGTATAAGCACTAAGCAAATTTATGTTGATTATTGATAAATGCTGAGATTAAATCAGAGTACAGGATGAAATGTGACCTACCTAAGCTCAGTGGTAGAGCTCTTGCCTAGCTTGTGTGAGGCACCAGGTTGGATCTTCAGCAGCACATAAAAATAAATAAAGGAATTGCGTTCATCTACAACTAAAATTTTTTTTTTTTTTTAAAGTGACCTACCTAGGGGCTGGGGTTGTGGCTCAGTGGTAGGGCACCTACCACTCATGTGTAGGGCACTGGTTTCGATCCTTAGCACCAAATAAAAATAAATAAAGTAGGGGCTGGGATTGTGGCTCAATAGTAGAGCACTTGCCTAGCATGTGTGAGTAGCTGGGTTCGATTCTCAGCACCACATAAAAATAAATGAATAAAATAAAGGTCTATCAACGTCTAAAAAAGTTTTTTTTAAAATAAATAAAGGTATTGTGTTCATCTACAACTAAAAAAAAAAGCAACCTACCTAAAATATAGCTTTATCATTCACACCTTCCCAAAGAGGCATGTCAGCATAGCATGATCTCAAGTTTAAGAAATAAAAATAATGCCAAGAAGTATGCTAAAATACTGGCAAGGGTTATTTCTGATAATGACATTATGGATGATTTTTCAATTATGTTTTTATATGTTTTTCCAGAATATATTGCTTTTATTCTTGGGGCAGAGGAGGGTACTAATGAGGTATTGTTTGCATTTGAAGACTGGTTTTGCTGGCCCAGAGCCTTTGATGTACACATCAGTAGGAAGAAAGCCACCTGCAGGCTTCCTCTCCTAGTGTGTCTGGGCCTTCCTCACAAGGCATCTCTCATGTGATGTTGTGAATCTGTTTATGAGAAGGTCTCTGCTTCACTTCCAGCATGATCAGTATCTAAAGGTTCTTACCAAAGTCTTGAAAACCTCCAATTTGGGCAAAAGCATTTTGTCATTCACCTAGGATACATTTCCTCAGTATTTGAATCAGTGCTAAATCTGCAATTTTTGTGGAAGATGTGGAAAATCTTTCAAGTAGATAATCCTCATGTGGCAGTATCTTTTTTAATTAATTTATTTCATGATGTATATTTGTCAACATTTCAGTCAAACTTGATCTCAGTTCTGTTTGCAATATGTGTTGTGAGTTCTTGCAAAGACTGTCAGGCAAGGGCAAAAAAAAGACATGAAGGAAATTTAAGACTCTCTGGTGAAACAAGCGCAATTCCTCTACCCTCACCTCCCTTCTGCCAGTCAGGAGAGTGTCTGTACCTTGCTCAGGCTGTACCTGAGCTGCTGTAGCATCAGGAGTAACAGAAGAGGAGAAAAAGAAGAAAGAGCCTGAAAACAGTACCCATGATGAGACTGGGCCCTAGGGCTATGGGATTCAGCAGATATGTATTAATTAAAAAAGCATCTTTTATAGCTAAAGATGTAAGATTTCCTCTAACTCTAGATTTCTCAACATTTTCTTAAAGATCAAAGTTGCTGATGAATCCCTAAAGGACTGAATTTTCTGTGTGTGTGCGCGCACACACACACACACACGCACGCATGCCAATCCCCTTTATCCAGTCTGCTGCCTCATTACTGTCTTAGTGACAAAGCCAGCAAAATAATATCCCTTGTTTCTCTTCTGTTTATATCTGTAGTTATGTTTATATACTTCTTTCTAGAGATGTAGGCACACTTCACACTTTTAAAGTCGATGGGTGGGCACACTTTTGTTCTAGGTAATTTTGATGTAGGGATGAAGAATTGAGGAAGAACAAGGAGAATTTTTTTGTACCTCTTTGTCTTGTCTTTTGGAAGTCTCTTTCCCCTGCTTCCTTTCCTTCCAACCCCTTTCTTTGTTTCTACCTTCTTAGATCAGGTAGCATTTACTATATAAACATTTGATTTTATCTGTAGCCTTTCTGTCTGAATAGGTGAAGTCTACTTTCAAAGTAAACTATAATGAAAGAGATGACTTCTTGTACCTGTGGAGCATTGGTTAAATAATGCTTTTGCAGTTAACTGTTCCTTTTGCCTGGTAGTCTGCTTTTTTCTTTTCATTTCCTTCTATTGGCAAATCTCATTCCTTATTCAGAGGACCTCATTCAAAAGCTCAAACGTAGTGACTACTTTGTTACTTTTCCTGATTCTCCTAGGCAGTTAGTGACTCCCACTACAGGTCTGTCATACTTCTCTAATAGACTGTAGAATCCTGTTTTATTATTATTTATGTCTCTCATCACACTATTAACTTTTCGAGGGTAGGAACTGTATCTTATGTTCTTGGCATGTTGGATAGCCTTTATTCCCTGTTTTCAAGGATCATACTAATACAGGTGATTTGCAATCAGAGAAGCGTGGTACAAATCAGAATGCAGTTATTATCACTGAGAATGAAGAAACCATCTTGTTGTGGGAATTAGCTACACCTAGGTTTCTCCAGGCTTTGTGGGTGAAGGAGATTTTCAAGTGGGTCTTGAAGGATGTATTCCAGAGCCTTAAGTACTTTAGCTGGAAGTAGTTCACCTGTTTTTAATCTTGAATCATTCAATTGACTTATACAAGGGAATACATCTTGTGGAGTATTCAGGTGCATTCTGCCTTTGGATATCAGTCATAAATTAAGAATTATATAATTTAGAATTAATAGTTCAGATTAGATATTTTTCATCTGAATTTTACCAACTTTCATGAAAGAGGACATGAAATTTGATGTCTTTCTGTTCTATCCCATTGATTTTCTTTATTCATTTTAGCCACAGACCCCTTTGCTACTGTTTTTGGAAATGAATCATTTGAGGATGGATTTGCTGACTTCAGCACGTTGTCAAAGGTAATATACAATGATTGGTGGGGAAGGAAAATACATGTGTTTCCATCAAAGAAGCAGTTCCCTTTGAATTACAGACCCCTCTCACAGACAGTGCAACTTGATTGCAATAAGTCATAGCAAATATTGATTTCAGGTAGAAATGAAAGACAGCTGTAAAGTAAACTATTTCTATACATAAAAAGACTGGTGATGATGCAGACAATTATGATAGGTTTGCTCAACAACATTATATTTAGTCTTCTGTTTAAACATGTCTCTTCCAATTGAACTGTGTTTCCCTATGTACTCTCTGGGTCAATAACTACAGTATTTGTTCTGTCTACTCTATGCTGATTTCTTGATTTTATGGTCTGAAGTTGTTAGAGTGAGTACTAAAATGATTAATAATCAAAACCCAGTGCTAAATGTTCACTGCTTGTTTTCCAGCATAACTCTGATATTAATTCAGACTAAGAGAGAAGGATTTGAGTATATGTCAGATTGACTCCCAAGGAACATTTAGCAATGACTAGACACTTTTTTTGTTTTCGCAATTAGGTAGAAGATGCTATTCACATTTAATGGATAGAGTCTGGGGTGCTGTTAAACATCCTACTGTGCACTTCCCAGCCCCCCTCAATAGAATTATGTCCAACCCAAAGTATCAGCAGTGCCACTGATGAGAAATACTGGCCTAAAGAGTTCTGAAATCAGCCGGGCATGGTGGCGCACGCCTGTAATCCAAGCGACTTGGGAATCGCGAGTTCAAAGCCAGCCTCAGCAACTTAGCGAGGCCCTTAGCAACTCAGTGAGACCCTGTCTCTAAATAAAATACAAAATAGGGCTGGGATGTGGCTCAGTGGCCGAGTGTCCCTGAGTTCAATCCCTGGTTCCAAAAAAAAAAAAAAAAGAGTTCTGAAATCAAAGTCCTAAGTCATTATTGAAAAAATGAATCTTTCATTACTCCACATATTTGAAAGGAAGAATCTTCAAAACCAAATTTAGACTTTTTCCATGAGAAATTTTTGCTTTAAAAAATTGACTCTGTGTTTGGTTTTATAGTTTGTCTAGATACCATTTTATTTGTGTTAATATTAAATCTTTCCTTTAAGTGCATTGGTAAGTGGGAAATCAGTAATTTTTTTTTCTTTCATTATCATCTGGCTCAGATATTCATTTGAGGAAAGGAATGTAGTCCCTTTAAAATGGGTCTCAGGAGCCGGGCATGGTGGCGCACGCCTGTAATCCAAGTGACTTGGGAGGCTGAGTCAGGAGGATCGCGAGTTCAAAGCCAGCCTCAGCAACTTAGTGAGGCCCTTAGCAACTCAGTGAGACCCTGTCTCTAAATAAAATACAAAATAGGGCTGGGGATGTGGCTCAGTGGCCGAGTGTCCCTGAGTTCAATCCCTGGTTCCAAAAAATAAAAAATAAATAAAATAAAATAAAATAAAATAAAATGGGTCTCAGGTGGTTTTGTAGTGAGTATTGCCTGAAGTTTAATAAGCCTTCCATCCAGAGTTGGCTTATTTTGGTGTGATCTGTTGCTTTTTATAAGTAGTGATGTTATAATTACTACTCATATAGAATAATTAAAGAATAATCCCCCTTGTCCTTGAATGCAAAGGTTAAATGTCAGTCCTCTTACAATTAAAATGAATAAAGCTGCATAATACTTACAGCATTCTTTGAAATGCTGTGTGAGTATGCATAGTTTTCTTGGAGATAGATCTTATTTATATATATTATATATTTGCATATATATAAAATCATATATAAAATTTTCTTTTTAAACAAAGGTGAACAGTGAAGATCCTTTTAGTTCAGCTGTATCAAGCTCTGTCAGCAGTGTGGTCACTCCAAAAAATGTATTTGATGAAACATCCATCAAGAGTGAAGACGTACCCCCAGCCTTGCCACCCAAGACAGGAACTCCAACAAGACCCTGCCCACCACCACCTGGTAGGAGAATTGGTGCCTTTCTTAAATCAACTCAATGCCTTTTCTCCTGAAAAGTATGATGCAGGCCTTACTTACATACCTCAATAAAAGGCAGTGAACAAAACAAGTTAAGCACATAGCAGAGGCCTACTTCTATTATCTTTTCTGACCTCAGTACAGAATTATAGACATGTGCCTCAGAGGCCAGCCTATGGAACTGAAATGAACTGACATGAGCTTTCTGACAAGAGCTCTTTTTTTCCCCCTTAATCATTGCGGAGAGATAGTAAATGGAAAAAAGAAAGTATAGATGGAATCTCTTTTTAGAAGCTTGTTGATTACCATTTGAATTGCAGTTTCCTATACTTTGGTGTTTTAATTTCTATAAGAAAAAAGACAAATTTTTTCCTGCAAAATGTAAGGTCTTTCATAAATCCTTTAAAGTAAGAAAATATGGCTGCTGGTATCCAGAATTCAGCAATATAGTGATTTAAAAGGAAGTATTGTCTATCTTGATGGAAAATATTATGTTCAGCTCACTTTAAAGACTCTGTAATAGTGATTGTTTGATGGGGGGAAGTCCAGGAACAAAACAGAAAAGGTTTTGTTTTTAGTTCAGAAAATAAAGTTCATAAAAAGTGGCTACAAGGCAACCCCCTGTTGTACTTTTAGGCTATTCTATGAGAAGACATATTTGACACATTAGCTTTTTAGTTATGTATCATTTTGTACCATAATGCATGTTAGGAAAACCTCAGTAGTTATAGATTGCTTTTCTTGACTTTTCCTAATAACCTCTCCATGATATTTCTTGGGTGAATTATTTTATTTTTTTGTTTAAATAACTGAATTAAATTATCTGTTGAAAAGTCAGGTAAATGATTTAAGTGGTTTCTGTCTTTTAAGGAAAAGTAGCCATTATCAAATTGCTAGAAGTAAGGTCAGAATATATGAAGAAATAAATAATTGCTCATTTAAACTTTTAAATCTGTATATGAAGCCAATGATGAGGTTATTTTAAAATCCTAAGTCAAGTAATATACTAGTACCTTAATTAAAATTAAGAATATAATCTCTTGAATATACATCATTGTAGGAAGACCCAGGAGAAAAAAGGTAGTTTGTTGGAAGGAATAATGATTGGGAGATGAAACATCTGGTTCTAATTCTGGATATTCCCTGACTTGCTCTGTAATTTTTTTCCCCTGGTACTGGGGATCAAACCCAGAATCTCGTGCATTCTAGATAACTGCTCTACCACTGAACTATATCCCCAATCCTCACTCTGTGACCTTAAGTATATAATTTCATATGTCTAAGCCTCTGCTGCCTCAATCATTAGATGGTGGCAGTAACTGTAATTTTGCCTAATTTCATAGGATTGTTGGAAGGATCCATTGAGATTGGAATTTAAACATCTTTTGTAAGATATAATACTGATGGAAATAATCTATTATGATTGCTTAATTAACCAGCATAATGCAAGTTAAGAAAAAACATATTTGAAGATAGTCTAACACCCATTCTTATTATCTTTTCTTCAAGAAGTATTAAGTAAGACTTTAAAATTAGAGATCTTAACAGACACAGTGGTGCATGCGTGTAATCCCAGCAACTCAGGAGTCTGAGGCAGGAGAAGTACAAATTTGAGGCCAGCCTCATCAACTTAGCAAGACCCTGTCCCAAAATAAAAAGGGCTGGGGATGTAACTCAGTGGTAAGCACCCCTGGGTTAAATCCCCAGTACCAAAGAAATAAAAAAATAAAATCAGAGAACTTGTTGGAAAGTGATACTGAATTAATGAGTGATTAACAGAATATCATACTGTTGTTTAATCAAAGATTAGTTTGTCAGCAAACACAAAGATACAGGCTTTGGGGCTGGGGATATAACTCAGTTCATGGAATGTTTGCCTGTCAAGCACAAGGCCCTGGGTTCAATCCCCAGCATGCAAAAAAAAAAAATACAGGCATTGATTTTTGAAACATTATTTATTTTTAATTTTGAAATATTATAGATGTCAAAAAGTAGGCAGGGTTTTACCAAGATAATTTTTAGTCTTATGCTCCTAGATATTATATAGAAAATTTCAGAGAAAAATCAGATGAATTTTGCCATTTTTAAGGGTTATTCGCTCTTACTGTCACTAGTGGGTGACTATATATCAGGCTAAGGTTGTAGCAACAGAGGCCATTGCCATCTTTATTCTTTATCATTTTCCTCCTATTTTGCCCTTTCGTCCCTGTCTTCTTGGGAACAAGCTCTTTTGAGGTAGGGAAATATGATTCCTGGCCCATTCCCTTCTTTGCTATTTTTTCGTTAAGCTGTGCCTAATTCGAGTATATTTGGGAGATCTTGTGTGAAAATTTTGAGGACAGATTGTCAGTATGGCAATATTAAGAATATGCTTTAAGTTCTCACCTCTATCTTCCCCCCCTTAGTTCTTTAATGTTCCCTGTGTACATGTTCTTGTGTGCTTGTGTTTGCCATATTTACTGGTTGAGTTAACTGTAATGATTTTGATCCAGGGAAAAGACCTATCAACAAATTGGATTCTTCTGATCCCTTTAAAGTGAATGATCCATTTCAGCCTTTCCCAGGCAATGATAGTCCCAAAGAAAAAGATCCTGATATGTTTTGTGATCCATTCACTTCTTCTACTACTTCCACTACCAATAAAGAGGCTGACCCAAGCAATTTTGCTAACTTCAGTGCTGTAAGTACTGTGAATGGGCTGTTTGGGGGAAAATCTTTCCATTTACAATTTGAAGAGTTTTCCAAGACAACCTTGGAGTCTGCCAAATTTGGATAGTTTCAACTAAATTTGCCAAAATACTAAAATAATCTTTCATTCTTCCCCCAAGCAAAACCTCTAATTCTGTTTCGATGGTTCTAAAATTTCTTTTCTGCACAAATTTAGTAGTCTTATTCTTGTGACATATACAAGTTGTTTTATAAACCTTACTCTTGGTCTTGGTAACAAATCTTGACAGATACCATTTTGCAGATGGTTATGGATGATGGTGATTTAATGAGCTATTGGAGAATAATTTGCTATTTGCCCACTGGATGAATAATGCCAGTGGTGAGCTTGTGTATTTGTAACTGTATTGTATGTGTGTTTCTGTATAAAGTTTTAATGATTTCTGGAACCCACTCAGCAATTATTATATGAGAGGATAGTTGCGGGGAATTTTTGGTGGGGGGTCGGCAGTGGGCAGTGCTGAGGATAGAATTCAGGGCTTCGTGCATTCTAGTCAAATGCTCTTCCACTGAACTACATCTCCAAGGATTTTTTGAATTGTACACCTTCGGCCCCATGGTTATCTTTTTTTAAAATGTTAATATCTCCTGCATATGATGGTGCATACCTGTAGTTCCAGCTATGTTTTTCACCATGTAATTGTCACCACCACATTAGAATTAGTTAATTAATTAATTAACGTGTATTCACAAATATTCCACATATCCTAAGCTTTCCCCAAAACAATGTAGTAATAAATGATTTTTAAGTCATACCAGCACAATTTTTAAAAATAAACTTTCACATAATGGTCACACTTCACTTTATTGCAAAAAAATTTGCATGAAATTTATGGTAAATAGGGTACTTAAGAGGCTGAGGTAGGAGGATCACTTCAGCCCTGGAGTTCAAGACCAGCCTGAGCAGCACAGCAAGACCCTGTCCCCCCAGACCCCCCAAAAAATTTTTATGAAATAAATTATTGTCAGGATCTAAATAATTTTAATTATTTGGAGGGCTCTAATTCACTAGCCTCCATACTTACTCTGCATTCTCTCAGAGCTGATAAAAAGACCTTTAGAAACCAATGAAAGGTGCTGTGATGGGCTAGGATGTAGCTCAGTAGTAGAGTGCTTGCTTAGCATGCATGAGGCCCTGGGTTAGATCCCCAACACTGCACTGCAAAAAAGAAAAGTGCTATGATAATGGCAAAGGCAGGGCCTATAAGAAATAGAAATTGGGCAACCAACCACAGAGGCATCAAAAAGCAGTATCATAATATTCTATCATTATTCAGATAAAACCAAGTCTTTTGCTTTTTAATTAAATTCTCAGAATAGCTAAGCAAAGTTTTATTTTTCTTCAGGCTAAGTGACCTCTTTATCACTGCCCATTCTTTATCAGGAATTTTTCTTTATTTATTACCTTATTCGCTTGATTTTGGAAATAGAAGTTGTAATGGCCAAGTGACCCCGGCTATAGTCTCACTAAGGTTTCCCTCCTTAATGTAGCAGCGGTTCATGTAACTAGTTGCTTTATTGCTGCTGCTATTTCTAGTTAGAAAGTAGGTGGGCTGACAAGCTCAGTCGTGACTTAGGAGGCTGAGGCAGGAGGACCACAAGTTCAGAGTCAGGCTCCAGCAACTTAGCAAGACCTATTTCCAGATAAAAAATAAAAAGGCCTGGGGACGTGGCTCAGGAGTTGAGCGCCCCTGGATTCAATCCCCAGTACCAAAATAAACGAAAGCAAGCAAGCAGGTGGGCAAGAATCAGTGTGTACCTAAGGCAGCTACACCACCCAGCTTTTTCAGTCTGTACTTTTAAGTTCCACTGGCTTCTACTGAAGGTGAAGAAGCAGAATAGAAATCAATATTGTAAATATTGCAAAAATAGAGTGTCAGAATTATCCTGACCTTTCATTTCAAATGGAATTTTAGTTATTTCAAGCAGAGAATCAAGAATTGGCTTGCTTAGAAGATTGTAATTCTCTTAGTATAAAACAACCCTCTGGCAATTTGTGGTATTTAATATCTTAAATACCATTTCAGAAGACAAGTCAAAACCTGGTTGGAATGGCTCTCAAACAATAACTGAGGTATTTTATTTACTTCATACTCAAATCTCAGCATAGTATAAATATAAAGTAGCTTGTAATAAAAACATCCTTTTCTGTTTTGAAAGATTTATTAAGTATTAAAAATTTCATGGTACTCTGATTCCCCCAGGAAAGAAATTACCATTTTCAGAAAGTCTGACTATTTCTTTCATTTCATCCTTTTATAAGCTTGCTATGTATGACAAGACTTGAAACCCAGTAGAATTTTTGATTTAGTTTCTGCTGAAGTTGCTGTTTTGGTTGAATAAAAACATTTTTCCAATTGATTAATCATTAGTGTCAAGAATTTTTTTAAAACTGGGTCCAAAAGTTCTCAAAGCCTGCCAAAATTTTCAAAATACTTTTTTAAAAAAAGTGTTTTGGTTCTTATCTTGCCTAGTATAACCAGTACTCTTTATTATGTATAGCAAAATCAGCCTGTTTTTCCCTTCGTATTTTTTCTGTACCTGAAAGTCTAGGATAAGGTAGAAAATCATCAATGGACTTAAGTTAAATATTATTTATTATGTGAGGATGCTCACTAAAGTTTAAGTAGTAAATATTTTACATTAAATCAAAAAGGCTAGCCGTCTTCCATTTTTGAATCTGCTCATCTATTTTTAAGTATTTCTAAATGATATCTTTAATGTTTACTTTTATAGACTCTCTCTCCATAGATGGACTTTAAAAAAAAAATAGACCACAGTTATGTAACTGGTTAAAACTAAAGTTGTTGCTGAGCATGGTAGCACATACCTGTAATCCCAGTGACTGGGGAGACTGACATAGAAGGACATAGGACTGACATAGGCCAGCCTCAGCAATTTAGCAAGGCCCTAAGCAACTTGGTGAGACCCTGTCTCAAAATAAAAAGGACTGGGGATGTGGCTTAGTGGTAAAGTGCCTCTGGGGTTCAATTCCCAGTACCAAAACAAAATAAAACTAGTTTCCTTGGGGGCGCGGGGGACAAGTGACAAGATTATATTCCCAGAGTCCTTCAGGTGAAACATGCAGTTTTATTATATTTTATTTATTTAACACAATCAGTTTTATAAAAACTATTTCTTCTTTTTATTGTTTTACTCATTCATTTAATCATTTGTTCATTCATTTGATCTTTTAAATGGCAGTATCCCTCTGAAGAAGATATGATTGAATGGGCCAAGAGGGAAAGTGAGAGAGAGGAAGAACAAAGGCTTGCCCGACTGAATCAGCAAGAACAAGAAGACCTAGAACTGGCTATTGCACTCAGCAAATCTGAGATATCAGAAGCATGAAGAATTCTCTTGTCCTTTGTCCACAATACAATACTCTTCTTAAATATTGAAGCTATTTACCATGTGTATCAAACTACCTATGAGCATGGGAATACAAAAGGTTTGAGATTCCTGTAAATGTGACAAAAGTCTAGGTTTTTTTTTTTGTACTCTCAGATTTGACTTTATTTTATTATTTCCTTTAAAAGCAGTAACCTAATCAGACAGCTTTACCTGGGCCCTGTTCTGGTGTGCATTTACTGTGAGCTTCAGCCTGCCTGTGCTACTTTTACTTGTAAAGCTAGAGCACCCAAGCTTCTGCCTTCTGGAATGTAGAGAAATCATTTCGCCCCATGCTACCCTTGTTCTGTGGTTATTCTGATTAGAGTTAGTGGAGTTTATAAAGTTTGCGTATTCTCACTTGATTTGAATGGTTGAAGGAGGGGGAAGGGAATAAACACCCTATTTCTTTTATGATTGGTGTAAATTGGCTAGCGTAAAGTACATTTTTGTATTTCCTTGGAGTACAAATACCATTTAATTTGTTTTTTAGAGAAAAGGAAAATTTTTTGCATCAATCTACTCCACTATTGAAAAACGAATGCTTTAGATTGAACCATTATAACTTCAGACTCAAATTTTTCCTAAATAAAAAACATTAAAGCCTCATGTGGATATACATTTTTTAAAAAACAATTTTCTCTGGATTTAAGTAATTTTAGGTCAACAGATACCTCTCCATAAATTTGCTAATTAACAAAATCAGTTTCTTACAAATAAAGTTTGTAAGAAAATGTCCATTTTAAGGGCCAGAGATTGGAGAAAATTTATTGCTTAAAATGAACCCTTCAGTATAAGGTAAGCACAAATCTTAACATGCAGCTGTTCAGCCTTTGCAGTGGCACTGTTGTCTTTAGTTCACAGGTTTATTTTTATACTTTCTCAGAAGAAACTTTAGCAAGCTAGAACTGGAAGGTACTTTTTCATATTTTTTTGTTTTCTTCTAATGAAGGCTTAACTACTTGAAATGTAAAAACTTTCACTGAATACCAATAGGAAAGGTGACATGTATTATACCATATTGCCTTTTGTCCATCTTTGTGGTTTGAAGTAGTTTATTTACTCTCTTCATGTTTTTCACCTATAAAATGGGCAACCGGGCCTTTTTAATTGGAAGGGAAAAGATCTGCCAAATTTTCAAGACTCCTTACATTTTAAAATCCTGTCTTTAAAACTGACCTAGTAGACAAGCTAAATTTGAAATAGACTGTGAAGTAGTCTGTATATTGTAATTTTTTTTTTTAATGTGAGTTACTGACTTAGATAATGTATTGAATAACAGACAAAGAAAAATGCACCTAAAACCTAATTGAAATTCTCTGGGATCAGCAAGTCAAGGTGGTATTGATCTGGGTAACCAGAGTAACTTATAGGTTAGACTATAAGTAAATTCCAAAATATCTAATTTATATCATATTGAAATGGTGCTTTTCTTTCCACACACAATTGAATGGCTGGAGTTGAAAACAAACCACTTCCTTGCACTGCTAACTTTTTTCTACTTTTTGTATATAGAAGCATTTCAACATAAAAGTCACACATATAAAGCAAGGGCTGAATCATAATCACAAGGTTTTAATTTTGACAAACTAATCCAGTGACCTAAGGATTTAGGCAAGTTAGCAAAAGTTGATTGAGAAAGAAGCATTGGGAATTGCTGGTAGGTGGTGTTTTCTGGGTTGTTGTTGTTTTTTTTTCCCTTCCCCTTTCCCTTTGAGAAAAAGGTAAGTTGACTTGAACAACCTTCTTTTGCACTGGGGAAATGAACAAATGTTTGAAATGCTTTTAAAATATTTTTTTTAATTAATAAAAAACACTCTGGAAAATATTAAATATCTGTAACTTATGAACACCAACTTTCAATGTAATAAATGTACCCTAATCTAATGTATGTTTAACTGGATTATATAGAGTCTTATCTTTTGTTAAAATATATATACTCAGTGGACCAATATAATATTAAAATATGTATATATTATATAAGTATATATCTATATTCATGCTTGCTTGTGTAGGTTGAATGTCCTATGGTAATTTGTGATATTTTATGTTGTTGACCCTGGCTTCAGGTCTTGTGCTTAAAAAGGACAGATAAGTATTGCTGAGAGCAAAGAGGCAATACTTAGAAAGTTTTAACTATGTTCTACATACTGGTTCAGCTTTATTTGGGCTCCCTTTCTAAAATTTTCTCTTGCATTTCAAACTTCTAAATTGTAGCCTGTAATTATGAGAATAATATACTTTAAGTAATAATAAAGCATACTATCCACATGTTCAGTTTACATTGGAGTTTTGCTTTGGTATCAATTTTAGTTATTTTGTCCTTTTTTGTGTAAGTTAGGAAATGTGTATGCATAGAGAGAGATATATATCCAAAATATATATATAAAACATTTGTGGCTTTGTATATATTTGTTAAGTAAGGCTTGTGACAGGGATTCTTGGAAGACACTGTGATCTAATAACTTGATACAGTCCTGGGCTTGAATCCCCATTCTGCCATTTTTGAGGAAGTAACGTAAAGATGACTTTGAGAGCCAGGCATGGTAGTGCATGCCTGTTATCCCAACAACTTGGGCATAAGGCATTTGCCTGTAATCCCAATTTCTTGGAAGGCTGAGGCAGGAGGATCCCAAAATTGAGACCATCCTGAGCAACTTAGTGAGACCCTGTGTCAGAATAAGAAAGGGCTGGGGTTGTAGCTCAGTGGTTCTTTTAGGCAGCTTTTTTGCTGCTGTGACTAAAAGGCCTGACCAGAACAATTGTAGAAGAGGAAGTTTATTTGGGGGCTCAGGGTTTCAAGGTCTCTTTCCATAACCAGCACGCTCTATTCCTTTGGGCTTGAGCTGAGGCAGAACATCATGGCAGAAGACTGGTGTGGAGGGAAGTGGCTCACATGATGATCAGGAAGCACAGAGAGACTTCACTCACCAGATATAAAATATATACTCCAAAGGCATGCCCCCAATGACCCACCACCTCCAGCCACACATTACCCACCTTTAGTTTCCACTCGGTCCCATCAGGGGATTAATTCATTGATTGGGTTAAGACTCTCATAACCCAGTCATTTCTCCTCTAGGCCTTCTTGCATTGTCTCAACATGAGCTTTTGGGGGACACCAAATATCTAAACCATAACAGGGGTAGAACACCCTTGTGTTGAGTCCCCAGTACCAAAAATAATTTTTTTTTTTTTTTTTTTTTTTTGGTATTGGGGATTGAACCCAGGGGCACTCAACCACTGAGCCACATCCCCAGCCCTATTTTGTATTTGATTTGATTTAGGGTCTCATTGAGTTGCTTAGGGCCTCGCTAAGTTGCTGAGGCTGGCTTTGAACTCAGGATCCTCCTGCCTCAGCTTCCCAAGTGCTGGAATTACAGGCATGCGCCACCACGCCTGGCTCAAAAATTTTTTTTTTTTTTGCGGAGCTGGGGATTGAACCCAGGGCCTCATGCTTGTGAGGCCAAAAATAATTTTTTAAGAAGGTTATTTAAGTCTTCCCAAACCTCATTTTCCTCATTTAATGAATATCCTAACACCTAATTTATAGGATTGTTCTATAAGGCTTTTTTTTTTTTTTAGATGAGATCTTGATATATTCCCAAGGCTTACCTCAATTTCATAGTCTTTCTATCTCAGTCTCCTAAGAAAGTGGGATAACAGGCACCTGTCACCATGCCTATTCTGATAGTGTATTAATATTTCTTTTAAGTAGACAAATTCAGGCACTTTTTTTCTTTTTTTTCCAGAGCTGGGGATTGAACCCAGGGCCTCACACATGATTGGCAAGTGTTCTACCACTGACCTACACCCTTGGCCTCACTTTCTTCATCTTTTTATTTTTTTTTTTTAAATTATTATTTATTGAAGGTTTGTGTTTTTTTTTCTCACCTCCACCCCCTCCACCCCTTCCCATATTCCTCTCTGCGTAATCCAAAATCCTTTCATCTTCCCTGCCCATCCCCTGGCTATGAATCAGCATCCACTTATCAGAGAAAACATTTGGACTTTTTGGAATTGGCTTATTCCACTTAGCATGATGTTCTGTATTTCCATCCATTTACCTGCAAATGCCATATTTTCATTCTTTAAGGCTGAGAAATGCTCCATTGTATATATGTACCACATTTTCTTTATCCATTCATCTGTTGAAGGGCATCTAGGTTGGTTCCATAATTTAGTTATTGTGAATTGAGCTGCTGTAAACATTGATGTGGCTACATTACTGTAGTATGCATCACTGATTTTAAGTCCTTTACCCGGGAGTGGGATAGCTGGGTCAAAATGGTGGTTCCATTCCAAGTTGTCTGAGGAATTGCCATACTGCTTTCCATGGTGGTTGCAAAATCTGCAGTCCCACCAGCAATGTATGAGTGTACTTTTTCCCCACATCCTCACCAACACTTATTGTTGCTTGTATTCTTGATCATTGCTCTCTGACTGGAGTGAGATGGTATCTTAGAGTAGTTTTGATTTGCATTTCTCTAACTGCAAGAGATGATGAACATTTTTTCATATGTTTGTTGATTGATTGTATTTTTTCTTCTGTGAAGTTCCTGTTCAGTTCCTTAGCCCATTTATTGATTGGGTATTTGGGTTTTTGTTGTTCAGTTTTTTTGAGTTCTTTAGAAATCTTGGAGGTTAGTGCTCTGTCTGAGGTGTATGTGGTAAAGATTTTCTCCTAATCTGTAGGCTGTCTCTTCACGGTATTATTTCCTTAGCTGGGAAGAAGCTTTTTAGTTTGAATCCATCCCATTTATTGACTCTTAATTTTACTTCTTGCACTTGAGGAGTCGTTAAGGAAGTCAGTTTCTTAAGCCAACATGATGATGATTTGGGTTTTCTTTGTCTTCTATTAGGTGCAGAGTCTCTGCCCTAGTGCCTAAATCTTTGATTCATTTTGAGTTGATTTTTTGTGCAGAGTGAAAGATACAAGTTTAATTTCATTTTCTTACATATGGATTCCAGTTTTCCCAGCACCATTTGTTGAATAGGCTATCTTTTCTCTGATGCATACTTTTCGCACCTTTGTCTAGTATGAGATAACCCTATTTCTGTAGGTTTGTCTCTGTGTCTTCTATTTTGTACCATTGTTCTGTGTGTTTGTTTTAGTGCCAGTACTATGCCATTTTTGTTACTATGGCTCTGTAATATAGTTTAAGGTCTGGTATTGTGATGCCTCCTGCTTTACTCTTCTTGCTAAGGATTGCTTTGGCTATTCTGGGTCTCTTATTTTTCCAAATGAATTTCATGATTGCTTTTTCTAGTTTCATGAAAGAATGTCATTGGGATTTTAATAGGAATTATGTTGAATCTGTATAACACTTTTGTTAGTATGGCCATTTTGACAGTATTTATTCTGCCTATCCAAGAACAAGAGAGATCTTTCCACTTTCTAAGGTCTTCTTTAATTTCTTTAGCATTCTGTAGTTTTCATTATAGAAGCCTTTCACCTCTTTTCTTAGATCGATTTCCAAGCTTTTTTTTTTTGAGGCTATTGTGAATGGGGTAGTTTCCCTAATTTCTCTTGCCATGGATTCATCGCTTATGTATATGAATGCATTTGATTTATGTATATTAATTTTATATCCTGCCACTTTTCTGAATTCATTTATGAGTTCTAGAAGTTTTCTGGTGGAACTTTTTGGATCTTGTAAATATAGAATCATGTATCAACAAATAGTGATGGTTTGAGTTCTTCTTTTCCTATTTATATCCCTTTAATTTCTTTCCTTTGCCTAATTGCTCTGGCTAAAGTTTCAAGGACAATGTTGAATAGAAGTGGTGAAAGAGGGTATCCCTGTCTTGTTCCAGTTTTAGAGGGAATGCTTTCAATTTTTCACCCTTTAGAATGATGCTGGCCTTGGACTTAACATAAATAGCTTTTAAAATGTTGAGGTATGTTCCTACTATACCTAGTTTTTCTAGTGTTTTGAACATGAAGAGAACATGACAAAAAAACATTTTGTCAAATGATTTTTCTTCATCTATTGAGATGATCATATGATTCTTGTCTTTAAGTCTATTGATGTGATGAACTACATTTACTGATTTCTGTATGTTGAACCAACTTTGCATCCCAGGGATGAACCCCACTTGATCATGGTGCACTATCTTTTTAATATATTTTTCTGTGTGATTTGCCAGAATTTTATTGAGAATTTTTGCATCTGTGTTCATCAGGGATATTGGTCTGAAGTTTTCTTTCCTTGATGTGTCTTTGTCTGGTTTTGGATTCAGAATGACACTAACATCATAGAATGAGTTTGGAAGGGTTCCCTCCCTTTCTTATTCATGGAATCCTTTGAGGAGTATTGGTGTTAATTCTTCTTTGAAGGTCTTATAGAACTCAGCTGAGAATTCATCTGGTCCTGAACTTTTCTTGGTTGGTAGGCTTTTTTTTTTTTTTTAAGTCAAAAACAAACTTTACTGGGGGATGCTCTTGGGCAAGGTTCTCAGGTCCAGCAGGGTGCTGGGCCAGAGAAGTCACCGGTTGGTAGGCTTTTGATGGTGTCTTCTATTTCATTGCTTGAAATTGATGTGTTTAAATTGTGTGTGTCCTCCTGTTTCAGTTTGGATAGGTCATATGTCTTCAGAAATTGTTGGTATCTTCAACATCTTCTATTTTATTTGAGTACAAATTTTCAAAATAGTTTCTAATTATCTTCTGTATTTTGGTAGTGTCCATAATGATATTTTCTTTTTCATCACAAATTTTAGTAATTTGAGTTTTCTCTCTCTTTGTTAGTGTGGCTAAGAGTTTATCCATTTGATTTATTTTTTCAAAGAACCAACTTTTTGTTTTGCAATGAACTTTCCTCTTAGCACTGCCTTCATAGTGTTCCAAGGTTTTGGTATGTTGTATCAGTATTCTCATTTACCTCTTAAGTACTTTTTTATTTCCTCCCTAATTTCTTTTTTTATCCATTCATCATTTAATAGCATGTTATTTAGCCTCCAGTTGTTGGAGTAGTTTCTATTTTTTATTTTGTCATTGACTTCATTCCATTATGATCTGATAAAATAGTATTTCTGTTTTTTTGTATTTTCTGAGAGTTGTGTGGCATAACATATGGTCTATTTTAGAGAAGGATGCATGTGCTGCTGAGAGGAATGTATAGTCACTTGATGATGGATGAAATACTCTATGTCCATAAAGTCTAAATCATTGATTGTGTCATTTAATTCTATAGTTTCTTTGTTTAGTTTTTGTTTGTAAAATCTATCCAGTGGTGAGAGGTGTGTTAGTCACCCAGTATTTTTATGTTGTGATCTATTTGATTTTTGAAATTGAGAAGGATTTGTTTGATTTACATAGGTGCTCCATTGTTTGGGGGCACATATAGTTATAATTGTTATGTATTGTTGATGTATGACTCCCTTAAGCAGAATAAAATGTCCTTCTTTATCCCTTTTGACTAACTTTGGTTTGAGGTCCACTTTGTCTGATATGAGGATGGAAACCCCTGCTTATTTACATAGTCTATGTTGGTTTTTTCCCCAGCCTTTCACCTTTAGTCCATGGATGTGAGTCTCTTGAAAACAGCATATTTGTTGGGTCTTTTAAAAAAAAAAAAAAAATCCAATCTGCCAGTCTCTGTCTTGTGATTGATGACTTTAGGCCCTTAACATTCAGGGTTATTATTGAGATATGATTTGTAGTCCCAATCATTTTGGTTTATTTTTGTGTTTTAACTTGATTTAGTTTTCCTTTAGTGTAGTTCCTCCCTTTGCTGGTTTTCATCATTTTTTTTTTCATTTCCTCCTTATGGAATATTTTGCTGAGAATGTTCCATAGTGCAGGCTTTCTAGTTGTGAATTCTTTTAACTTTTGTTTATCATGGAAGGTTTTTTATTTCATCTTCAAATCTGAAGCTTAATTTTGCTGGATATAAAATTCTGCGTTAGCATCCATTTTCTTTCAGAGCTTGATATATATTATTCCAGGACCTCCTGGCCTTGAGCGTGTGGGTTGAGAAATCAACTGAGATCCGAATTGGTTTCCCCCTACATGTATTTGATTTTTTCTGTCTCACAGCTTTTAAAATTCTATCCTTATTGTGTGTGTTAGTCATTCTCATTATAATGTGCCTTGGTGTGGGTATGCTGTAATTTTATACCTTTGGGGTCCTGTAAACCTCTTGTAGTTGATTTTCCATTTCATTCTTGTTTTTTTTTTTTTTGGTACTGGGGATTGAATTCAGGGGCACTCGACCACTGAGCCACATCCCCAGCCCTATTTTGTATTTTTATTTAGAGACAGGGTCTCACTGAGTTGCTTAGGGCCTCGCTAAATTGCTGAGGCTGGCTTTGAACTCACGATCCTCCTGCCTCAGCCTCCCAAGTGCTGGGATTACAGGTGTGCGCCACCGCACCCGGCTCCATTTCATTCTTTAGATTTGGGAAGTTTTCTGATATTATGTCATTGAAAAGATTGTGCATTCCTTTGGTTTGTATCTCCACACTGTCTATTTTGATAAATCTTAAATTTGGTCATTTCATGTTATCCCTTATTTCTTGGAAGTTCTGTTCATGGTTTCTTACCACCTTCTCTGTGCAGTCAACTTTATTTCCAAGAGTATATATTTTGTCTTCATTGTCTGAGGTTCTGTCTTCAAGTGGTCTAGTATGTTGGTGATACTTTCATTGAATTTTTAATTTGATTTATCGTTTCCCTCATTTTGAGGATTTCTGCTTGTTTCCTTTTTATAATCTCTGCCTCCTTATTGAAGTGATCTTTTACTTCATGTATTTTCTCTCTGATACCATCCTTTATTTCAAAGATCAATCTAACTATGTATTTTCTAAACTCCTTCTCTGACATTTCCTCTACTGTGTTGTCTGTGGATTCTGTTGTTGGAATGTCTTGGTTTGTTTGAGGTGCTTTGTTCCCTTGTTTTTTCATGTTGTTTGTGTGTCTTCTCATCTAGTGGTATAGAGCTGAGGCAGTACAGATTCTACTCTGTATTCTTATAGTGTCCCTGAAAGTTTCCAGTATCTCACCTTTAAGGGGCAAGACCATTATTAACAGCACCTAATTCAAACAATATGCAACCTTAAACCAAGTGACTTCTATTAAGATGTCTACAGTTGCCTTGTAATCCCAGCACTTGGGAGGCTGAGGCAGGAGGATCGTGAGTTCAAAGCCAGCCTCAGCAATTTAGCGAGGCTCTAAGCAACTCAGTGAGACCCTGTCTCTAAATCAAATACAAAATAGGGCTGGGGATGTGACTCAGTGGTTGAAGTGCCCCTGGGTTCAATCCCCAGGACCAAAAAAAAAGAAAAAAGATGTCTACAGTTTTGTGGCAATAAACAGAAATGAAGTGTTGAATTATTGTCTACAATACAAACTGTAAGTTTGCTAAAAGGGTGTACCGTTTCAAATGATGGACAATGAGGGAACAGAGGTAGTGTAAGACATGATGTTTATGAGGGAGAAGGAGAGAATATAGAAGTAAAAAATTATAGTAAAAGTGAGGGAGTGGAGCTGGGGATATAGCTCAGTTGGTAGAGTGCTTGCCTCGCAAACACAAGGCCCTGGGTTTAATCCCCAGCTCCGCAAAAAAAAAAAAAAAGTGAGGAAGGAATTAATAGAGGTTGGCTGTTAGTATGAGAGAAATGAGAAAGAGAATCCAGGAGACAGGTGAGAGAGAAAAGTATGTACAGATTTTTTTAAATGTAAAAATCAAATACATAAAACTGTAATATACTATTCAGATATCCCATTCTTCAATAAATTGATGCATGAAAAATATTTGGATTCAAAGATGGTAGAGGAGTGAGAGGGCAAAAAAAAGGGAAAGTTTCCAAGGAAAATTGAATGATTGCTTTAGTTGGCTTTCAAAAATTTTCTCAGCTTCCCTTCTCTGCCAATAGGTGAAGTTGTCTGAAGTTCAATTTTAGCTCCAGTCCAGTGGGTGCTGGAACATTTGGGTGGGTGAGCTGATAGCAAGATGCCCTCGCACCCTCTTCCAGTCATCCTACCTGTTGTAACTGGCCCCTTCTGTCTCTGTGCACCTTGTGACTCACTGAACTGGAGAAAGCCCAGGTTTCTCCAGTTTCTTCAACCTGTGTTCCCTCCCCCAGGGAACTGCCCCTAGTCTCTGGTTTTCCAGAGGCTTGCCAGATACAGACTGGCCCACGCAAACCCAGCTGCAATCTGGTGGACCTGGGCCTCAGCTTCCCTAGACCCTGTCTTGCTGCAGTCCCAAGATCTCAATGCTGTTTGAACTTGCAAAGAGACCAGCAGGGTTGTGCTCACACAAAGGAGCAACCCTGCAAAGAGGCAGCCAGATGGCAGCCACTATCACACTGAGTAGAAAGACCTTAGTTACAACCAGTCCTGCAGGTATCCCAGTATATCTCCAGGTCCTGGCCTGTGTCCCCAGACTGATGTGGCCAAACCCTGAGATGGTGGCAGTGGCTGTGGCATACCTGGAAGGCCTGGCTGGTGTCCCAAGATGATGGTGGCTGTGTGTAACCAAACCTGTGGGTACGGTGACAATGGATTTCCAGACAACAGTGGGCAGCAGGCAATCGGGTGGCAGTCTGTAGGCTAGGACCATTGGTGGGCAGATGGTGGGCAGTGGGTGATGGGAGGGTGAAAGGTGGGCGATGGGCAGGCAAGAGGAGGGCAAATGGGGGATGAGAGGTGGTGATCAGCATGTAGTCTGCATTCAAAAGGCAGGCAATATGCTGGCAGAGGGCGGGCAATCATAGCAGACAAATGGGTGCTAAACCACACGGGATCAGTGGGCAGGGAGGACTGCCTGGCAGAGGAACAATATTTCCTTTGCTTGAACCCTGAGTCTCAGAGTGACAAGGAATGCAGCTTCCTTCTAGTCCGCCCTCAAATAATTTTTTTTCAATTACTTTGTTTATATTTTTAGTTGTTGCTAGACCTTTATTTTATTCATTTATTTGTATGAGGTGCTGAGAATTGAACCCAGTGCCTCACACGTGCTAGGCAAGTGCTCTACCACTGAGCCACAACCCCAACCCTCACATAATTCTTAATAGTGAAAAAAGCTGTTTGTTATTGAATGTACATTATGTGTGAAGCCCTCTCCTAAGCATTTTATGTGTATATTCTTGTTTCTTGTCTAGTCTCCACAATAGACCTAAGTAGCAGGCATTGTTATTAACCCCTATTTTAAACACTATATTTATGTATGATCTATCAAAATGAATGTATTTTACTGTCATGTACAACTAATAAGAACAAACAAAATTAAACAATTAAAAAAAATGGAGGGACTGAGGCTCACTGAAGTTAAAATCATGTGATCTGACCTTACAGCTAAGAAGCAGATGAACCAGGAATTGAACACTGTGTCTCTCTGATTCTAAACATGATAATCTTTTTAGCTTATCATACTTTTGAAATTTTATGTGCAAAAAAAATTTTTGCTTGTAGGAAATCGTAGGAACAGGATATAATAAATAAAACAACATTTTAAAGCTCCAAGCATGATCCTAAGTATTTTGCTTATATTAATTCATTTAATCCTCACAACAGTAACCCTGAAAGGTGTAGATTCTATTATTGTCTCCAGTTTGCAGAGATGCCCAAATGTGACCACAGTTAATGCAGCTAGTAAGTTGCAGAGCTGGAATTTGAACCAAGGAGAATAGTTCCAGACTTTTAACCACCGCTTGCTATTCCAGTTAAAGATAAGCCAGAGTAGAAATATCCCAAATAAAATAATTCATGTAATCTCACTCTTAAGGATGAATGGAATAAACCTACTATAATGCATGTGGCTAAAGCATTTTCCAATTTATTCTGTTTGACACTCATGACTTGCCAACACATGAAAGTACTTAGTAATTTATTATTACTATTACCCCATGTGTACATGGTAGAAAGGGCCAACTATGGTTTTTATTAAAGAAATACAAATTTAAAAACCATAAGGCTGAAAACAAAACCATAAGGCTAGCAAAAATGAAAAGTAATTTATCAGTTATCTCAAGGCTCTGGAACGAGGACATAAAAAGGGAGACAAAGTAAGTTGAAAGTTTGAAGAGTTGGAAGTAGCTCACTGTGACTAGTGTTTATGAGCAAAAGAGTGAGTTGTTCATGTCTACGTAAGAAAGATCACCTCAGTGGTGATTTGGGGCACTGCTTTAAGAGAAAACCAGCCATCCAGAGGAGATGTGGAAAGGACCTAAAACGTGGTTGTGGCTGAAGCCTAAGGGAAGGTGAGTGATTTGAGAACAATTTTGAATTACCAGATCTTAGGGTTGAGATGTAGGTAGTGGGAGAGAAGTAGTTCTCCAAATTTAGCAATCATCAAGATCACCTGGAGGGCTTATTAAACTACATATTGCTGGATCCCTCCCCAGAGTTTCTGATTCAACACATCTAAAGGGAACCCAAGAATTTGCATTTCTAATAAATTTCCAGGTGTTGCTGGCCTAGGGACCTCTCTTTGAGAACCACTGGAGTAAAAGATAACTTCTAAATATTTGTTCTGTGGTTTTATTAAATATACTCATTTAATTTGCAGTCCTATTACAACCTTATCATTCTATACTATGGATTCTGCTGCTTAGTGTGAAGTACCTCCAGTCTTTTTGTAGATAGCATTTAAAAATATAATTGAAAACTAACAGATAGCACTTACAGTGTGCCCAGTACTATTTGAAGCACTTTATATATACCGATTCATTTAATCTCCCTAACAGTCCTTTAAATTAGGTACAGTTATTCCCAGTTTACAACTAAGAAACCTGAAGTACAAAGAGGTTAAATTATTTGCCCAAGATCACAAAGCTAAAAAGTTCCAGAGTTAGAATTCAAATCCAGGCAGTTGGGCTCTAGAATCCATATTCAATTACTTGTTCTGCTGAAAATATTACTTTTTTCTTGCATGCCTGGATCTATAGTATACCTCTTACTGTCAGGAAGCTTCATATTGTGTGAGTTTTGAAAGTGCACAGTGAGAAAGTCGTTGTCATTCCATTGACCTTTTTTTTCTTTTTGTAGTTGTACATGGACAGCATGCCTTTATTTGCCTGTTTTTGTACGTGGTGCTAAGGATCGAACCCAGTGCTTCACTGGTGCTAGGCAATCGCTCTGCCACTGAGCCCCAGCCCCAGCCCCTCCATTGACCTTTGAAGACTTATATGAGGGTCTTGCCATTTATGGTGTAGTAGGGGAGATGTATCTGCTTACACTTTGTTTTGCAACATTGTATAGTGAAGATTACCATGGGTGTTGAAAAGCTTGGTCCTTGTCCCCAACGCCAATTCAATAATGAAGACACGGTTTTGAGAAAAAGGAAAAAGTTTTATTGCTTTGCTAGCAAAGGAGAAACACAGGGCACTCCTGTCCCAGAGGCTGTGACACTCCCCATCAGGAGGAACAGGGGACTTTTAAAGGAGCTCTTCAAAGGCCACAATCCACGTGTGCCCTGGGGGTGGGGGGGCAAGGTGGTCCCAGGGTGCCTGATGGTGTGTTAACATTCACTTATTACTTTGGGAGATATTTACTTCCTAGATCCTGTGGCAGATATCTCCTTCCTGTGGAGCAAGATAACGCAAGGTAATTTTGTTTCCCACCCCCAGGTTAGGGAGGAGGAGAGGGAGAAGAGGAAAAAGAAAACATATCCCTTTTATAAATAAGCCTCAGAGCTATATTCAAAAGGTGCAGTGAACCACTGCTACACTGGGAGGAGGGAGAGAAAAGTTCTGAGAGGCCTGGGGAAGGCTCCCTAGAGGAGGTGTCCCCAGGACACAGTATGCTATTCCTTTGTTCCTAGCATTAATACAAGCATATGTGGTCACTATTTTTGTGTGTGTGTGTGGTGGTGGGAATTGAACTCGGGGCCTTATACTTGCAAAACAAGCACTCTACCAACCGAGGTATATCCCCAGGCCTACAGGGTCACTTTTTTTTTTTTTTTTTTTCTTTTTGGTCAGCTCTCACAAGGTTGCACTTTTGATATCAGGCCTAGAAAAGGCCAGCATACAGTCTGTCAGGCCTCATTTGTGTGGCATTACTTTAGTAAATTCAACCTGGTCCAGGGAATGACCTTCAAGTTTAGAAACCAGTAAAACAGAGACAGCTCCCATTAAGCAGGCTCACAGGGACTGATGCAAAGACCAGGATGTCACTTTCAAGTAAAGAAAAAGTTAGCACAGAGCTTTGAATGTCCACAGCTGGTTGAGTGCTCGTGCCTCTCCTTTGCTGGTGCTTGGCTGCCTCCTGCCTCAGGCTCCTCTTCATCTCAGTGTGGGCCATGGACACATTGTTTTGGATTCATATGCTTAATCAGGTTAGTCTGGTTTAACTGGTTGGGTTGCTCTAAGTGTATTTGTGGTGACTTTGCATATCTTTGCTTTCATCCATTGTATGTGCATTTTTCAGTATGTTAAAGAGCATCATTTTTTAAATCATGAAATTTGTCAGTGAATACGTACTGGGTCAAAAGTCAAAATGTTTGAAAGCCACAGATTTAAAAAAAAAACTTTTTCAATTAAAAATTTAGGTCCTAATATTACATAATCAGGTAAATGATATAAAAGATTATCTCCAGCAGACATGGTAGTACATGCTACTTGGGAGATTGAGGCATGAAGATCATTTGAGTCCAGGAGTTCTGGGCCAACCTGGGTAACATAACATTGCAAGATGTGCTGCCTCAAAAAATAGATTCTATCCTTACCATTTCCTAGCCTGTGAGTTAGGGTAAGTCTCTAAAACTCTCTGATCCTCAAGGGCGATAATTCCCTCGCAGAGTTGTTGTGCATGAGGGAGATACAGAACAGCTCAGGCAGCCAGGGCAAGATGGCAAGTGAGGAAGTCACAGGCAGGGTCAGAACAAAGGAGTATGAAGAGGGTCTTCTAATGAAGTCAGCTTCCTGCTTGACAAAAGTGCTCATGGACACAAGTGGGGGACCCAATCAGACACTTCATACTCAGTGTTCCTGAGTGGGGATCCGGTAGAAAAACAGACATGTGGACGGAGTGGGCACCAATAATAGGAGAGAGTGGACAGGAGAGGAAATAGGAAAGGAGGAAATGCCTGAGACCATAAAAAGAACAGGCCAGATTCTCACCAGATTCTCAGTTCTGGTGCCCCTTCTCTTTAGAGAAGTCTATCTCTGTTACCGTTGCAATAAACCTGCTGTTTGCTTGCTGTTTCTGTGTCCTTCAATTTTTTGCTGAATGGAGACAATGAACCCAGCACCACTAGATGGTAACATGAGGATTACAGATGATGGATTTAGCTGGATACAGTGGCACATACCTGTAATCCCAGCAATTCGGAGGAGAGGGAGGAGGATTGCAGTTTGAGGACAGCCTCAGTAATAGTGAGGTCCTAAGCAACTTAGACCCTGTCTCAAAACAAAACAAAAAAGACTGAGGATGTAGTTGTAAAGCACCCCTGGTTCAATCCCCAATACAAACAACAAAAGGAACCTATGTCTAGGCTCCTATTACATGGCAGATACTTAGAGCTGTCATGCCCGTTTTTAAGGAGAAAGAAAAGGAGCCAGGCATGGTGGAACATACCTGTGATCCCAGTGACTCTTGAGGCTAAGGCACAGAGGATTACAAATTTGAGGCCAGCCTTGGCAACTTAGGTAGGCCCTAGGCAGCTTAGTGAGATCCTGTCACAAAAAATAAGAAGGGGGGTATAGCTCAGTGGTAAAACACCCCTGGGTTCAATCCCAGCATCAAAAAACAAAAAAAAAATTAAAAGGAAAATGTAATAATACATTTTAGGAAAATGTTGATCTGTGATTAAAGGGAATAAAATTCAGTTATCTTGAAAGACATTTTTATAGTATATTTCATTTCGGTCCAATTCTGGATAAAATTTACCACTGAAGGACATGCATATAACGCTATGGCTGGCACTGTTTTGTTTGCATTAACTCATGTAATCCTTATAACAACCTTTATAATAGATACTATTTTTGTCCTCATTTTCCTGATGAGAAAATGGGCACAATGAAGTAACTTGCCTGAAATCACACAGAGCTAGCAAGTGAGGGACCAAGGTTCTAACTGAGGCAGCATGCCACCAGAGCTATGGAGGATAGGAAGGATAAAACCTACTACCTTGGGATTGTTAGAAGATGCAAAATAAGATAAATTTGGGAAAATGGCTCATAAGTGCTTAGTGCATTCTAAGCTTCTATGGCAGGCAGACTGGGGCTAGGGTTAAGATAGAGTCTGGCTGTTCATGTTGAGTCCTAGCCCTACCACTTAACTTGTGTGATTTTGAGAAAATTACTTAATCCCTCTCTGCCTCACTTTCTCAACTATTAAAATTGGACATACATGTAAGAGGATGTAAAATGACATACATGAAACTACTGTGATTGCACATGATTGTAATCCCAGTGACTCAGGAGGCTGAAGCAGGAGGATCTCATGTTCAAAGCCAGCCTCAGCAATTTAGAGAGGCCCTAGGCACTTAGCAAGACCCTGCCTTAAAAAAATTTTTAAAGACCAGGGATATGGCTGAGTGGTTAAGTGACCCTGGGTTCAATCCTGGATACAAAAACAAGCAAAAAAAAAAACAAAAAAACAAAAAAACAACCAACCATACATGATATAGTTGTTTCTGGGTGATATTAAATGAGTTGATACATGTGAAGATTAGAAAAATGCCTAATATAGTTCTAATGAGATAATTAAGAATAAGAAACAAGCTTTGAAGTTCAAGAAAATCTTGAGGTTGAATCCCAGCTTCTGATTTGAACTTGAGCATTTCTAAACATCTGAGTCAAATATTCTTAAAATGGAATTGTCTGGATCAGAGGTAGTGTATGTAATTACCCTCAGTCTAGTGCCTGCCACTGAGTAACAACTTGCTAGATATTAGTTCTTTCATTTACTCAACACTGAGTGCTAAGATATGTAGCATTGCTAGGCTCCATGGAAGACACAGATATGAGATATTCTCCTTACTTTCAGACAGAAATTTGAAGAGTAAAACTGATGTTATAACTAATGAAAGATTTAAAAATATTTAGTGCTAAATACTGTACAAGAAACAAAAATGTACCCTCTGAAGAGACCCCCTCAATGGGAAAGTCTAGAGTGCTTCCTAGAGGAAGTGACATTGGCTATTGGCTCAGAGGCTGTGTGGATCTTCAATCCTCTTTCTGTAGACTGGGCTCTGGAGCTGTGGAAGACTAGGCTTCTGAGGCCTTATCTGTGAGCCCAAGAGAATGCTAGCTATCTGCAGTGCCCAGTGCTGGCCAGTTGGACAAGGTTCTGTTAACTAAGGGGTTTGGGCTTGTAGGTACACTGTAAGTGGAATTTCCAGATCTGGAAGCTCTAGGTTTTTGGCAGCTAGGCAGCATTCTCAGGCCCTTGTTGATCGCCAAGACCATCACATCAGGGAAAATCACATCTCTGCCTACAGGGAAGAGTGGGAGACTGCCCTGATGGCCCTTGGGGTGCCGACCCTCCTGGCAGATTTGCCTAGGGCCTCCCACCCCATGCCCAGGCCACCCATAGACCACAGGCAGGCAGGAAGAAAGAGACTGGCCTGAGTTTAAGACCTGATTCCACAACGTGGTCTCAGGGAAATTAGTTAACCCTTCTGAACTTCAGTTTCATTAACTGTAAAGTGGGACTATTTAATAAGATGAAGATAAGTGAGAATTTGTGCAAAATGCCTGACTCAGGACTTAGCACATTATAGAATTCTAACTTGTCAGAATCAGTCACCATTTGTTTGACACAAGGTTTGTATTTCACAAGCACATAGGATATGTCACAGCCCAAAATGAGTTACCTTGCCCCTGCTGTGTGCAATCCTCACCCTTTCATGAAAGAAGCCACTAGAGGTCCTTGAATCTATTCTTCCTGTGGGATCTGGAGAAATTCTCTTCAAGGTGTTCCTTTGCTCCCTGTCCTTAGCTGAGCTGTTGGGACTGCACCTTGGGGTTCACCACTTGTTGATTATAATTTAAAATAAAAACTAAAAGTGCACACGACCCAAGAAGAAATACAAACCTTTAAAGAAAGTTCGTACTGAAGGCAGACTGCAGCTTATTCTCTTCTGTCCCCCACCTCCACCATGATCTTGGGATCAGAAATCTATTTACTGGGTTGTGTTTCAGCGCTTGGTCTGGCCTGGCCTGGCCTGGTTTGATCTGCAGCCTGCACCCTTTAGGACCAGGCAACCACTTCCTGTCTCCTGTCCCCCTGTCAGCACCCTGCCACTCCCGCTCTATGCCCTGCATTGACCCAGTCCCAAGCATTTGACCCAATTCGGGCACCGGCAGGCCTGGGAAGGCACTTTCTGTAGTAGGCGGGAGGGAGAGGGCTTGGTGGAACCACTTTGTCATGCAGAGACCCTGGTTGGGCCATCAGGCCACTCATCAGCATGGTGGCCTGACTCTAGGCGGGGTGAAGAGGACTGCCACTGGCCCAGTGTGTTATCTAGGACAAGCCCCTGGCCCTCTCTGGGCCTCAGTTTCTCCCGTGCCCAGTGATGGGTCTCGACATGTTCGACCCTCTGCGGGTCTGGATGGGAGTGTGCACCCTGGGACCCCAGGCCGGCTCCCGGGTACCGACGCCCTCGCCGAGCTGGGAGGTGCCGGCCAGGTCTGGGAGGAGCTGCGGGGCCCGCCCCGCGCCGCGTCCAGGAGCCGCCGCCGGAGCCGCGGCTGCTGTAGCCCACACCGCCGCCTGGAGGGGCCGCCCGCGCCCTCCTCGGAGCCTGGCCCGCGCCGATGGCCTTTCTGACTGCCTGGAGGGGGCCGGCCTCCGGGAAAAGAGACCGCAGGTACCGGGCGGGGGCGGGGACTCGGGTGGAGGCGCCGATGGGACCACAGGCCGCTAGGGGACACCGCCGACGGGAGGGACAGCCCAGGGGGCAAAGATGGAGACGACGGCGCGCCGGGTTAACGGCCCGAGGGGCGCCCAGCACCTCCCCCAGCTCCACGCGCTCCCAGCTCAGCACAGCAGGACCGGGTCCCAGGCCCAGGGGTTCGATACCGCCCCTGCCCACTCCAGTCTCACCCAAGCCCTGCTGCCGGTGCCTGGGGTCCTCCTGCGAGGGCTGGACCCCCGGCAGTGCTGATAGTCCGGTTCTGGCAGCCGCTCTCTGCTCAGCCCTCCACCCCTCGCATAGTTCTCCCCAGGTTGCCCTCCAGAGGAGAAGAGGAACATTATCCTCCTGAGGAGCTGTCTACATCAGAGGGTAGCAGTGTTGGGTGGGAGGCGGTGGTGATTCCTGGGCTCGGTCCCTATGTGGAATGGTGTGCACCATACCTTCTCCAAGTCCAACCCTTCAAAGATGTGTCATTGCCCTCTTCTGATTATCTGATTGTCACCTCCCCAGCTAACCCCGCATCCTGGATGAGTTGCTACCTTCAGATGTGTTCCCATGAGGGGATGGCAGCCCTGATCCCTCTTCTGAGCTTTGACCCTCCCCCCAAGTTTTTCATATTTACATATTTAAAGTTCACCTAGTTATCCCTGAAAGGGCAATGCAACTGTCCTCCATAACTGTGCTAGGAGCACCTCAGACTTGGCAAGTCCCAAACCAAACTCAACATCTTCACTCCCAAACCTGTTCCTCCCCCTGTGTCCCCATCCAGACAGATAGTCATCCACCCGGTTGCCCAAGCCTGAAACCTGGGAGTCATCTCTGACACCTCCCTCTCTCACTCCTACCAGTTTCCAATCTGCTGATTTTACCTCCTGGATATTTCTGAAAGCTGTTCATTCCCCTTAGACCCTCACAGTAGCCCCTAGCTTTCCCAGCCCCTCCAATCTCTCACTCTCCAAACATTCTAAAGCACAAACCAGACTGCCATTTTTCTGCTTTAAAATGCTTCCATGACTCTCCATCAACTAGAGGTTGAAGTTCAAGGCCCTTGAAGTGAGGAGTTGGGACATGCCCAGGCCCATCACTCATTGGTCATTCATTGATCACTCACTGTCCTAGCCATACCAACTGGCCTTGCACTCTAAAGACTGTTGCTCAGAGCTGTCTGGAAGGCCATCTGTCCACGCTAGCACTCTGTAAAATTCAACTTCAGGTGACCTCTTTTAGAGAGTCCTCTGACCCCATCCCTGAGTCCGAGTCATGGTCTACAGGGCCCTGGCATCTTGGCTTCTCTTTCTGGTTTTTAACACACTTCGTCACATTTGTAAACCAGGACCTGTGCACTTACCATGATCCAGGTCTTGTACTAGGTCCTGCAGATACAGTGTCACTTCACACATACAAGCCTGGATTCTTGGAGACCATATTCCAGTCCAAGACACAGATATACACAAGTAGACCAGGAAATAAGTAAACATCAGAAATAGATGCTGGGTAAGACTTAGAGTAATGTGACATGATGCATAGTAAACTCTACCATGCCCAGAACATCTTGAAGATCAGTGCTGACTGCATCTAGGATCCAGAACTCAGGCTGGCCAGAACAAACAGGAAAGGAGGTTTCACTGGGTGTGGGAAAGCACTAGAGGGCTTTAGGCAGGATATTAACATATTTAAAGATTATCATGCTACCCTACAGAGAAAAAAGATTTTGTGGACAGACCATTTCAACTCTGCTCCTTTTTCTGTTTCCCCATTATGCCTGGGGAAGAGACAAGATTCATCTGCCCCATGACCCCAGAGCCCAGCACAGAATAGGGCTTAGAGTGTGTTGTTTTGATGAGTACACGAGGGATTTCTGAGGAGGGAAGATGCCCTGGTTGGGATGGTAAGGACTGGCTGTGTCCAGATGGATTTCTTAAACTCCCAGGATTTCTTAAACGCCTATGAGAATCCGGTTGTGCTCTGTCTGTGGGCCTGGGAGCCTCCGCTCCAAAATTCTGTGTGTGTATATTGCTCTCACAGTGTGGAGAGAAGCTGGAGACAGGAAGACCAGAGGGGAAGCCCCACAATGACCCAGGAAGCAGATACTGGGATGTAGATGAGGAGAATGGAGGGGATGCTGGACAGAAGGAAGCAGCAAGAACTGGGCCTTGGTGAAGGGACGAGCTGGGAGGCAAGACTCAGAACCACAAAGATGAGAGGGAGGCGAGAGGCTGGGAGGAGAAGTGGGAGGAGGGGTCCTCTGGACAAGCAGAAGCCTCTGCATCCCTGGGGGGCTGTGTGAGGGAAAGCCTACAGAGGCAGCCTAGGTGTTCTTCACACTTCAGCTGGCACTTGCTGGACGCAGACAGCAGAGAATTCTTTGCTCCCAGTTGCTCCCACAAGATGTCACACCCGAGGCTTCAGTTTCCCATTCTCCCAGTGTGGGGCGGTGTCCTCTCCACCCTCACTCCTGCCCTTCACTCTGCCCCGTCTCCCACAGCATGGCCAAAGGGGGAGGGCTTGGAACGTTGCTCACCCCCTGCTCTGCCACTTACTGGCTCTGTGACCTGGATTCAGCTACTTCATCTGAGAGAGCCTCAGCTTATTTGGCATAGAATAACAGCTATTTGCTGAGAAAAGGGAAAGATGGGCTGAAGTCACATTTGAAAAGGACACCGGGCCTGTTCAGTGTTGAGTAAACGCGAGTTCACTTCCTTGGTGCTGGTAGGAGGAAATCTGCCTTCTTGGGCATTAGCACTGGACAGAGGGGATTCTGAATGGTTTAGGAGTAGAACTCCAGGCATCAGAAATGGGAACCCAGAACTGTTGGGAAGAGGAAATGGGACTGTCCCAGAACCTGGGCATCTTAGAGTGGGGACCAGCCTACAAATAGGGCTCTTTCTATCCATACTACCACAGCCCATTTGTGGTAGGGCATGGCACCAGAAGCCCAGGGGAAATGCAGGCAGGCAGGTTTGCCCAAGTGGCTGAAGGGTGGATCTGCAAGAAGAGGAAGAGGCCTCCACCTGCTGGGCTGCTGCAGACTGAATTCCTGCTCTAACTTGTGTAGTCTGAGCTAGAGGAGCCCTCCGCTGCCTCCAGGTTAGGTGTGTCTCATCTGATGGCTGGAATCCTGGGTAGCTGTGGAGTCCCTTCCTTGGAAATGGATCTGGACTCAAGGTCAGTGGTGAGGTTTCACCTCTGTGATTCTTAGATCCGACAGGTGGAGGTGTTTGTGATTCTGGACTTGTGATTTAAAATTCTAAACTTCTGCCAGGTGCAGTGACACAACCTGTAATCCTAGCAACTCAGGAGATTGAGGAAGGAGGACCACAAGTTGAAGCCAGCCTCAGCAATAGGCCCTGTCTCCAAATAAAAAATAAAAAGGGCTGTGGATGTAGCTCAGTGGTAAAGCCCCTGGGTTCAATTCCCAGTACTGAAACAAACAAACGAGCAACAACAAATCCTAAGCTTCCATGAGGTTGAAGCTTCTAATCCCAGGTCAGCTCCCTGTTGCTGAGGGCAGCTCTGCAAGGCAGGAGAGGGTTCTGGTGGGAGAAGCACATTGTGGTCCCTCGAGATCTCAATCCCTTGTGAAATATGAAAAAATCTCCAAATAACCTACATTCCCCTTTATGAGTTATGGAGGGATTCTGATTTGGGATCCTTTTTAAGGTCAGTGAGAAATAGATTATTGGGGTTGCAACTTCAGTTCTGCCAGCATGCCACATTTCCTGAAATGCCTTCCAATCTGAGACTTGAGTTGCTTTGTCCTTTCCTGAAAAGTTTTGCCTCCCAGCTGAGTTCCTCTCAGTGGCCAGCTTCACTCCGATGCTTCTCCGTGCAGTGTGAGGCGGGGCTGCCAGGGGCTTTCCAGCTCGAGCCAGGGACAGTACAGCAAAGCAGTGAAAATTGCCCTGGGGTTGCATAGGCTGGTTTTGAGCCCTGACTCAGAGACTTCTCCACAGTATGATTTGGACCCATTGTTGAACCTCTCTGTGCCTCAGTTTCCTCATCTGTTAAATGAGGATTGTGAGGATTCTAAGAATTTATTTATGCACAGCCCTGG
The DNA here is from genome assembly GCA_020662805.1 of Glaucomys volans. NCBI lineage: Eukaryota > Metazoa > Chordata > Mammalia > Rodentia > Sciuridae > Glaucomys > Glaucomys volans. The sequence continues at coordinate 199,445 of JAJEJO010002006.1, forward strand.
GAACAGTGCCCAACACAGTGCTGTAGGGAGCTTCTGATTATAAGAGAAAGGGCCTTCTCCACCAACTCTTGGAGATTGGTCTGAAAAACACAGGGGACTGGGCTAATTGGGTCTTCCTTCAACCAATTACTTTGCTGTGAGAAGCAGGCCCAAGTAAGAGGGTACTCCTCCAGCTAAACTGCTTCTCCAAGAACAAGGTTATAGGGGACTTATAGTATAGATGTGGCCACTAAGCAGGCCATAAAACAAAGGTATAGCTGTACAAAGTACCCAAATTACAGTGCATTTGGAGCACTCCTGCCCAGTCCTCTGAGACTCCCAGCTGTTTGTGATATCCTAAGAAACTGAACATTGGAAGATCCTTTGTGGCCACCTCTGGGGGCCTGTGCTACTCACCACCTTCATGCAGTTATGGCTTCTCCGGACCTAGCCATTCTCTGCCTGACTGTGACCACCACCCTGGCCTGGCAGCAGAGTAGCCCCTGAGGCTCCTTACTTTATCACCTGTCACTTCCCTGGCATTCAGGCTGCTCTAACGATACCACAAGCCAGGTGGCTTCCAAACAACAGAAATGTGTTTCTCACAGGCCTGGAGGTTCAGCTTTCTGGTTCACAAATGGTGCCTTCTTGTTGTGTCCTCACATGATGGCAGCGGTGAGGAGTCTTAAACAGCCCTAATACTATCCATGTGGGCTCCACCTCATGACCTGGTCACTTTCCAAGGCTCCACCTCCAAATATCATCACCTTGGGGTGAAGATTTCAGCATGTGAATTTTGGGGGACACAAACACTCAGTCTATAGTAATTGCTGTATCCCAAGGGTGAGTCACACCTGAGTCCCTGCCACATTGGAATTCTTTAGCAAGTAGGACAGGGTTTTTTGTTTTTGTTTTTAATTTGTTTTTGTTTTTTGGTTTTTTTTGTACTAGGGATTGAACTCAGGGGTTCTTTACCATTAAACAACCTCTCCAGTTCTTTTTATTTTTTATTTTTATTTTTATTTTGAGTCAGGATCTTGCTAAATTGCTAAAGCTGGCCTCAAACTTTTGATCCTCTTGCCTCAGCCTCCCAAATTGCTGGGATTACAAGGGTGTGCCACCACACCCAGCATAACAGATTTTGATGATACAATGGCCATGCTCCAAGCTCCTGAGCAATGTGGAATGAGCCTCCTCTGGGAGAGACCTATGCATGTCTTCTAGCATCTTCTTTTCTAAGAGACAGAGACATTCTCCCTCCCCACCAGCCCTTTCTCTCTCTTAGAAGGTATCTATGCTGCCCAGGCTCATCTCAGATTCCTGGGCTCAAGTAATCCTCCTGCCTCAGCCTCCCAAGTACCTGAGATGAAAGGCATGAGCCACCACACCCAGTTCCACATTTTCTCTCTTACCCCAACTCTACAGCCTTCCTGTCCCATCTCAAAATCGGCCTTTCCCAAGTGAACAGCAATGCAGAAATCTACCACTTCCAAGTAAAATCTTCCCCTCACCCTACAAATGGTTGTTTCTTGCAACACCACCCCTGGCAAGACTAGGCGGGACACAAGGTGCCCCATCCGGGGGAACTCAGCCAAGCGACTCCGACTCCATTCCTTGGGATCCCTTTTCTTCCCATGGGAGTAAACTTCCTCCTTGCTTTTTGCCTCCTGGGAAAATGTATTCCCCCTTGGGGCTGTGGTTGTAGCTCAGAGCTTACCTAGCACCTGTGAGGAACTGGGTTTGATCCTCAGCACCACATTAAATAAATGAATAAATAAAACAAACAAATAAATAAAGGTATTGTGTCCATCTACAGCAGAAAATTGTGTTTAAATGTATTCCCCCTAGTCCCTTGCAGTCGGCTCTGACTGTACCCACAGCCTGCAGGAAGCCACTACGTCACTTCCGGCAAAGAAACACCCTCCACCAGGTACAAAAGCTAAGTCTCAGGCTGAAGGTACCTTTGCTTTCTTTCTGAGCAAATGAATGGGCTTTACATCTGGGGGACAAAGGACACACCCAGAGACTTTCCTTGAGCACAGATTAGGCTAATCAAAGGTTAATGGCTCCATTCAACAGTACTGCCCTCAGAAGGTCCCCCTTCTTCTCCTTCACTTGCCACTGCTTCCTCCAAGCCCCAGATTCTCTCCCAAGACACCTTCTGAACCACCAGCCCTCTGCCTCTAGAACTCTCCCCAACCCTGCCTTCGGGATCCATCGTAGCATAGGCCTTTGTGCCCCACCAGGGAGCACTTGACAGGCATCATCTATTCTCCGCACAACTCTGACAACAGAGGCCTCAAGGTCCTTCCTGGGCAGGGCCCTGGGTGTACAAGGGAGAAATCCTTTTTATTTTTTTCTGAACAGCCTTTTGTGGTTTGAAGTCCCTTTCAATCCATTTGCTTTTTTAATGCTCACAGCAGTCCTGTTATCCCTGCTTTTTAGGTGAGGACAGTAAAGCTGATAATGCTCTGTTCTAAGGTTTTTCCGTGGCCAGGCCAGGTGGTGTACTTCTGTAATCTCAGCAGCTTGGGAGGCTGATGCAGGAGGATCTCATTCAAAGCCAGCCTCAGCATCTTAGCAATACCCTAAACAACTTAATGAGACCCTGTCTCTAAATAAAATATTTTTTAAAAATGTCTGGGAGCCGGGCGCGGTGGCGCATGCCTGTAATCCCAGCTGTTGTACCCAAAGAAAATAAAATCATCCAAGCCGATCACGTAAAGCCAAAAGAAGCCTTCATTTTAGCTGGCCTGCGGCCACCTCCCTTACTCCTAAAAGCCGGGTACTGGGGAATAGCGCATTAATTGTGTCATTGCCAACTTTTATAGGGCTCCGGGGGAATTAGGGCGGGGCTATAGGGCACGGGAAGGTCTAGGGTTGGGCTATAGGGAGGGGGGATTAGGGTGGGGCTGACTCTCCCTCTGGATGGCACTGGAGAATCTTTCAGGGAAGTATAACACAGCGACTCGGGAGGCTGAGGCAGGAGGATTGCGAGTTCAAAGCCAGCCTCAGCAGCTTAGCGAGGCCCTGAGCAACTCAGTGAGACCCTGTCACTAAATAAAATACAAAATAGGGCTGGGGATCTGGCTCAGTGGCCAAGTGCACCTGAGTTCAATCCCCGGTTCCAAAAAAAAAAAAAAAAAAAATGTCTGGGGATGTGGTTTAGTGATTAAGTGCCCCTGGGTTCAATCTAAGTGCCCCTGGGTTCAAATCTTCAAACAAACAAAATTTCTGTGTATTATCTCATTTACATGAAACAAACCACCATCATCCCCATCCCAAAGATGAAGTCGCTGACCCAGGTTTCAGAGCTGGGTACAACCCTGGCTTTCGAGCTGTTCCCTGAGCCACTCCCTACCCTGCCTCAAGCTAATCAGATGACTTGCCTAAGATTACCTAGTTAGGACATTGTGGGACCAGGAGTCCATCCAAACGTTCCTGGCTCTGCAGCCCAAGTTCTGAACCCCAATGCCATGCCACTCAATGGCAGAAACCCTTCATTTGAGCTGTGACCCTTGATGTATCAGTTCTTGGCCCCTTGTGCCTGCCTTTAGGCCTACCCTTGGCAGCTGCTGAAGACCAGACAGTAGAAGACTCTAATCCTTGAACTGAGAACATCAGAGCAGGGAGAGCCCTTGAGCTCCCTATCCAGCCTTCCTTCCCCTCTGAATTTGGAGGAAAGAGGGAAACTAAGGGCCAGAGTAGGGCACTAATGTGTGCCCAAGGTCACACAGCTAGTGGGGGCACAGTCCACGTGAGGGTGGAGGTCTGTCCAAGGATCAGGCCTAGGTACCCCCAAAGGCATCATCACTACCAGGGAATTTTTTTTTTTTTTTTTGGACCCAGGGATTGAACTCAGGGACACTCAGCCACTGAGCCACATCCCCAGCCCTATTTTGTATTTATTTAGAGACAGGGTCTCACTGAGTTGCTTAGGGCCTCGCTAAGTTGCTGAGGCTGACTTTGAACTCGGGATCCTCCTGACTCAGCCTCCCGAGTGGCTTGGATTACAGGCGTGCACCACCACGCCCGGCTCCACCAGGAAATATTTAAGAGCTATGATTGTCACAGTCTCTTCAAGGGTCCATATTGATGGGTCTGTTCACTTGTGAATTATTAATAAGCCCAGTTCTGTATCCTGCTGGGTAGGATTCACTCTCTTCAAGAAAACCCCCTTCACAATCACCAACACAGCCCTGTTGGGAGGGCTCTGGAGTCAGTGGTGGATCTGGGCTGGCAAAGACCACAGGGATTGGGAGGGGAACTTCTTGCCAGGAAAGGCCTGGGGGAAGGGACTGAAATGAGGATGGGACAAGGGGTCACCCAAGTAATGCTCAGTTATCATCATAGCATCCCTGAGAGTGACCGAAGGAGGAAAGGAGGAAAGCCGGCCTGGCATCACCCAGGCATCACACACCAGGGAACAAGTGCCCCGACGTGGAGGAGGGGACCCAGGACTCAGGAGGCTGTCAGCTCAAGGTCATGGGTGGGAAGATGATCAGAGTAGAGTTACCTGAGTTGGGAGGCAGAAACAAGGATGATGACACACAATCTCCCCTGGTTGGGACTGTCTGGCTCCTAGGAGGCGGGGAATAGGCCAGGTGGGGCCTTCAGGAGCGTGGGCCAGTTGCATAGTGAGCTCTGACTCACCAGGTGAGTGGGCATCACATGATACTGGATTGGCTCCAGTATCGCTGCCACCATGGTGGTGTGAGGAGTGTTTCAGCTCTAATGGCAACCATGCTGCTTACCTTGCAGAGGTCGGTTCTCATCTGTAGAATGGGGAAAAAACCATATCCAGCACACTACCACCATCGTCACCAGGCACTTATGCAGCACTATGCTACCTGCCAGGTCCTATTCCGGGCATTGTCCATATGGGAATTCTTAATCCTTACAATGGCCCTTTGATGTAGGCAGTGTAATTATTTCTCTTTTACTGATGAGGAAACTGAGGCTCTACCTAGTTAGAAATGAAAATTAAATGAGATAATTCGTGTTACATATTTAACACCATGTATAGCACTTAAAAACTTTTGATGTGCATCAGTCATTGTTGCAATAATTACCTTAGAGGTAATTATTTCCTCAGGGAAACTGTAAAGTTCTGGACCCAGTGTTCATGTCTGGTGATAAGTCAGACACCAGCTGTCAGGCGCTGAAACACACAGATGAATCTGACCAGGCCCGGCCCTCAAGAGTCTGCCAGCACCATGGCAGAACAAGTCACATACAGCTTCTCTTCTTGTCCCTTTCTTGTCACCCCCCTACCCCTGTGACCCCAGCTCACACCACATAAAGGCAGTGACAGCCCAGGGGGGTTAGGATAGGTCAGAGGGGGTTAGGGCAGAGGGTGCCCAGGATTGCCCAGCCTGAGAGGGAGGGTTTTCTGGAAGAGTCAGTGTCTGAACAGAAACCTGTAGGATGAGGAAGAGTTTTGGAATTGACAGGTTCTTCTTCTTCTTCTTTTTTTTTTTTTGCGGTGCTGTGGATTGAAGCCTGGGCCTTGTGCTTGCAAGGTAATCACTCCTGCAGCTGAGCTATATCCCCAGCCCCTTGACAGGTTTTTAATACATGTTGGTCAAATACAATAAAGATCTACCTTGGAGCTAATGTAGCCTAAAACTTCAGGATCTCTCCCTCAACTGCCTGGCCTCTTCTTCTCCAGGAGAACCCTGGCAATTTTCTATCAGTAAATTTGTATGATGTTTTGAAAAGAGGCTTCTCAATGGATCTACTCCTGGTTACATGAATGGATAATAAAGTGACAAGGAAGAGACATGTGTTCTAGGAAGAGGAAACAGTGTGGGCAAATACCTGGAGATTTGAAAGTGCATGGCATGTGACAGTCTCCCACCCTTATCACCTGGGACTTGTCTTTACAATATATTGCTGGTTTTCTGACCGGCCTCACAAACTCCAGCTGTCACCACTGTGCCCTTGCCACCTCTATGCCTTCATGCATGTTGTTCCCCCACCTGGTACACTTGCTCCACAACTTCATTAATAATATAAACTTCAAGGCTCAGCTCTGACCCCACATCCTCCAGAAGGCCCCCCTACTGTCCCTCATCTGGATTCCTTAGTTTCTTGTGGATGTCATGACAGCCTACTGCTTATAGTTAGTTATCTTTTTCATGCCAGAGGTGGGATGATTCTTGGAAGTAAGCATCTGGCCTCTGCTTACACATGGGCTGGAGGGGAGTTCACTGCCTTCCTAGGAAGCATGTTTAATGTAAGCAGTATTCCCACAAACCTCTCCCACCTACAACCAAGCCCAACCTGCCTGGCTCCCCAGGGATCTGGTCCAAGTCCTCTTCCCACCCTGGCTGCTTCTGTAGGCCGCCCCCTCCTGTTTCCTCTCCTGACATCCAGGATATTAGGTCTGATCTAGGGGAACTGGAGTCCCTCCTCCTTCTCTTGTCCCTGCTTTGTGAAGGGACAGCGATAATGGCAGCCACGTGCTGTGATGAGTCATGGTTAAGAGCATCTGGGGCCCAGAGGTGGTGGCTGTTTAACTCCTCATGAGCCAGAACTCTCTCTGCCAGGAGACCAGGTTAGTTCAACCCTGGGCTTGTACACCTACCTGAGGCCTAGGAGGCCTAGGTGCACAGTGGGCATCTGGAAAGTGAGCCCAACCCAAGCATTGAAAATCAGAGGACCAGTAGAGTGGAGAACTGGCATGTGAGCTCTGGAGTCAGGAGGGCTGGGTTCCAGTCCCAGCTTGTCACATATTAGGTGCGTGCTTCTGAGCCAATCACATGAACCCCATGCCTCAGTTTCCGCACCTGTAAAATGGCAATTATGGAAATTGAGAAGACTGGTGTGAGCTGCCTGCTAGCAAGTGAGTGCTAAAATCGCGTTATTTCCCGCTTTCTTGTCTCTTACAAACATACTCAGTGGACGTGGGTTAGGGATTAAAATTCAAGCTTGACTCTGGAGGCTGCCTGTCCCTGCATGAACGTCCCCATTAATGTTGGAGGACATCACAGGCTCGGGTGGAAGCCGCTACCGGGCGGGAGCTGTTGGGGCCGGCGGGTGACAGGAAGGTGGACCTTAGGTCTAGAACTTCCTAACTCAGGTGGGGCGTCTGCGGGAGGAGCGAGCTGGGGGCTGGGCGGGGTCTGCGCACCGGCGCGGCGGCCGGGGCTCACCTGTCCGGGCTGGGGGTGGGGACCCTGGCGCGGGCCCGGCGCGGCCAGGCCCCGCCCCAGCCCTGCCCCAGCTCCGCGCGGCGGCTGGCGGCCGTGGCCCCACTGCGCGGGTGGGCAGACCGAGGCCCGGCCCGAGCCCACCGCCTTCCCCGCCCCCGGCGCGCCCCTCCCCGGCCGCCGCGTCCGCGGCTCGGCTGCACCGCGCGGGGCTCCGGGATCCGGCGGCAACACCTGGGCCGTGGCTTGCGATCGGCGGGGGC
>JAJEJO010002006.1:207240-260020 GCA_020662805.1 Glaucomys volans
CCGCGCCGAGCCTCCCTGCCGCGCCCGCGGCCCGCACTGCGGCTGTCGCCCGGCCGGCTGCGCAGCCCCCGCCGCGGTGTCCCCGGGGCAGCGGGCGCCGGGAGCCCAGAGGGGGCTGCGGAAACTGCCTCAGGGGACCCTGGGTCGGCCACTCCCCTTCTGGGGCCCAACTTTCTCAGGAAGGTGTAGTCACAGCCACGTTTGCAGGAGCCCGCCTCACCAGCCGCATGGCGTTTGTGTCTGTGGGGTGGGCCCGTTGCCATCACCCTGCTGAGATGAGGAAACTGAGGCATAGCTCTTTATGTGACTTGTCTTCGATCCTTCAGGAGGTTAAGAGTTGGGGCTGGGATTTGAAACCAGTTCTGTCTGACGTCGGAGCTCCCACCCACATCATCTTCAGTGATACTTGGGGGAATTAAAGGGCTGTTTGGTCCAACTCGCCCAGGGGATGTAACAGGGTTGTAAAAGGTGGGCATTGGCACTACCAGCAAGGCTCTCTTGCCCAGTCCTACCCCACCCACTGAGGAATCCTGTGGGACCCCCACATTGCCCCCTGTAGCAGTGACAGCTGCTTGTTGTCCAGAGACCTGCAGCTCTGCCTTTCTCCTTGGCCCTAGTGGGCAGAGGCAGCTGCTGGGATTTCTGGCTGCTGGCAGGTTGCTGGGCAGAGATCGAACCCCAGGTGAGCTGGAACCAGTGACTGCCCTGCCTAGAGCCTCACCACCAGTGACAATATTTGCCAAGGGCCTGAGGCCTAACAAATGAACAGAGAGGTGAGGAACCTGGTGCCATTCGGCAGCTGGATGCCCCATAGGACCTGGTGGGGAGAGGGGCTGAAGTCTCAGGTCTTGGAAGCTGGGTTGCTGGGAAGGGTTGCCTGGTGAGTTTTGCCTTGATCATTTTTGTTATATGACTTTGGTCAAGTCTTTTACCCTCCCTAAACTTTTGGACCCACCTTTGGAAAATATAGGGAGGCTGGGCTAGCTGCTCCCTTCCTGCTGAGGGCTGAAGTACTTGTAAATCTGGCGCTTGTTTAGGTTCGTTCTACCCAGCTCTTACTAAGCACCACCCCACTGGGTCTAGAAAAGTGACTTCCAGGAGAGTATGCAAGGCGTGGAGCAAGGCTTCCATTAAAAAATCCTAGACTTTGGGACTGAAATCCACATTCATCCCTCTTCTTTATACTACCACATCCATGCCTGAGTCCCCTCCACAAGCTTCTGGCTCCTCTGAGCTCCTGTGGGCCTCCAGGCTCCTCTGGGCCTGCATTGGGCCTCCAGGGCAGCAAGCTGGCTCTTCCAGCACTGGCAGAACTTCCTCATGCTGAACCACACCTGCCTCCCTGCAGACCGGTGAGGGCGTACTGTTCTTTGAGGCCACAGGTCTATCTGCCTCTGCCCTGGTCAGTCATCCTTTTGGGATCTGAGCAGTTGAGACTCAAAGCAGGACCATCTCCACCTTCACTATAGACACTTATTCAGTCACTCAACAAACAATAAAACCTTTTTTGGGCCCAGCCCTGAGCAGGATGGTCAGTGGTGAACAAAGCAAGCCTCAAATCTCTACCACTTTAAAAATTATGAAATATTTTTAAGCCTTTGGAAGAATATAGCAAATAATAAAACGAACTCCCATGTTCTTGTCACCCGGCTTTGTCAGATATTAACACTGTGCCGCATTTAGAATATGAATTCTTTCTAAGAAATAAACTATAGAACCTCCGTGGAAACTCCTTCCCTCCTACCCTCTCCAGAGATAATTGCCATCCTGAATTTTGGTTTCATCATTTCCTTGTTTTCATTCTTTTGCTGAGTATATGAAATGCTAAATGGTAGGTAGATGTGCTTTAAAATTTTACATAAGTGGAGCCATCGCCTGGGTTGTCCTGCAGCTTTTCCTCACTCACTGTCCGGTTTCTGAGGTTTAGCTTTCTTGATCATGCGAGTCTGGGTGTCCTTGCCCTGATATATGGTACACCACCTTGTGTAAAGACTCACGTTTATTTACTTACCTTCCTTGTTGGACATTGAGGTGGGTCTCCATGTGTTACTGTTCAAATACTGAATATTCTTGTACAGGTGTCCTTTGCACATGTGTTTCTCTGGTGCCTCTTAGTAGTAGAATTGCCAAGTTATAGGTTATACTCAATCTTTTAAAGTTACTTAGTTTTATTATAAAATCAGTGTCGCTCAGTAAAAGAAATTATGGGAATGTATAATGTTAGAAAAAAGTTGTAATTGCTGACCTTTTCTGAGTACTTCCTATTTTGCTTTGCATGATCTCAAGTCATTCTTTTTTTTTTTTTTTTTTAACTGGTGGAGGGGCTACCAGGGATTGAACTCGGAGGCAATGAACCATTGAGCCACATCCCCAGCCCTATTTTTGTATTTTATTTAGAGACAGGGTTTCACTGAGTTGCTTAGATCCTCACTGAGTTGCTTCTGGCCTCACTAAGTTGCTGTGCCTGGCTTTGAACTCACGATCCTCCTGTGTCAGCCTCTGAGCAGCTGGGATTACAGGCATGTGCCACCAGCAACAGGTTCAGTCATTCTTTACAACAACACTGTGAGGTAGATACTATCGTTCCCATTTCATTGATGAAGAAACTGAGGCTAATAGAGGTTAAAGAACTTTCTCAGGTTTTTCTAGCAAGTTATTGCTGACATGCAGCTTGAGTCCAGGGTTGTATGCTTTCTAAATTCTTGAAGGCCACCTGTAGTAGGTCATGCCAGAGAGCACTTGCTTTATGTGCATCTAAGAGGGAGTCTGGAAGGAGAGTCTCAGTCATATTTGCAATTTGGAAGTAGACATGTTACTTCACTCTTGGAGCCAAAGTCTTTCACTCACAGGATGCAGCAGGGATTGAAAGCCAGTTCTGACTCCAGTCTGCTCCTCAAGTGACTTTGCTTCCCTGCCCCACACCCACCTAACCCTGACCAAGGTTGGGACGGGAGCTTTTTCAGCTGGGACTGAGGATCTTCTAGCTACCCCATTCTGGCTCTGCCCGTGGAGCACTAAGATAGCAGTCCAGATGACAACAGATGGGATGTGGGAGGCAAGAGGAGAGCAGGGCGGTGTCTCCAGGCTGCCTGATGCTCACTTCCACTCTCTCCAGTTCCTATCTCATGTGGGCCTTAAGTGGATGGGATCTGAACAGGAAAGCCCCACCACCACTATGCCTAAGTTCCTGGAGTTGGTTACCAACCCTGCTTCATTCTCCACCCAACCCTGTGCCTCCCTTGCCCACCTTCCTATCCCTGTCTCAATGTTCCCAAGGAGATGGCCCCTCATCACAGACCCATCACCTGCTTACCTGAGGGTTCCCTACAGGAGAACCACCTTGAAGATACAGCCTGTGGAGGAGCAGGGGCAAGATTTGGAACACTGAGTATGCAGAAAGCATTTGTCTTCTCCCAAGCTCCTGGGAGGGGCCAGACTTGGTTCACTGCTTCACTCCCTTATCTGTCAAATGCAGATAAGAGTGCTTGCTAGCAGGAGGATTGAGTGAGATAATGCAGTCACCAATTTAGATAAAACATGAATGATATTCTCTTGATGGTGAGGGGATGATTTTAATGCTATTATTAAGTCAAGTGGGAACCAGTGTCCCCTTTTCCTGAGCTCCCCAGTCAGCCCCACCTCACCTCTCCATCTAGCAGCCTTTTTGGAACCTCTGTCTTCCAGCCCTTCAATTCTGCCTGTGCCCCTCACTGCTGGACAGGTGTGGTGCATCCAACCCCCTGCACAGTTCCCCCTTCTTGCACTTCTTACTCCATCTCATCTGCAGCTCGGCACCATCTCTCTCAGATAGCTTCCTTGAGTGCACCAGGCTGGGTTGGAGGCCTCATCTGGGCCTCTTCAGTTCCAGTGATCCCCGTGATCACAGCTCTGATCAGTATGACTGTCATTGTCTCCACCTGTACCTGTTGCTTCTACAGACTATGAACTCACAGGCAGGCCCCTCACTGTGTTCTCAGAGCCCAGCCCCAGGTTTGATCCAGAGCAGGAACTCAGTGGGTATTTATGGGAAAGAAGGAAGGATGAAATCATCTGGAGGAAGGTCACCACAGACCAACCTCACTCAGTTAGGCCAAAGAAATGCTGGGTTTGTGGAGGGTGGGGGTAGGCAGGGGGGACAAATATGCATGCCTGAACTGTTTGTCCATCAGGCTGTGCATGGACAGGCGGGTAGAACCTCTTCTTGGTGGGGGCTGGAGGGAGTAGAGTATGTATGCATAAATGGGAGTTACACTCTTAGCTCTGGAATTAAGACATGGACTAGCTGGGCATGGTGGCGCATGCCTGTAATCCAAGCGACTTGGGAGGCTGAGTCAGGAGGATCGCGAGTTCAAAGCCAGCCTCAGCAACTTAGTGAGGCTCTAAGCAACTCAGTGAGACCCTGTCTCTAAACAAAATACAAAATAGGGCTGGGGATGTGGCTCAGTGGCTGAGTGTCCCTGAGTTCAATCCCTGGTTCCAAAAAAAAAGACATGGACTTAAATCATAGTAAAGGACTTGATTCCCTGAGGCTGAGCTGATATGCACTGACTCAGGAAGAAACTTAGGTTGGAACTCACATGTGAGTGTATGACCTTGGCCAAATCTCCTCTCCCTCTGTGTCTTGTTTCCTCATCTTCAGTGTGTGTGTGTGTGGGGGGTAATAATCTCATTGCATAGGGCATTTTGAGAGTTCACAGAGAGCTATTGAACACCCAGGGTGGTAGGTGCTCAGTCCTTCCTCACTGATTCATTCATCCAATGGAGCTGAATGGATTGATCATTAGTTGCTAGTCTGGGCCCTGGGCACAAAGGAAGACAGACACTGGTTTTTAAATAGACATTTGGTTATAAAAAATGGATGGATTAGAGGGAATAATGTTTCCAACATTCTATCTCCAAAAAAATTACCTGGCAGATGGATGGGTTACACCAAGCATCCTTTATGATACATTCCAACCTCCCCCGGGAGTAGCAGATCCTCTCAAGCCAAGGATGAAGAGGGAGCTGGAGTCAGGCTGATGATGAGATGAAGCCACAGCAACCTAAGGTGCTTGTAGGTTCAGAAACATAGACCAATAGCCACACAAGGGATGCCAATAGCCACACAAGGGATGGGGGATGAGGTCCTGGCCCTGTACAGGTACCACATTATGAGGAATTAGCACATAGTCCTCCTCCCCCTCATAAATGTGGGACCCTAAGGCCTCCAGCCTCCGTGACTAGGAGAATTGTCCAGAAAAAAAGATCATCCACCAGCAAAGGGAGACAACAGTTCTGGTGGTGGGGGGGAAGGCTCTCTAGAAAATTCTAAATATTGATCTGCCCTGACACAAATACTGGGTTTGCACACCACTTCTGTGGTCCTAGAATTTGTAAACTAGGAAAGTGCCTTAAGTGGTCTCAGTGTGTCAGTGCCTCAGGGAACTTGGCTGGAGTAAATGGAAGTCCTTTTTGGAGGGATGCACCCTTGTCCCAAGGTCTCTTGACAATGATGAATTCATGATTAAATTATAAAACAGACAAGGAAACAAGCCATTATGATCAGCAGGCACCAGGAACATATAACAGTTTATCTGAGAGTCTTAAATGCTAGAATTAGAAGACACAGAATATAAATAATTGTGCTTAAGAATTGTGGAGACATTGAAACAAGCATGGTGATGCATGCCTATAATCCCAGCAACTCAGGAGGCTGAAGCAAGAGGAGCTCAAGTTTGAGACCAGTCTCAGCAACTTAGTGAGACCCTGTTTCAAAAAGAAAAAGAAAAAGAACTCGGGTTGTAGCTCAGTGTAAAGTACCACTGGGTTCAATTCCCAGTACAAAAAAAAGAGAGAGAGAGAGAAATTGAGGAACTTGAAACAATAAACAAGTAACAAACTACTACCTGAAATACCTAAAACATACTTGACAAAGAACCAAGTAGAATTTCTGGAAAGGAAAAATATAATAATCAACATGAAAAACTCAGTATCCTGGACAAGTAAAAGGTCAGACACACCTGAAGAAGGAAGTCATGAAATGAAAGATACAGAGAAAGTACTCAGAACCTAACAAGAATCAAATAGATAGTAAAGAAGCAAGTTGAGAGACATGAAATGTGGAATAAAAATGTCTAGCAGAGAAGAGAGAAGGGGGAGAGGTGACCAGAGTGGAAGGGGAGTTTTCCAGCAGACTTGGGGAAAGATGATAGAGACTTGGGCCAGAGGCCACTGGGCATGGAAAGGGATAGTTTTTTTAAATTTAATTTTATTGTTTTGTTTTGTTTTATTTTATTTTATTTTATTTTTTAGTGGTGGTGGGGTACTAGGGACTTAACCCAGGGGCATTTATCCCATTTTATTTTATTTTTTGAGACAGGATCTCCCTAAGTTGCTTAGGGCCTTGCCAAATTGCTAAGGCTGCCCTTGAACTCATAATCTCCCCACCTCAGCTGCCCAGGTCTCTGGTATTACAGGGCTAGGGCACCACGCTGGGCAAGGGGGTGGTTTTGAGACATTTAGGTAGTAGAGTTGATAGTGTATAGTGATGTGGATGACGAAGGCCGGTGAGAGGGATGTGTCAAGGATAACTCTCAGGGCTGCGGTTGTAGCTCAGTGGTAAGAGCGCTTGCCTAGCATGTGTGAGGCACTGGGTTCAATCCTCAGCACCACTTAAAAATAAGTGAATAAAATAAAGGTATTGTGTACATCTACAACTAAAAAATTTTTTTAAAAAAGGATAACTATCAGATTTCTGGCTTGAGAAATTGGGCAGAGATGTCTCACTTATTAAAATGGCAGCACTGAGAGAGAACACATTTGGGAGAATGAACAGGAGCTTCAACAGGACACATCTCACTTTGCCTGAGAAGATCTGCTGATGTATTGCAGGGGAAGCACTAGAGTTGGACCTCAAGGTACATGTGGTCAACCTGGTGGAGAAGATTTCTCTTAACTGGTTTTTTGGGGAACAGGATTTCCCTTCAATGATATCACTGAGCTCCTTTCTGGAACCTTCCTTCACTCACAAGAGACCCCTTGAGAAGAAGCATTCTCAAGATTATCAAACAGACCTCTGGGATCTTTCTCATTTCACATCTAATTTTTTGGATGGGAGTACTGAAGCCCAGAAAAGTTAGGGACTTTTTCCTGGTCTTTGACTCCCGTTTTTTCATTTATTCATTCACCTCACGTGTATGTTAAAAACCAACTTTGTGCCAGATCCTAGGTGATGGGTGTATGGCAGTGATCAAAACTAAGGTTGCTGGCTTTTAGGTGTCTATATTTTAGTGGAGAGAGAGACAGACAGACAAACCATAAACATAAAAATATATCACATGTTAGAGTATGATAAGAACCTCAGAGAAACGTAAGGCCTGGGGAGGCAGGGGTGCGGGAGGTGATGGAATGCCTTGGGCTGCTCTTATAGGTCTGCTGCCCCTCATGGCCCATTATGACAGTGAGGTTCTAGAGTGCAGGCCTGAGAGGCAGGAGGAGGCCCAGAGAAGGAGGGACAGAGAGAGGGACTTTGTGGGTGGGCTGCACCCCCCTAGGGGGGCAGCAGAGCCCAATGGGTCAAAAAGGCCACAAGGACTCCTACTGCCCTTGTGCAGGGTAAGATATACTTATTCCTGAGGCCTTCTTGCCTCCTATTCTCAGCCCCTTCCTTCCCCCTCCCACAAATCTCAGATGACACCCCCTTCTGCTCCTCCTCTCACCCTTGGGGACATTGACAGGTGGGTCCAAATTGTCCCTGCATCCCAATACTGAGTAGGCAACCTGGAAGGCTGAGAAAGGTATCCAAGGCTAACCAGAGAGGTGGGATGGCCAGGAAGGTCTGAGGCTCCAGGGTCAAGCTCATGTCTCTCCCCTCAGGACTCCTGTGAGCAACCTCCATGAGGCCCTGGACCAGTGCATGACGGCCCTGGACCTGTTCCTCACCAACCAGTTCTCAGAAGCACTCAGCTACCTCAAGCCCAGGTGAGCTTATGTCCCAGTGGGGGGGGGGGGTGGAGCTGCGTGTGCACATGCGTGTGCAAATGTATGTGTAGGGATGGGGCATGTTGGTCGTGGAGAACCAGAGGTCTGTGTGAGAAGAACCTCATGTAATTCAATGCCTTCAACTTTCTGGGTCACCATGACCACTGAGAAGTCCCATGAAATGGCCCAGGCTCCCTGTCCCACAGCCTATGAGCAGTTAGGTGCTCTCCAAGGTCTCTATGACTTCATTTGCCTCTTCTCACATCACTTCTTGTTCCTCTGAGTCTGTTGGGGTTTCTCCCCATCAGCTAACACAGTTGCTTCGCTCATTTTCCCTGGTGCCCTTGGGTTGCTTCCTTCCTGAGCTTCAGGGTAATAATGAGCACTGCTCCTTTCATTGACTCCTCCGGTGTTTGCTACCTGATTTCTTGATAATATGCGTACACTGCTTTTTCTTATCATTTTTCTTTGTTTTTGAGATGTAATTCTCATTCCATGAAAGTCATCTTTTTTTTTTTTACTTTTGATCCCACACTTTGATTACATTTTTTATTTGCTGTTTCTCTCTTTTTGAAAGTTGGTTCTTTTTAGTTATACACATCAGTAGAATCCATTTTGACATAATTATTCAAGCATGGAATTTATCTTATGAAAGTCACCTTTTTTTACTTACCACTTTTAAACCTTGTCTCTCGGTAGACAAGAATTTAGCTTTCTTACACATTTGCCCCACTCTTCCTCTCATCCTTCTTTTATCATTGTATCACATAAATTGACTAAATCAATAATCAATATTTACATTATCATATCTTTGCATTTATTTTTTGTTGCAGAGACAGTTTGTGTATTAGATTGATGTTTCCTTGCCTAATTCGCTACACATTTATCCTTAACTCGTTTTAATCACTCCACCAGTTGATCCTATCATGAGTTTTTCCTTATGTATCCAAACATACGAAGAGAGCGCTCAGTCCCTGTTCTTCCTGGAAACCTTGGATGTACGTGTCTCCTGGCCTCCTTCCAGCTGCCCCTCAAGCTCTTCTTGCCTCTCTCCTGTTTCTTTGAACCCAGGTCTTTCACATCTTCTATCACATTTTGCCAGAACATGTCCTCTAGAAATTTCCTAACAGAGTTGCAGAAGTTTGAAGGCATTACTCCCCTGCTTTCTAGCATCTTCTGTCTCTGTAAACCCTAATTCTACTTTCATGTGATCTTTTTTCCTTCTCTAGAAATATTTAGGATCTTCCCTTTTATTCTTGAAAATCTGGGATTTCACAGTGATGTGCTGAAACAAAAGTCTTTTTTTTTTTTTTTTTTGGAACCAGGGATTGAACTCAGGGACACTCAGCCACTGAGCCACATCCCCAGCCCTATTTTGTATTTTATTTAGAGACAGGGTCTCACTGAGTTGCTTAGGGCCTCGCTAAGTTGCTGAGGCTGGCTTTGAACTCGCAATCCTCCTGACTCAGCCTCTCAAGTCGCTTGGATTACAGGCGTGCGCCACCGCACCCGGCTCCAAAAGTAATTTTTTATCCCTTTTTTTTTTTTTTTTTTGGTTGGGGGGAGGAGACTCAGTTCTAAGAAATCCCTCCATATTCTGTTTTTCTTTCCTGGCTTTCTTTAGATCAATCCTCTTCTAAGGCTCTTATCTCCCCTTCCCCTTTTTGATTCTTTATCTTTTTCTTCCTCTAATTTTTGGGAAATTGATCAACCTTATCCTTAAGTCCTTCTATTGATGCTTCTATAATTATGTGATACTTTTTGAGCATTCCGTATTGTTCTCTGGGTCTTCTTTTTTCCTGTAACATCTTATTCTTGATTTATGGATGTGTTGTATTTTTTATAGTTACATTTGGAATGTGAGATCCTGTACGACAGGGCCTGACATAGTAAGATTCCTAATTTATCATTGTTGTTTTTGTTATCGCAGCTTATTATCCCTTTCTAAAATGCTCTATTCTTTTCCTATATCTTTATTCTTTTCCCATGATCTTGGCTTCTCCAGTTTCCTGAATTCTATCTAATGGTAGGAACTCTCCTCTCATGGGGGTTTTTCTCGGATACCTGATGATCCCTGGTCATCAGCAGTGAGTTCACTCAAAGGCCAGCTGGAAAGCCTGTGCCAAGGAGCCTTGTGATTGGTGTGATTGATTCTTGGATGATCTGGCAGAGAGCTGCTGTCCCCTGGATGTCAGCATCTTGTGTGGCCCTGCTTCCTGAGAAGAATCCTTCATTTCTAAGCCTAGACAGAGAACTCAGGGGGAATCCTGAGGTGTGGGGAGGAGGCTGGGATCCAGTCATGTCACTGCCTCTTTTCCCTTAATCTCCCTCTCTTCAGTCGTAGGACATCCTCTATATTGTTATACCCAAATCCCAAATATTGCTGTTTCCCAGATCCTAGGAAAGCAAATGCCCAGGTAGGGCTACTGGTTTCTACAAGTCCCCAGGCCTGATCTGTTCATTTCTATAGTCAACTGGTCCATCATTCTGTTGTCTGAGCTCAGGGGCCCAGTCTCTGGGGTGTGATGATCAGAATGAGTCTTTCTGGTAACTATCCCACACCTCATTCCCACCCTCTGAAGGAACCCCGGGTGAGCCAGGCAGGCCAGGCCCCATCCTGCTTTAGCCATAATGTCCAGGTTCCCTTCCCAATAGGTTTTGTTTTTGTTTTGTGGTACTAGGGGTTGAACCTAGGGATGCTCTATACTGAGCTACACCCCCAGCCTTTTTTCTTTTTTTAAATTTTGAGACAAGGTCTTACCAAGTTGTTGAGGCTGGCCTTGAACTTGCAATCCTCCTCTCTTAGCCTTCTGAATCTCTGGTATTGCATTATGTGCCACTGTACCTGGCCCCTTCCCAATAGTTTTGGAAGGCTTCTCGCTCCCACTTCGCTCCTGGTCATTTCCTGTCTCTCATTGTGCTGGACCCCAGACCATAGCCACCTCCTGCACTGGAAACTGGCTATCCCAGGACTATACTGCCACACCTCAAGCATTGACACTGGCCTTTCTCCTTATCCCCTGAGGCCCATTGAAGACCAGGTCACACCTTGGTTTAACTCTAGACTGTCCTGCAGACTTGGGGCCAACAGAAGAAAAAACAACAGAGCATAGAGAAAAAGCAAACCAAAAACCCCACTAAACCCACCTGGCATGTTACACCCAGGCCCTCAATCTGAACCTACCAAAAGGTCCCAAGGAGGGATTTCCCCTCCTCCCCTCCCTCAACTCAGGGGAGCACTCCAAGGACAAAACCCTCACCCTAAAGGATGTACCCCAGAAAACCAGTCTTCCCAGGAGTCCCCTCTTACCTCATATGCAGAGCAGGATAGCCTCAGTGCAGCCCTGAGTCTGAGTGCTTTCCCACAGGTGGTAGGGTTAATAGCATGCTCTCCCTACCCCGCCTTGGGACAACCAAGAATGCCTCCCAAATTGCCAAAGTCCCCAGGGGAGCAAAATTATGTCCCACCTTGTGACAGCCAAAAAGTGATTCTAAAATTGCCAGATGTCCTTGAGGGGTAGAAAATACCTTGCCACCTCCACTGAGAACCACTGGTTTAGGGAAAATGATTCTTGCTAAATAACATTCCCCTGTTGTCCCCATTTGTAGCTTCTGAAGCTTCAAGAGAGGTTGGGATTCAGTTTCCTTCACTGTCACATGTTGTCTTGATTAATTGTCCGTCTTAGCTGTGGGGAAGTCATCCGTCCCTCCCTATGTCTGTGCTGCCCACATGTGGTACGTAGCCCTATGTCTGTCTCCAAGCACTGTCTCTGGAACATGGAGGCTACCCCTTTAATTTTTCTCAATGAATAAATGATCATGGTTCATAAGTGGCAGAGCTGGGATTCAAATCAGGGCCACCTGGCCCGCAGCCCCACTCTGACCACTATGCTCTCTTGGGTCTTGGCAGGGTGGAGGCAGTCACCTTGCATAGAAGGGCCTCACGCTGCCTCCACTAGGAGGAGTGAAGAGGTAGGAAAGGGTGTGCGCAGACCTGCATGTGCCTGGGTGCAGGAAGTTCAGGGTGTGTCCCTATGGATGTCCTGGAATTTCTCTGAAGAAGAGGTCACTTGTTGAGACTGAGGGGTCAGGCAGTGGGGGTGGGGATACAGGGAAAGAAAAAGTTGTTTCTGAGTAGTGTGACAGACCAGGCCCCAGCCTGGGGTGTGCCTGTCTGCCGGACGACTCTCTCTCTCACAGTGCTCAGTGCTCAGGGCTGCAGGACTGCCTGAAAAAGCAGGCAGTCCTGCAGCCCTGGGCTGGGTTCCTAATGGGGGCATCAGAAGGTCAGAGGACTTAGCACTGAGTATTCTGATTAGAGAGGGGCTGGCATGAGGAAGGTAGGCTGAGGGGTCAAGAAGAGGAGACAGGTTAGAGGTGGGAGACAGGGTAGCGGGAGTGAGGAGCAAAGACAGGAAGCTAGGGAAACTGGTTGGGAGGGTGCTGGCATCCTTTAAGGCTCCAGATGCAGAGCCATTCTGCATGATGAAAATGAGGTCAAGGTGCCACCCAGGGGAAGGGAGGGTAGGAGGAGACCTGTTGCTGGTTCATTCAACAATACCTCATGAATTCCCCCATGAGGTGTCCTGGGGCTCCAGTACAGTGTAAGACATGGGCTGTTGTCAGGTCCAGCAGGGGAACAGTGAAACAAATGATAAGGGTTGCTGACAGCTACACTCATGACTCATGTGGTGGTCAGGAAGGCTTTGGTGCCAGCTGCCGTAACTTTTGGGTTTTTTGTTTGTTTCATTTTGTGTGTTTGTGTGTATGCATGTGCCTGCATGTGCTAGGAATTGAATCCAGGGGTAGTTTACCACTGAGCCACATCCCCAGCCCTTTTTTTATTTTTTATTTTGAGACAAGGTCTTGCTAAGTTCCTTAGGGCCTCATTAAGTTGCTGAAGCTAGTACAGAACTTGAAATTCTCCTGCCTCAGCCTCCTGAGTTACTGGGATTACAGGTGTGTACCACTGTGCTGGCTTTTATTTTTTATTTTGAGACAGGGTCTTGCTAAATAGCCTTGAACTGGAATCTTCCTGCTTCAGTCTCTTCAGTCTTTTGAGTTGCTGAGATTACAGTTGTGCACCACCATACTCAGCAAGACACATGATTTTCAGACCCCATTGCAAAATGAAAATGTGGGGACATTTGTTCCCATATTATTAAGAATTTTGAGCTGGGTGCTGTGGTGCATACCTGTAATCCCAGCAGCTCCAGAGGATCAGGAGTTCAGAGCCAGGCTCAGCAATTTAGTGAGACCCTAGGCAACTCAGTGAGACTCTGTCTCTAAATAAAATACAAAAAGGACTGAGGATGTGGCTCAGTGGTTAAGTGCCCGTGGGTTCAATCCCTGCTACCAAAATAAATAAATAAATAGATAGATAGATATAGATAGATAGATAAATAAATAAAAGAATTTTGAGGCAATGACAACAGAGAATTAGACCATACATGGGACCTTTTTATGTATTTATTTAGTTAGTTGTAGATGGACAAAATACCTTTATTTTATTTATTTTTATGTGGTGCTGAGAATTGAACCCAGTGCCTCAATCATGCTAGGCAAGTGCTCTACCACTGAGCCACAATTCCAGCCCCAAACATGGGACCTTTTTAGGTGCAACGCTCTGTGCAGCAGTGCATATCAAATACCTGTGAAGCTGGCCTTGAAGGCTTCCTGAAAAAAGTGACATTTAAACTGAGATGGGCTGCATAAGAAGTTGGCCATACAGTGAGGGTGTTTGCAGGCAGAAGGAACAGCCTGTCCGTGAACCTGGCAGTGAATGAGGCTCTGGTATATTTGAGGATGAAGACCCTCAACCTGGCTGGAGTAGGAGAGCGGAGGCAGGTCCCAGCAGGGAAGGTCCCAGCAACCTGAGGGAAGGTGAATGGGATGTACAGTCCCTTGGAAGCAGCTTGTCTTCAGAGGAGGGCAGTGAGGTGAGGTCCGAGAGGACCAGGAAGTGGGAGCTCTGATGAGGAAGGAGTAGAGACAAGGTGAAGCAGAGGGCTGGGTCTGCCTCCCCGATGTACTTGGGAAGTATGGGTAGGACTGGAGATGGGGGCCTAGGAAGGAGCAGTGGGGGCTGGGTCAGGATGAGGAGGCCCAGATGATGGAGGCAAGGGCAGGCAGGGTGGCTGAGAAGTCCTAACCCTTGGATGCTAGCCAGGAAGGAAGAACTTGAGGCCACCTCAAGTGGCCAAGGGGTCTTCAGTCCCAGCTTCCTGCTCTGTTGATGGCTCTTCCAGCACCCTCCCCAACTTTTTTTTTATACTTTTATTTTATTTATTTATATGTGGTGCCGAGGATTGAACCCCATGCCTTACGCGTGCTAGGCAAGTGTTCTACCGCTGAGCTACAACCCCAGCCCCCCCTCCCCATCTTGATGACCACTCTGGGCCCTGGAAGAGGGGACCCCAGTGGACATCATTTCACAGAGCTGGATTCAGCACAGGGGTGTGGGGCCTGGGTGCTATGTGTGCAAATAAAAACGGGTACACACTATACTCGTTGTATCTGAGGTTTGGGGGTTGTCCTACCTCTGTACCCCAGTTTTCAGTCCTGATCAGAGTTAGGGGTCTTCCAGGTGGTAGGCTGGGACACGGGGCCAGGATTCCTAGCCACAGATGCATGTTGGGGCCTTGGAACTCAGACTAGAAATTCTACTTTGTCTGCCAACTGCACAGGTGGGGCTGTCCCTCCTCTGGGCCCAGTACCAGACGGGGCTCAGCAGGGAAGCTGGACAGGTGGGGCTGATTCCTGGGGCTCAGACCTGTGGAGGAAGAGGAAGAGAGAGGTTAAGTCTTGAAAGTTGGAGAGGCCTGAGGAAGGGGTTGGGGGGCATCAGGAGGATGGGTGTCTCTGCTGCTAGGGAAGCCCCTCATCAAGGAGAGGACTGGAAAGTGACCTTGGCCCTGGCAAGACATGGAGGAACTCAATTTACTGAGCATAGACAATGTGCCCCCTGACCTGGGTGTCATCAAAAAGCCCTAGGTCAAGCCGGCCGTGGTGGTACACGCCTGTAATCCCAGTGGCTCAGGAGGCTGGGGCAGGAGGATCGCAGGTTCAAAGCCAGCCTCAGCAAGGACAAGGTGCTAAGCAACTCAGTGAGACCCTGTCTCTAAATAAAATACAAAATAGGGCTGGGGATGTGGCTCAGTGGTTAAGTGCCCCTGAGTTCAATCCCCAGTACCAAAAAACAAAAACAAAAACAAAAAAACCCCCACAAAAACCCTAGAACAGAAAGTTTATTGTATTCACTTTACAGAGGAAAAACTTGAGGCTCAGAGAGACTGTGAGGTTTACCAGAGTTACACAGCTTGTGACTGGCAAAGCTGAGACTCCAGTCTGTGTCTGAGGGTCTCTGAAGTCCAAGTTTGACTCCCACTTCAGGTGGCCACCTTTCCACAAACTGCTCTCCTCAGAGGAAGCATTGCTGGCACAAACCTGCTGAGATGTCCTGAGGAGGAGTAGGCATTGTGAGGGGTCCTCCAGCTTTTTGTTTCCTTCAGAAACCTTGGACTCTCAAGGAGCCTAATACCTAAGAGTCACCCAGAAATAAAAAAAAAGTAATTCAATTTACAGGTGTTTCATGGATGGGAAAGGAAGACAGAGTCACATGATTTTATGATGAAACTGTCCATAAACCTTAGTCATCTCTTTTTCCTGTGAAGTTCCCAGCATAAGCTTGGCACTGAGGAGTTTTGTAAATCATTGACAAGGGCACATGGGGAGGCTGTGCCCGGCAGGCTGCTCGCTCCCATCAGTCCCAGGGACCACAGGGCCTGGGCCAGCCAGCATCATTGCTCCCTTTTGCAGAAGCAGCCACCAAGGCCCAAACTGGCATGCCTCCTTGCCCTCTGCCCTCTCCGTGTATTAGGCTAAATGCCGCCCCCTTCCTGCCCAAATACATTTCCGTAGAGAAGCCCCGGGTTGTGGAGGAGCAGGAGGCAGGAGGTGAAGGCTGAAGACAGGCAAGTCACACCCAAGCTCCGTCCTGGAGGTGCCCACAGTCTTGGGAGACAGCTGAACCAGTGCTGATGACAGCTCAGTGTGGCCTGTGTGTGGGCATGGGCACACAGTCCCTGAGGACAAGACCTGGATTCCCAGGAGGCGTAGAGGCTGGGGAAGGGCATCTCAGGGCACAGGAACCACAAGCGTAAGGCCCAGAGGAGAGCATGAGGTTTTCTTGGGGAAGGTCTATGTGGTTCATTGAGGCCAGTGGTACAATATGCAGTGTAACCAGACCATGGAGGGGTGGAGCTTGTATCCAGTGGAACTGGGAATGTCGAACTAGGGGCTAATGGTCAGTTGATGGGACAAAGGGACAGAGAGAGCATAGGTGGTCCAGGCTGGTGGGGATGAGAGCTAACGCAGGGGTGGGACTTGGGGATAGAAGGGAGCTTGGGAGTAGATGGGGCCAGGGATTGCCTACTGGGGGTGAGGGCAGAAGCAAGAGGCAGGCCCTAGTTTGGGGAAGGGCAGCCTCAGATCCACACTTCTCCAGACCCTTAGTCCTCAAGATACCTTGTCGCTACCACCCCTCCCAGAGAGAGGAGGAACTGAGGCTCAAATTTGGAAGGTCATTTAAGGCCCCTCAGCAGGAAGAAGAGCTGGGAACAGGATCCCAGGTCTTTTGAGTGGCAGTGAGAGGGTCAGATTGGACCTGCTTCCCTCATACAGAGCTGGGAGTGGATGTCAGATGATCTGCACTTGGTCAGTCACCTCTGGAGCTTGAGGAATGGTGCCCTCAACGTCCCCTCTCTCTGGCAGAACCAAGGAGAGCATGTACCACTCGCTGACGTATGCCACCATTCTGGAGATGCAGGCCATGATGACCTTCGACCCCCAGGACATCCTGCTTGCTGGCAACATGATGAAGGAAGCGCAGTTGCTGTGTCAGAGGTCGGGGCCATGGGGGGCAGGGACTGGGGTTCTGAGGCTCCCCTGTCACCCTGGCCTATCCTAGTGCCTAGCATGCCACTATCAGTGCTGCTGCTTTTGGCTGGGAGGTTTTGTCCTCAAGTGCTGAGAGCTGTACCTGCCAACACTGCATTAGAGCCTTGTTGTCTGAGCTAGTTACTGAGGAGCTTCTGGAGACCAGTCCTGATTGGGAGGAAAATCTCACTGTCACTTCATAACTCTGACCTTGGCAGGTCCCTCCCTGGACTTGACTTTCCTCGTCTGTAAAATGGGTGTGATGTTGTATGCATGATGGGTTGTTCTAGAAATTGCATGAAGACATTAATCACAGGACCTGGTGCATAGCTAAATGTGTTCAGTCCATATTTACTGTATGCAAGAATGGACCAATAGGGCTGGAGATATAGCTCAGTTGGTAGAGTGCTTGCCTCACAAGCACAAGGCCCTGGGTTCAATCCCTAGCACTGCAAAAAAAAAAGAATGGACCAATAGACCCAAGTGCTAGGGCCAGACCTGGCGACCTAGATCATCAAACCAGGACAGTTTTGATGCCTGAACCACCAGGCAGGGACATGGGCCCAGAGAGGGACAATCCAGCATGATTCAGGGGGCATTGGGTTGTGAGTGTCCAGCCCAAGAAGTGGGAAAGAGTCCTGGAGGAGGTAACACCTCAGTAGGGCCCTGGAGTGTGACCAGGTGCTGGTCAAGGCAGAGGGAAGGACAGGGCTCCAGGCAGAGACAACAGCAGGGACAAAAAGGGGTGAAAGCCCTGAATTTGGGGGAGCTGCCAGGAGTTCAGTATCTGGAGAATCCTACGGGAGGGGCCTGGATATCTTGGAATTTTCTGAAGCATAGCAAAGAGGGGCAAAGACAGTATGACCTGGGCTGGTCCTCTCTCTTATCCCCACTTAATGACCTGAGGCTTCTTTTTCCTCTTCAGGCACAGGAGGAAGTCTTCTGTGACAGACTCCTTCAGCAGCCTGGTGCACCGCCCCACTATGGACCAATTCACAGAAGGTGTGGCATCTGGGAAGTCCTCTCAACCATGCCAAGACCAGATGGCCCAGCTCCAGGCCTGGGGAGTGAGGGAAGGGGCAGTTATTTTTCCAGTTGTTACCATGAGGGCAGGGCCCTGGCCTACACTTGGGGACATGGGCATGTCAGGCCTGGGACCTTTTCAGGAGTGGCCCTGTGGTGAGGGTGGGGAGACCTCCCCACCCAACAGCATTCCTGGCTGAGAACCTGGACTGAGGAAGGGGAAACTGTCATGAGGACCAAGAGGACCAAGGGGTGCTTAAAATGGAGTTAGGTGCACTGATGGACTTGCCTTAGTTGTGTTGTGTGCCGCAGAGGGGAAGGTGGTCTTAGGAACTGACACACCAGGCCTAGACAGATGGCAGCAGCAGAAGCGATGGTCTGGGCTGTTGTAGACTATGTGGTGTCTTTGTGCCATGACCTGTGTGGCAGTAGCCAACCATGAGTTGTTTGGCACTTTCAGCACAGGGACAAATGCTCTTACCCAGCTGAGAGCACTGGAAGATTTCAGTATCAAACAATGCCTGCAGTGGGGCTGGGTGCTGTGGCAGCTGCAGTGATGCTTGGGAAGGAGAATGGGCTGTGCCCGTATTTTGGGTGTTGAGGCTGGGAGCCAGTCCAAAGACTAGGGGGACAGATGTGAGCTAACCTGGGACAAGGTGATTAGGTAGAAGTAGGGGAGATGCAGATACAGCCTCCCTTTGTTTTGGGGAAAGAGGGAGCTAGAGGACTGGGCTCCGGTCTCCTGGCTGTAGGACTTTTTTTTTTTCCTGCAGAGGAAATCCATGCTGAGGTCTGCTACGCAGAGTGCCTGCTGCAGAGAGCAGCCCTGACATTCCTGCAGGTAGGGACCCCTCCTTTTGCTGGGAGGCTGGGAATTTCAGATCAGTTACCAGATGGGTACATAGCATCTGTGACCCTCCCCTTGTGGTCCAGGCGAGGCCTGAGGCTCAGAGCCCCTGCTCCTGGCCCCGACCAGTCTTGCTGTGGAGGGAATGGGCTCTCCCTCTCCTACCCAGTCTCAGGGTGTTGCTTCCACCATTTCACTGCTGCTGCTCCTGTTTATAACCACGTGGGACAACGGGCATTGTCACAAAGCCTGTACACTTGATTCCTTCTGTCAACATTGGTAGCACCTACAGTGCACCAGGCTTTTGCACACAGCCCAGGTATGACCTTTAGTCCCACCTCACACACATTAGTTTGTTTTTATATAGGTTTCTGTTATTATTTACATTATTATTTAATCTTCACCTCAGAAGCCAGTGAAGAGGCGATTTAAAGGAGGCATTTTCCCAAGGTCACATGATTAGCAAATGGCCTCCTTACCACACAGTGGGAGTTGAGAGCTGTCACTCCATGATTTTACCAGAAAGCCTGGGTTATAATTATAACATACCATCAGCATATTTGGAGGGAAAGGGACACACACAGGTGCTGGTTGTTATTCTTAGTTCTTTTTTAAAAATTATCTTTTTGGACCTCTAGTGATTAGAATTAGATTAATCCTAATCTTTGGTTTAGGACTAACTATAGTAATTGCACCATGAGTGACTTGTTTATTTATACATACTGGGGAATGAACCCAGGGGCGCTTAACTACTTAGTCACATCCTCAGCCTTTTTTATTTTTTATTTTGAGATAGGGTCTCACTAAATTGCTGAGATTGGTTTTAAACTTGTGATCTTCCTGCTGCAGCCGTAAGAGTTGCTGGGATTACTGGTGTGTGCCACCACCCTTGGCTTATTCTACTTATTATATTATTACAAATAATAAACACCTTCAACCCCCCAAGAACAGCATTGGTGGAAACTCTCCTCACCCCCTAGGATCCTGCCACCATCCTGGCTCACTCCACAGGGGAAGCCACTATCTTCAGATTCCTCAATCACCCACCTATTGTTAAAAACAGTTTATCAGCTTCCTATTTGTGTCTGAATAACATATTGTTATGTGTTCTTGAACTTCCCAAGGCCTCAGGCTATGTGTTGCTTGCTTTCTTCACTTGTCCTCACTTGGCTGCATGATATTGTCTTAGCTGAACATAGCCCAGCATGTTTACCCACACTTCTGTTGGGTTGTTTTTGGTTCTCAAGCCTGGGCTGGCTCTTAGCATCTCTCCCTCCCGCAGGATGAGAACATGGTGAGCTTCATCAAGGGCGGCATCAAAGTTCGAAACAGCTACCAGACCTACAAGTGAGTGGGGCTCACCAGCAAGAGAGCTTGGAGGCCTGGGGTCACAGCATCTACCTCCCTGGGGTCGTGGGAGGCAGAGGATATTGGCTGGAGGCTGGAAGCCTAGAGTGCTGAGCTCAGGCAGATTTCTGCACCCCCAGTGTCTCAGTGTTCTGAAATAATATTCCCCTGGTTTCTGACTGTGTCTGTTCCTTTGATCTCCTGAGTGCCTTTTCTGTGGCTGAGCCTCTCCTAGGGAAAAATTAGACCCAGGTTTCACAAGAATAGCTTGGTCTAGTGGAGGCAGGGAGACAGACCCAAGAACAGTTATTCGAGGAACAGCAGAACTCCTGCACATTTGTGAACTCCCAGTCCAAACTCTGCTTTCTCCATGAAGCTTTCTCAACTCCTTCAGTAGACAGAGATTGTATACACATACACACACATCACCTCTGAGGGCCAGAATCATGTCCATATCCTATAGGTCCCTGACTTTTAGCCCTGGGCCAGACACAGGTTGTGCTTATGAATGAAACAATGAATGAATGAAAGAATGGTACAATCCAGAGCACTTTTACCCAGTATGACTCCACAATCCCTTATCTATAATCCACCATCAAATAAAGCCCCAAAAACTCGTTTCCCCCCAAATTTTACATTAAAATTTATTTCTCATAAAAATTTGAGACTACTTATCTTCTTCACCTCTCCCAGGTAGTGTGACTGTTTCCCCGCACACATGCTGCTCATCAATGTGACAAGCGTCCTGGGATGTAACACCCCATGCAGCATCACATTCCCTTGGAGACCCATGCTGGAATTGTCCAAGGACAGCCAGACAAGTGCTCTGGCCCCTCAGTCTCCCTGTCAGCTGTCAGAATGATGTCTCCAAAACACATCTGGTCAGGTCACCTCTTGCCAACTCCTGAGGCTCCTCCTGCTCTGAGAAGACTCTTCATCACTATCCAGCCATTCCTGAGAGCTCTTCCCTGCCTTCCTTGCCATATCCCTGCCTCTACTCTGCCTCAGACCTTGAGCTTTTCCCACGTTCTTCAAATATGCCCATTTGAGTCCTGCCTCAGGGCCTTTGGATATGATGTTTGGTCAGGAACACTCTGTACCAGGCTAGCTGCAACTCACCCCTTAAGTTTTCTGCACAAATGTTACCTATCCACTTAAATGTCACCTCCTACAAGAAGACTTTCTGATTCCCAGACAAAATTGGGCCCAGGGCTTCTCCCCTGAGGTTCTTTTCACCCTTGTAGTGACTTGATGGAGCTGTCCCATAGAAGGAGGATGCTGTGGGGCTGTGCTTGATGACTTTGCTCCATGCTGTCTTCTAGTGAATGAAGCAGCGGTGCTTGCCAATCAAAAACACTTAAGATGCTCACAGTCCAGAAAGAAAGCAGACACTTTTTTGTAATACTGGGAATTGAACCCAAGAGTCTCAGGGATGCTTTACCACTGAGCTACATCGCCAGTCCCTAAATTGCTAAGGCTGGCCTTGAACTTGCAGTTCTCCTTCCTCAGCCTCACAGGTTGGGATTACAGGCATGTGCCACCGTGCCTGGCAGCAGGCATATCCTGAAAGCCTCTGGCCTGGCCTGGCCTAAGGGTTCTGTAGTTGGTGACCAGGAGAAAGAGGGTTGGATTCCAACCAGGCAAACTCTAGGAAGACTTCCTGAGGGAGAAGGTGTTCAAGTTATCCCACCTGGTAGTAATTATGTCCCCTGCAGATGTTTGGCAATGTCTGATGACATTCTGTTGTCCTATTGGGGAGAGGATGCTGCTGACATCCAGAGGGTGGAGGAGATGTACTAAACAATACAAGGGACAGCCACAGTTCTGCTTCCTTATCCCAGTAAAATTATCTAGCGGGGCTGGGGATATAGCTCAGTTGGTAGAGTGCTTGCCTTGCATGCACAAGGCCCTGGGTTCAATCCCCAGCACCCCCCCCCAAATATACATATATACACACACACACACACACACACACACATATATATATATACATATATATACATATATATTCATATATTCACCAGGTTGAGAAACTGTTCTAGACAGAATGCACAGCATGAACACATGCCTGAAAGTTGGACGGGGCAGGCAGGGCTTGTGAGGGTCAGTGTGGCTGGGATTCAGGGTGAGGAGTGTGTTGTCATAGTGAGATGGTTAGAAATTCTTTGAATGTCAGCTCTCTGGATTTCCAGAACTGTGTGAATCCACCACCAGGGAGTTCTTAGATCAGGCTAAGGTGCAGTTGACCTTGGGGCCAGCTGAAAGGGGTCCCAGCTCCTGCCCCCAGCATGTGGCTGAGACAGAACTTTGCCTTTACCACAGGGAGCTGGACAGCCTTGTCCAGTCCTCACAGTACTCCAAGGGAGCAAGCCACAGGCACTTTGAAGGAGGAGTGAAGCTTGGTGTAGGAGCCTTCAACCTGGTGAGTGGGGGTCCCCTCTCCCCAATTCCACAGTGTCTGGGTTCCAGATAAGTCTCCCCTGCATGTCTCTGCCATGTGTGGTCACTACCAATGCCACCATGCCTGGCTTTGTGCCACGTACCAGGACCCAGAGATAAACCTGATATATTGCTAACCTTCAGAGGCTCACAGCTGGGGCGTGGGTGGAGGGTGCTGGAGCCTTCTCCAGGAACTCCCTCTGTGCGTCTGTGTAAAGTTGGTGGCTCAAAATTTACCATGGGGGAAAATCATTATAGCACTAGAACTTGACATACCAGGTACATCAGGGCTTTTTGTTTGTTTGTTTGTTTTTACTTTTTAGTTGTGGATGGACACAATAACTTTGTTTATATATATATATTTTTATGTGGTGCTGAGGAATGAACCTAGTGCCTCACACGTGCTAGACAAGTGCTCCACCACTGAGCCACAACCCCAGCCCCATAGGGCTTTTTTTTTTTTTTTTGAACCAGGAATTAAACTCAGGGACACTCGGCCACTGAGCCACATCCCCAGCCCTATTTTGTATTTTATTTAGAGACAGGGTCTTACTGAGTTGCTTAGGGCCTCGCTAAGTTGCTGAGGCTGGCTTTGAACTCGCGATCCTCCTGACTCAGCCTCCCAAGTCGCTTGGATTACAGGCGTGCGCCACTGTGCCCGGCTCCCATAGGGCTTTAAGGCAGGGAAAGCAACAGCCCTGGAAACAGCTGATGACCCAGAGGACAGAGAGCCTAGTCCTTTTCCAGGAGAGCTGGGGAAGTTTTTCTGTGGTAGAGAATAAACATTTGAGCTGGATCTTGAAGGATCCACAGGAGTTTGCAGATAGGGAAGGGTATTCCAGGCAGAGGGGTCAGTGTGTGCTCGACAGGGAGACTTGGAAGCACTGTGCCTGCTCTTGGGAGGAGGAACTGCTCAGGCAGTTCAAAAGGCATGTATGTCCAGGGAGGTCATGGCTCTGCCCTCCAGGTGAAGCCTATCCAAAGAAAGAGCAGGCCTTGGGGTAGAGCTCCCTGCCCACACTGGGACGCCCTCATTTTACCCAGCTGTATCTCTTTTCCTGCAGACACTGTCCATGCTCCCCACTAGGATCCTGCGGCTACTGGAGTTTGTGGGATTTTCAGGAAATAAGGTAAATGCCTGCCTTTTAGTGCCCTTGGTCTGCTCAGCCCCAGGACTGAAGCTGGGCTCGACAGGGTGCAGCTGAGGGCCCGGGTGCCAGTCCAGGCTCATCACCCCTCAGTGTGTAACCCTGGACAAAACCCAGATCTTTGAGTCTGCCTTCACTCCAGTCTGGTCATGTGGGGTTACTATCCTTCCCTGACCTCTCACAGGGAGGAGAGGCTCTGGGGTAAGGGTGGGTGTAAAGGGCAGCCCTGAGGGGCCTGGAGTTCTTTTTCTCTCTGGTACTTTCTTTCTTCAAGGCTTTGTGCAGGTCCTTCCCTTCAGGACGATTTTCTGATGTTCCCACCTCATCTGGGGGATACCCAAAGGAGTCCTCTTGTGCATCAGAACTTGAGGGGGAACCAGAGAACTAGAGCACCAGAGGCTTTACTGAGACCAGAACTTGAGTACCTACCAGTCCCCATTGGAGATAGCAGATCAGGGAGGGCTCCCTGATGGGAGGAGGTTGGTAGTGTGGAAGGAGCACTGACCTGGAATCTAGAGCCTTATCCTCTTCCTGCAACCCTGAGCAAGTTCCTCCTTCCCCTGAGTTGCCTCTCAGTAAAACAAGAAATTCACACGGGCTAGATGCATGTTGCTCAGATGTGCACCGTCTCTGGCTCTTCCTGACATCTGCCATGCCCATGGACCTCAACCTTATTATTTATATATTATTTTTCTCAAAAGTCACTCAGTTTTCACTTAAATTTATCACATTACATGAAATGTGTATTAGTTGGCATAAGAGCATTATAAAAATATTATGAGGGCTGTACAATCTTATGAAATGGTGACCCCATAGCTCACCCCCAGGTTGCTTCTCTTTGTGATCAGGGAGCTTAGGACAAGAGTTTGGATACATTCCTGCACAGGCCTGGGGTTTTCCTCTGGATACCATCAAGACAGAGAAAGCCAAGGAGGGAGACTGTCACCTGAGGCTTGGTGTTTCCTAATGCCTGACCTTGGGCCCTCAAAATTTTGGTTGCCAGCTGGGTGCAGTGGTATAATCCCAGCAACTTGGGAGGATTGCAAGTTCGAGACCAACCTCAGCAATTTAGTAAGGCCCTAAGGACTTAGCAAGACCTTGTCTCAAAGTGAAAACAAAAGATGGGGCTGGGGATGTGGCTCAGTGGTTAAGCAACCCTGGGTTCAATTTCCAGTACCAAAAGGAAAAAAAAAGAACTTTTTTTGGTTGCCATCTATGGTCCATGACTGGAGGCTTCAAAGGTCCCATCCTGTGAGCTTTGCTTTCTAAAGCATGCCCTTGGTGGAGGAAGGGTCGCAGGGTACTGATGGAAGGAAGAGTATGAGAAAGGCCCAGCATGGCAGAGGTAACCCTAACCTGCAGCATCCAGCTTAGGCTTTGTCCCAAAGGC
Organism: Glaucomys volans; assembly: GCA_020662805.1. Taxonomy (NCBI): domain Eukaryota; kingdom Metazoa; phylum Chordata; class Mammalia; order Rodentia; family Sciuridae; genus Glaucomys; species Glaucomys volans. The sequence goes on from JAJEJO010002006.1 coordinate 232,331, forward strand.
AGGGCAGTCATAGCGGGTTTAAAGTGGGCAGGTTTGTGCCTTAGGAAGGACAAGATTGCTGCAGAGTACGGACTGAGGGGCAGGGACTACAGGAGGCAAACAGGTTGGGTCTGGGCCTGCTCCTCCCCAAACTAGGCTCTGTGGGCTCTTCCCCCAGGAAGGCTTCCAGGCCCCTGGCCCCACCTGTGTCTTCCCTCATGGCCCCACCTATGCGCAGACCCTGTGGTTAGGATCTTCCTTTCACCACTCCTCCGCACAACCCAACCGAGCTGCTCAGCCCTCAGAGCCCACTGCAAGGCTGAGAGTTGGTGCATACAGGGAAGAAGGGGAAGGGACTGTGGGAGAGGTGGGTGACACCCAAGACCAAGCAACCTTTTCCCTGGCCTCAGCAGCAGTGTCCCCTTCCCCCCAGGAAGGTGGCTGAGGCGCTGCGAGGACATCCCCTTGCTCAGGGTCACACAGCCTGGGGGCAGCTGCTGTGGCCTCCAGGTTTCAGACTCCAAGCCTAGTGCTCTCTCCCCCCTGCTCCAGCAGCAGAGACTCCAGGCCCCTGCCCCTCTGGAAAACTCAGCCTGTTCTCCTTTCCTCCAGGACTATGGGCTACTGCAGCTGGAGGAGGGAGCGTCGGGGCACAGCTTCCGTGCTGTGCTCTGTGTCATGCTACTGCTGTGCTACCACACCTTCCTCACCTTCGTGCTTGGTAGGAACCCTACATGGGTACCCTGGGTCTGGTGGTCTCCAAGGACCAGGGACTGCAAACTCTGCTCAGGCCTGTGGGATAGGGGGTGGGTTACTGAAACCAGAAATAACAGAGCCACATCAACTATCCTAGGGCCTAGCCTGCTGACCACTTACTTCCTTACAGTGTAACCAGGTTCCAGCCACAGTTTCTTCTGTGAAATGGGGGTGACTGTGCCTACCTTGCAGGGAGTAAAGATGCTGTCCCTGTGTTTCTGGGCACAGACTTGGCAGATTTTTGAATCCTGATTGTTGAGCCCTGTGATATGCCAGGGTGATATATCTGCATTATCTTATTTAATTCTTACATCACCCTAGAGATAGGAAGAATTATCATCCCTGTTTCACAGAGCAGAAGGTAGAGGCCCTAGGAAGGCCCTGGTAGGCTTCTGGGAAGAGCATAGGAGCTGGTGATGGTAATGTTTTATGCTCCCCTGGCTACCTCCTTCAGGTACTGGGAATGTCAACATTGAGGAAGCAGAGAAGCTGTTGAAGCCCTACCTGAATCGATACCCCAAGGTGAGCCCATATTCTGCCAAGCACCCCCAAGCCCATGAGCACAACATACACCCACATATACCTTATGTATGTCATTGCAGGGCGCCATCTTCCTGTTCTTTGCTGGGCGGATTGAAGCCATCAAAGGCAATATTGACGCAGTGAGTGTCTCTTGGGGTCTCCAAGCTCAGCAGGAAGTCAGACACAAAGAGGCATGTTTAGTGATAGGGCAGACTGGCAGTGGGGCCCCAAGAGAGGACCTACACAACAGCAGGGACAGGAAAGTCACTTCTAACTAAGGCAGTCTGGGAAGAGGGAGAAGGACATGGCATCTGTACTGTAGGATTTCTTTCCTTTCCACATTTTTTATTGATGTGTAACAGTTGTACATCATGATTTATTGTGCTGTATGATATTCCAGGTGAGGAAGATGCTTGAGGGAGGTGGAGAGTCAGAAAGGCCATTTGTTCAGGGCATGGCAAGGCCAGACCCTGGTGAGTAGTGTAGTAGTGCCAGAGGTTAAGGGGAGCCAGGGAGAGTTAGAGGTGGGAAGGGTCACAGTACTCATAGAGACTCCAGCACTAAGCCAAGGCCCACAGCAGACTCTACAACGTGGAGTGCTAAGGTTTCTGGCTGGCCCTAGTAGGACAGATATCTCAGGCACAAGTAACCTCATAAAGGCTACTCGTAGACATTATTAAATCACTGTCAGATTAACTCCTTCCAGTGCCTGTTATCCCCTCCAGTGTATCTCTGTCCTACCCTTTCATTTTGTGACCAAAGAGAGGCAATAATGGGCCCAAGGACATATAAGACTTAGGTGGGTAGAACCAGGACAGAAAGATCTCCTGGCCCCATCCAAACCTGGCACAGGAAGGAGGTCTGGTCTGCTGTGGCAGTGGAGGTCGCAAAGGGTGCAGAGGGTGGGGCAGGGCACACCAGGCTGACGCATAGGTGTCCACAGGCCATCCGGCGGTTTGAGGAGTGCTGTGAAGCCCAGCAGCACTGGAAGCAGTTTCACCACATGTGCTACTGGGAGCTGATGTGGTGCTTCACCTACAAGAGCCAGTGGAAAATGGCCTATTTCTATGCCGACCTTCTCAGCAAGGAGAACTCCTGGTCCAAGGTGGGTTGACTCCATGTGTCAGGGTACTGGGACACCGGGGCCAACCCAGACTGGCCATGAATCCCTAGACAAAGGGCCAAACCCCTGGCTGAGCACAGATGTGCCAGATGGAATCTCAATAGGACCATACATTCTAGTAGAACTCAGGGTTGAAAGGAACTAAAACCATGAGGAGCAGAGAAACTTGGTTTTTGTTTGGTGCTAGGAATTGAACCCATAGCTTCACACGTGCCAAGTTTGCATTCTACCGCGGAGCTACATCCCCAGAATTATGTCCCTCGAGATAGAAACATGGCTCACATGTCTAGCCAATTGCTGTCCAATAGAACTACCTGGATCCTGCCATTTCCTTCACATCACACCCAGTGGAGAAGTTGCCATCTCCATTGAGCACATGCTAGACTCTGAGGTTTAAAAGGGTATGTGACTTTCCTGGCCCACATAGCTTTTAGTGACACACCCTGGATTTGAGATCAGTTCTCTGAGATTCAGGGGCCTCTGCTTTTCCCTTGCTGTTCTCATCTTCCCAGGGAGGCTGACTTGCCCTGAGACCACCCTGTTGTTGGGTGCTTGCTCAGGCCCTGTTGTGCCCACACCCATACCTCACCTCCTACTCCCAATGAGAACAAAGCCTTGGGGAAGCTTTTTGAACTAAAAGTGATTGGAAAGCTTCCAATCACACACTCAGGGGAGAAGGGGGCCTGGGGCATCCACACAGCTGCTGTGAGCAGCAGCAGGAGGGCCAGTCCTCTCAGGTGTCAGGACATCTCTGTCTTTGACAACCAGAGCTCAGTCTCCAGCTTGCTGAGTGTCTGTCCATCTGCATGGGGTTTCTCTGAGAGGGGTTTCCTATGGAAAATGGGGGTTATAACATCCTGTGTCCTGGGGCCTCATTCATTCCTAATCTCTAGCATGTGACCACCACAGTGTTAACCAATGTCCAGTTCATATGACAGTGACCACCCCCTCTACTCAGATTCCTCTCTGCTTCGACTATTCAAAGGCAACCCTGTGAAGATCTTTGTTTCCTAATGCTTAGCTTAGGGATTGAGATGGTCAGAAATTTGGTGGTGACATCTTTGCACTTAGTAATATAAAGGAGGAATGATAGCAGCTCTGAGGTGACCCTCAGAGTCTTCAGGAAGGTAAGCTCTCTGAGCTGAGCGTTGGAGGAGGAGCTAGTGTGGTAGAGTGGAGGAAGTGAGAGAACACCCAGAGCCAGGGACAGCAAGAACAAAGGCTTGGGCCAAGAGGTTCTGTGTCACCAGGAGGGGGCACTGGAGGAGACTGTGGGGTGGGAGTGCAGGGACACTAAAGAGTCCTCCCTCCTCTGAGCCACTTGCTGAAAGCTTCTTGATGGCAATTACTGTCTGCCTGGCATAGACCTATACTGTAATCCAGCAAGGTAAATGTGGAATCAGAGGGCAAACGTTCAGGTAACCCTGGGGAGACAGGACTCCCAATAGGGAGGTGGCTGCCTTGTTCCACAACATCCCTGGATAACTTGAATGTGCACAACTCTAGGTCATCAAATCCATCCTAACCCCTTGTGGCATAGTGAGGGTGAGCTGTCTGGGGTGAGTAGGGAAGGCTCTTAGGGGAATGAGCCTGACAGAAGAGGGTGGCATACTGGGTAGAGGGACAGTGCAAGCAAAGGCTTGGGTGGGGCTAAGGAGTAATGGAGAAGAAATGGCGCAGATGAGCCAGAAAAGGAGTTTGGGGAAGGTGAAGGGCTCTAGTGACATTTTGGGCTTTTTGCTAACATCAGGGGTGAGGGAAGCTCTTGAATGTTGGTGGTTTAGTTTTGTGCTTCCTGGGCACCCCCTGCCAGGTCCTGTTCTAAGCCAGGAATACAAGAGTGAACAGAGCAAGGACCCTGCTCAAGTCTCACATCCTACTTGAGAGATAGGAAACACACAAATAGATGTGCAATACACCATAATGTTGGTCCCCTTCTGATGTATGGGTGGTCAGGGTGCTTGTCAGGGAAGACACCAGAAAGTGCTGAAGGAGCATGCCTCACTGCCTTCAGACAAAGGAGCTGGGTGCGGTGGCACACACCTGTAATCCCAGCGACTCAGGAGGCTGAGACTTGAGGATCTCGAGTTCAAAGCAGTCTCAGCAAGAGCAAGGTACTAAGAAACTCAGTGAGACCCTGTCTCTAATAAAATACAAAACAGGGCTGGGGATGTGACAAGTGGTTGGTTGCCCCAGGGTTCTATTTGTGGTACCCGCCCCCCTCAAAAGAAAAAAAAAGAAAAAAGAAAAAGAAAGGACCTTTAGACACGGGGAGCTGTGGATGCAGAGGGCTGCAGGGAGGGCCTGGGCAGAAGTACAGGGAAACACTATTCTGGGAAGAGCTAAAGGCCAGTGTGGCCAGTGTGTGTGAGTGAGGGGGAGATAGCAGGAGACGGGAAAACAGCCTCATAGTCCATCCTGTGGGTAATGGCTTGCAGGGGGTAGACATGGGGCAGGGAGTGCAGGAGACCATATGGACTAGGAGAGATGCTGTGGGGGCTGGTGTGATGACTGAGAGGACCTGTGAGGGCAGGGCCTGGGGATTCAAGGCTGGACAGGAGGTAAAGTCGCTGCGTAGTGGGCAGGGCAGAAGAGCGGACGAGTGATGTTGGGAGAATCTCTCCACAGGGGAGAATTCCCATCAGCTTTTCCTGCCGTTGTGAAGGGCGGAGTGAGGCGAGGGCTCCAGCGTGGCTGCCAGATGGAAGGCCGCTTTCTGCCTCCTCCCTACCAGACTCCAGGATGTCCTGCTCCTATTTCTTTCTTGGCTACTGGCAGGTGTTTTCCTTGGCAGCAGCCCCAGGAGCCAGGAGCCGTGGTTCAAGGATCGGCCACTTGAGGGCAGCACGGAGCTGGGCAGCATGGAGCCGGGCGCCTCTCCCATAGGACTTCCGGGGGAGGGCGTGCGCAGGCGCGTAGGGATCAGGTTCCGGACTGGGCTGCCACCTGTCTGTACTGCACACGTGTTACCTCCAGTGCTTTGCTTGGGCCACTCTGTTGCCTGGAAGGCCCCCGCTTGGGCCTCTATGAATCTTTTCATTGTCCTTCGAGGGCGCATTCCGCAGTCGCTGCTTCTCAGAAGCCCTGATGCTCTCGCTGTCTTTGTCTCCATCCCAGCCTCTACTAGTTGCTTGGTCCTCTCCACTGCTTCAGGGTGGAGGGGATGGTTGCTTTGACAGGATCCTCCAGGATTTAATTCCCAGCTCAACTGAAGTTGCTTCAGCTTCCTGCCACTTTCTTCCTAGGTGCTTAGGGACAATGTTAGCTACTATGCTGGGCCACAGTGAGCTCAGAATGTATCATTCTGGGGCAGTGACTGGCAGGAGGGTTACATCTGTCTCTTGCTGTCTCACACAGGCTACCTACATCTACATGAAGGCTGCCTACCTCAGCATGTTTGGGAAGGAGGACTACAAGCCGTTTGGGGATGATGAAGTGGAGCTATTTAGGTAGGCCCCACCATCCCACTGTGGACAGACCAACCAGGTTCCTCCCATAGGTGCCTGAGCTGAGGGCAGCTGCAGAAATGGGCCCTGGTGAAGTGGCTTCTCCCCCAGCTCTGGGCTCCCTGTTCAGGGAGCATTCAGTCTGTCATCCCCTCCTGTCACTCCCTACACTGCTGCTGCTGCTGCTGCTGCTGCTGCTGCTGCTGCTGGTCAGAACCCTTTGAATCTTACAGGTTTCCTTTCAAAAGTAGTTTAGTAGACACTCTTTACCACTCAGCCTGTTCTGTCTGGTCAGTGAGACAGGTGGACACTGAGACCTACAGAGGAGCAAGTCTTCCATCAGCTGAGTTAGCCTTATGCACTCCAAAACACAGTAGAGAGCCCACCCCACAAATGAGGACCAAACCAACAGGATTAAATCCACCATCTGACCTTCTTTTTTTTTTTTTTCTTTTGGTACTGGGGATTGAACTTGGGAGTGCTCTACTACTGAGCTACATCCCCAGCCCTCTTTTTTGAAACAGGATCTAAGTTGCCCAGGCTGGCCTCATACTTGCAATCCTCCTGCCTCAGCCTCCTAAGTGGCTGGGATTACAGGTGTGTGCCACCATACCTAGCTCGGCCTATTCCATTTCTTAGCAGTGTCACCTTGGACAATTTCAGCATCATAAAGTGGGAATAGCACACTCTATCTTGCAGGGTTATTGTGTGACAACTAGATATTATATTATCTGGCATGGAGGACCTGGAACCTATTGAGCTGACTGCCAAGTGATACTGTTTTCATTCTTATCTGTACCGCCTAATATGCAAGAGGTCCCAGCTCTCGCAGTGGGGCAGGGGACCCAGACACCACCTGTTTACATCCTTAGAAGGGTCAAAAAGGTTAAGGGAAGGGTCCTTTAGCTGTGGCAGGTTAAAGAGGGAGTCTAGACCCTTCCTAGGGTCATGGTGAGGTTGGCTGAACCCAATTTGCAGACCTGGAAGTGGGTATAATATGAACTTCCTGGACTACTGCTGTCACACTAACAGAGCATATATCACGGAGTGCCTACTACTATAGCAAACTCCATATCCCTGTCCCATAGAACTCTTCCAGAAACCCTGTAAGGGTAGATATCATTAATACTATAGAGATAAGAAAACTGAGGTCCAGAGAGGTTCCTTCTAGCATGCAAGGAATTTGGGGTGACCTCACCCCTATGTCCAGCTGTTTCTTGAGCCTAAATGGCTCAGGCCTGAGGTCATGTCCACACCAAGTGACTATGGCAGAAATTGGAAGGTAGGAGAGCTTGTGGGTGAGGCTCCAGATGTGGAGGTGTGCCTGGCTGCACACTGCATATTGTTGTGCCTTGAAAACACCTGAGGAGGAAAGCTCAAGAGACTGGAATTAAAGGTTTGAGCTGTCTGGGTAGGTCTCACCCTTCCTCTGGGTGTTGGTCTCCCCTGTGAAACTGGGATTAGACTTCCATTGGGTCCTCCCAGGAAATATAACCTGGGAGTGGAGGAGCAATAACTAGGACACAGGCAAGCCTTGTAGCATTTGTGTATTTCTCACTTCCAGCAGCCACAAACCCCTTGTTTTATCTAACCAAAGGAAGGGGTAGGTCATGAGCCAGAGGCTGTTTCAGACCTGGAAGGCTCTTAAGAGTCAACACTGTCTTCATACAGATGGGGAAACAGGTCCAGAGAGGGGCCAAACAGAGGCTGAGTAGCCTGGGGATTCTCAGTCCTCTCTTGCTTTTTCTCACATCCTTCCCACCTTCCTTGTCTCTTTCCCAGAGCTGTACCAGGCCTCAAGCTCAAGATTGCTGGGAAATCTCTACCCACGGAGAAGTTTGCCATTCGGAAGTCCAGGCGCTACCTCTCCCCCAACCCTATCTCATTGCCAATCCCTGCTTTGGTGGGTAGGAAGGTCTGACCTGTCCTGCCCTTGGGTTTGGGAATATGACGATTAGATATGAGCCACTGCCTGGGGGAAGTAGATGAAGAAACTTTCAGGTCTCTGAGCCTGGAGAGGGTTTCACAGTTCACTTGGAACTGAGGGTAGAACACAAATGAGCTGACCCAGGCCCTGCACCTTGCAGGGTGGGGCTAGGGCAACAGGCCAGCAGGCTGCAGATACCTCAGGGTAGAAAGAGCAGCTCTCTTAGGCCACACCCTGGTCCCCAGGCAGAGGCATCAACCTGACTGTCTTCTGTTTCCAAAACTGTGTGGCAGGGGAATTAAGGCCTAAAAGATGAACTAACTTGTCCAGTTTGCACAGCTAGTGAGTTGGAGTCAGAATTTGAACTCAGCAGCATGGCTTCAGAACCTGTATTCTGAGCCACTGTTACAATGCTAATTCCATAGCAGGCATCAGATAAAGTTCTCCATAGCTAAGAGTATTATTGTTATTCAACTAGTAAGGCAGTTAGAAAAATAGGACCTTGATTCAGAGACCTGAAGCCTATCCCACTATTCACTAGTGTGTAACCTTAGGTGGAATCCCTCTTCTCAATATGAACTAAGTATAGTAATATGTGCCTTGTCCATTTCAGACTAGATACAAGTACTCACTGAAAAAATGGTGTTAAAACATTTTGTAACTTGAAAAGCTCAATATTTATATAGAATTTTATTTAGAGCTTATAGTCTGAATATTTCTAAACAAGTTTAAAAATATTTTACAATTAAAAATATATAGGGGCTGAGGTTGTAGCTCAGTGGTAGAGCACTTGCCTAGGATGTGTGAGGCAGTGGGTTCGAGCCTCAGCACCACATTAAAAAAAAGGTATTGTGTCCATCTACAACTAAAAAATATTAAAATACATATTTCAGTATTTTAGTACATTATAAATATATAGTATATATAAAATATAGTATATATAATGTATATAACAATATATATTAAAATCTATTTTTAACATATATATAGTAAAGCTGTTACTGTCAAATGGGGAAAAGGAGTATTATAGGAAGGGTAGGAGATGCAACTTTATTAAAAAGTTAGGGAAGAATTTTCCCAAACTGTAATCTGCAAAACACTATTTATGCAGAAAATGGCTTCAATGATTAAATACATTGGGAAAGTAAGCCTAAATAAAGTTTATATACTGTAGACTTTGTTGGAGACTTTATATGCTGATCTACATGATGAGTTTCCCAGAAGCAGCTTAAGGATAGGCATGATTTTTTCCCTAACTTATTTAGGCACAAAACCCCCCTCTTTTTTAATGGAATATTTGCTAACTTGGGACTACCAAACAGTTTGAGAAATACTAGTCTAAATTAAAATTCCCTTCCTGGAACATAACCAAGAACCACAACAATAATGTCTTTTTAGAACTTTATACAAACTGCATTCCATTACATCGTTTAATTGTTTAGGAAATGCTAATCTAAGCTAACATTTACTTGAATGCAAATTTAAGATTCTGAGCTTCCTGGAAGTCAAGGCAAAACAACAACAAACAACAACAAAATGGAATCAGGGTATGTTTTATAGTTTTTATGATGGTAACTCCATTCTAAAGAAAATGGAATGTGATTCACCATTATTGAGCTCATTGCTTTGGGGAGGATAGGAGAGGAGATAGTCTTAAATTCTGTTGTCCCAAAGTACCTAAAGAAGTTATGGCTCCTTCAGTATGAGAAGGCCCTGCCAGTTGGAGAAGGGAGGATTTCTTGCAGTGTGGGGCATGGCCTAATCTTAAAAAATGGCAAGTTTGGACAGCGGTTGAAAAAAGACCTAATTAGTACCCAGGGAAGTTACAGAAAAGTAGATGAAATATATTGGTAGTTACGAGCAGAATACTGAGGATATTGGGTCCCCTGCCGCACTGCCAGTGCTGGGGCCTCTTGCATATTAGGCAAGTGCTCTTCCACTGAGCTGCACCCCCTGCCCCAACATTGAGCCAACTTAAATTCCTGACTGGGGTTAAAGTGAGTTCTCAATAATAAACGATAAGGTTCCCTCCACACCACTCTCAAGTCCACAGCTTCACAGGCTGGGCTGAGACTTGACTGAGATTAAATTAGAAGGGACTGTGAGATCCTCTGATCTGTCATTTTACAGACAGAAAAACTAAGTCGTCATTAGGGCAGAAACCTCTGACTGACTTGCCCTACCCCCTGCCCTCAGGAAATGATGTACATCTGGAATGGCTATGCTGTGATTGGGAAGCAGCCGGAACTCACGGATGGGATGCTTGAGATTATCACCAAGGCTGAAGAAATGCTGGCAAAGGGCCCAGGTGACTACACTCAGGCCCTTGAACCTGCCAGGCTAGGGCAGGTCTTTACAGTTGAAGATTCCCTCAGCCAAAAATGCTTTTCCTCGCTTCTCTACTCTGGTAACTGTCCTTTTTCTTTCTAGACTGACCTTCAATGTCAGCTCCTCCAAGCAGCTATCCTAGTCCCCTTTTCAAGGCCTCTCCTCTAGGCTCCCCAGCCCCTGGGCTTCCTTCTGTCATTCCTGATTCTCTGTATTGTCATTGTCTCAGTATCTGTCTTTCCTTATCAGATGTGAACCCCCTGCCCCTGAGGGCAGGGACTGGGATTCACTTTTGTCCTGGGCCCTACAGAGTAGGAGCTCCCTGAGTAATGGAGCAGAAATGACTAAGCCTATCTTCTTCCCTCACACCCCTGTTCTCAGAGAATGAGTACTCAGCAGATGATCAGTGCTTGGTGAAACTGTTGAAAGGCCTGTGTCTAAAATACCTGGGCCGTGTCCAGGAGGCTGAGGAGAATTTCAGGAGCATCTCTGCCAAGTAAGTGCCTCTGGCTGCTCCTACTGGGCCTGGGACTCCTGGGAAGAATTTGGGGGGCTTCTCCATCCTCATGTAACTGAGAGCAGCCAACCCCATTCATTCATGTGTACCTAGTGTCTACTGTACTGGACACAGAGAATTCATAGACCTCCAGGTTCACAAAATTCTCCAGCCATATTTCCAGTGAACAGTGCCCCGGCAGAGTTTGTAATTCAGCAACATGGGGAGCAACATGTTAGAGATGGATATCCATGGGTAGCTCAGCTAGCATTGTGCTGGAGGGAAGTGGAGGGTGCCTAGAGGCGGGACCTAAACCTAATTGGAAATGCCAGAAAAGACTTTCCAGGGCTGACATTTAAACTGGGAAGCTTACCAGGTAGAGAAAATTAAGGAGAAAGTAGATATAGCATGTACAAATGCCTGGACACAGAATAGACATCTGAGATTGGGGTGACAGTGGTGAGGGCCATTGCTGCCTGAGTGAAGCTATTGAGAGAAAAGGTTTAACATGAAATAAAGAGGGCTAACCTGAGAAAGGTCTGGATATTTTTTTTTTCATAAGGCTAGAGCCAGGAAACTTCCCAGTTTAATAAACCATTCACCCTGGAGTATGTAGTTGGTACTGAGGGTAGGGGACAGGCTAAGGATATGACAGGAGACATAAGTTGTCAGGAGTCTTAGGATACAGAACTGGAAAGCTCCCCTGTGGACCCCAGCCTTTCTAAGGTTAAGTGGTGGGAATTTTCCCAAATTGGGATTCAGCTCGGGAAATCCTCATAAATTGCTCTTGGGAAGCTACAGAGGAGGACCTGAATGACACCTCAAGGGCAAAAATCTGTGAGCCATGCCCTTCTCTGTTCTGTAGTGAAAAGAAGATTAAATATGACCACTATTTGATCCCAAATGCCCTACTGGAGCTGGCCCTGCTGTTTATGGAGCAAGGCAGAAATGAAGAGGCCATCAAACTCCTGGAGTCAGCCAAGTAAGGCTTGGGTAACCTTAATCTGTCATTTGCTCTGGGCTCAGGAGCTGGGCAGGGGGAAAGGAGCCCCCAGGAAGCAGTGAGGGAGGCTTCCTGGGGAGGGCAGGCAGTCCAGAGGCCAATCATGTATCCCAAGGAACCCAGTTCTGCCCTACCATAGGAAAGCTACTTCCTCACCCTACAAATGAGTAATTGGAATCCCAGAGGCAGGAAGTGGGCTGGTGTGAGGACCCAGGTTTCCTGCTTTGCTGTCTAGGGATCTATCTCCTGAAACCACCCCTTCAAGTGTAGGGACAGAACAGGACCAAGAACTGTTCCAAAGGGCATGATCCCAGGGTGAGAAGCCACACACCCTCTGAGTATTCTTTCCCTTGGCTAGGGCTCCACTCTCTTTTTGGATGAGGCAGGGATCTGAGTCTCTAAAAACCTCCCATGGCTATGGAGAAGCACATCTAGCTCAAACAGAAAAAGAAAAAAGACCTTCCAGAGCAAGCAGCTTCATGTGTCTAATTTTCTGCTCACTTCCAGGCAAAACTACAAGAATTATTCCATGGAGTCAAGGACGCATTTTCGAATCCAGGCAGCCACACTCCAAGCCAAGTCTTCCCTAGAGAATGGCAACAGATCCATAGTCTCATCAGTGTCCTTGTAGCTTTGTGTAGTACTCCTGGGCTGCAAGATGAACAGAGACAGCTGGACAGAGCTCCTGGAAACATTTCAAAAGATCCCCTCCCCCTGCCCTGCCCTGCCTTTGGGGTCCACCGGTGCTCCAGTGGGGTGGCACAGCAAGAATATCCACGCAGAAGCAAAGCCGGCATTTTCACCAGTGTGGCCACAGGCCTCTGCCAAGGGCAGAGCAGGTGGAGCCCTTTGCCTGCCCTATCACACATACGGGTACTTGTTTTTCACTGTGATGTTTAAAGAGAATGTATGAACAGTTTACATTTTCCTTAGAAATACATTGATGGGATTATAGTTGGCTTTAAAAACAATCAAAAAACAAACCACCTGTAAATCTGTTTTTACCCATACTGATGTGGAGGTAAACCTCTTTACAAGATGCCAAAGGCCAAACTGCTTTTTTTTTGAACCAGGGATTGAACTCGGGGGCACTCGGCCACTGAGCCACATCCCCAGCCCTATTTTGTATTTTATTTAGAGACAGGGTCTCACTGAGTTCCTCAGGGTCTCGCTAAGTTGCTGAGGCTGGCTTTGAACTCGCGATCCTCCTGACTCAGCCTCCCGAGCTGCTGGGATTACAGGCATGCGCCACCGCGCCTGCCCTGTCTTCTTTTAAGAAGTATTTATTCAGGTTGTTTGCCCATTTAAAAATCAGATTTTTAAATCTGCCCAAACTGCTTTTTAAGCCTCAGCAAGGACCTTCCTTTCAGAGGACCTAAAAGAATATCCATAGGGTCTGTGACTCTGGATTTAAGGTTCCTGAGGTAGGGCACAAACGTCACACACAGACCTAGTACCATCTCCTACTTCATTTCACTCCCTTAGTAACGTAGGGAATGGGTATGCCAAGGCCCAACAGAGGTGATTTGTGAGCTTTTGTGTGCCAAAACCAGGATGTTTGTGGGAAGTGAGGGAGGTAGTTTTCAGAAACTAGTCTGCATTCTTGCTATATGCCAAACTGAAACCACTGGGAATAATTTATGAAACAAAAATCTTTTGTAGTTCACTCCGAGGTACATTAATTCACAGCATTTTTCTTAGAAAGAGAGTGATTATTCTTGGCCTACTGTATTATGTTTTAGATTTTTCTGAGAAGAGATATTTAAGTAATAAAATTTATACATTTAAAGAGATCATGCAACATCTATTTCAGTAAAATACGTGTTGCTTGAATTTTGGGGCAGGGCAGAAACTTTTGATTAGAAGCAACATGGCCCATGTCTTTTATTTAGTAAACATTTTACAAATAAGTCACCAACATTTAAAAATGAGGTTTCATAAAAGAATTTGGATTCTGGCCTCCACATTGAGCCTCAATTCCCACAAGACAACAATGAGCTGGAGTTAAGTAGACTACTTTAAACGCCACTTCTACCTTTCTGGCCCCTAACAACATTTGAATTTGTAAGCTCTGGGGCTGTTAAAGTGAGAATGCAAATTCAGTTACCAACAATTTTACCATTCACTAGCCAGTGCGGTACTCCTGTAATCCTAGCACTTGGGAGGCTGAGGCAGGAGGGTTGCGAGTTCAAAGCCAGCCTCAGCAACTTAGCGAGACCCTAAGCAACTCAGTGAGACCCTGTCTCTAAATAAAATACAAAATAGGGCTGGGGATGTGGCTCAGTGGTGGAGTGCCCCTGGGTTGAATCCCCAGTACCAAAAAAAAATTTTTACCATTCACATTCTAATGCCAGTACATTTCAACATTAACTATTTTTCTGAAAGGGAAATCGTGTAAACAGTAAAAATATTTATCTGTAAAGATGTGACTCCCCAGATGCATGAATGCAGTTTCTATAAAAACCACAGCCATCTTTTCCAACATTCCAGAACTGCTCTGTTTAGCAAACACTTGCACATCTATCTGCCTAGGGGTGGGTTAATACTAATATACAGTCAACCAGCCTCCTAAGAGCAATGCTGAAAGGAATCACTGGTTTTAGGTAAAGCATGTTCTTATCAGGAAAAAAACACTTCATCCAAGATCATCTTTTGCACTGTCATAAGTACTGTCAGAACAGAAATGCTGTGAAAAATTTTTCTCATTTTGTCACTAGACAAAAAATATGCTCTCCAAGAGCTTTGAAAGTTTTTTCATATCCAAAGCCTGGATGCTTGGGAGACCAAACTGTTTCTAGGCTATGGGACAGGACGGAGTAAGAGGGGTGACTGCTGGATAAGGGTGGGTGGGCTTTTGTGGTTTCCCCACATTTAGAAGCTGACTACTGCTATACCAAAGCAAAACTGGTCACAGGATACCTGACATATTATTTGCAAAATTGCAGTTTAAAACAAAAGAGGGCTGGGGGTGTGGCTCAGTGAAAGAGCACTTACCTAGCATGTGTGAAACCCTGGGTTTGATCCCCAGGACAACAAAAAAGAAAAAAAAAATCTCCCTGAATGAGATGGTAATAGGAAATTATAAAACAAAACCAACTTTATTTCAATAGTCCTTTCAGTTGCGTTTGCTTTAAATTTTTATGAGAATTGTTTCCTTACCAACATTTGTTGCTACCAATTTCCCACTGGGCTTCATTAATTAGTCTATTGTCACTTTTGCCTGTTACCCTGGTTGCAAGCTGACTGATCATCAGAGGGATTTTACCTCCTTTGTCCCCACCTGTAGCTTCTGAGATAGTCTATCCAAAAACATTTATGTGAAATAGAATGAAAACATTGGGTTTCTAACAACATATCTGGGGTCTCCGAAGGTGAAAATCCTGTCATGGGCTTCTTGGTGTCTTCTTTGAGTCATTTTTGGTCATTACTTCTCTAATACTTCAGATCTTTACAGCACATCTGCCCTGCAGAGGCACCTGATTAGGTGGAAAGTTTTGGCCTGGAAATTGGAAGATCTGACCTCTGGTAGCTTTGCTACTGATTTTCAAACTGACCTTGGAAATGCCACAGACCCATTCAAGAAAAGCAATTTTTATTAGATTATGGCTCTGATTCCAATTTGGGGTCAAGTCTGTTTCTTAGTTTTAATCTGCAAATTGAGGGAACAGATACACCTCCCTATTTTTCCGCATGGTTCACAAACAGTTCAACCAGAAACAAAAGACTCCCTTAAACATAAGTAGGATGGAGGAGGAGGAGCTCCACAATAGCCAGGATGCTCAAAGAACAAGTAATCTTCATTTTGAAAAGGTCTAAATCCTGTGCCATGCAGATGAACTCAGTTTTCAGAGAAGTAGCAACTGTGTAACAGGATCTGAACAGGTCCTTGAAAACACAAAGTCTACCTTGGCCTCTGTGACTGGTCACACAGGCCCTTACCCTGGCAGGGTGGCTTGGCAGTGTGCTGGTCTCTATCAGCTCTCCCACATGTTGGCAGGTTTCCCTATTTTCTTATCTTGAGTCAAAATGGGAGTGTTTCCAAGACAGTTATCGTCATTCACAGCAAAAAGCCACAACCTGACATCACAGTGAGGCCTCTAAAAGGCCAACATCAACCCAAGACTTGGCTGAGGTCCAAGTGGGAGATTCCAGCCTGAGAAGAGTGGAACCAGGAGGTTTTCAGAAAGCAACAGCATGCTGAGTGTTAGACCATTTAATAAAGAAATTAAATCCATTTTTCTCTGGAATCACTCCCCAAGTTCACTTAAGATGACAGGGAGGCAACAATCTTCACCTTGCTCCTTTCAAGTATACCAGTTGCTATTCTAAGTATTTTGTATTCAGATAATCTTCGTAACTACTCTATGAAGTAGGGATATTGTTTCCATTTTACAGAATGAGAAAACTGAGAAACAGGTTAAGCAACTTGCCTAAGATCATGTAGCAGAGAAGATTCAAAGTCAGGTAGCTTAACTGGAGAGCCCATACTTTGCTAAATTGTATCAATGGTCAAGTTGTTATCAATGGTCAAGTTCACTTTAAAGCTGGTTTCCCAACGTACATTGAATCTTGGGCTACTGGTAAGAATGGAAGAGGTATTGGCTAATAACCACTGGAAATCCTTCGCTGGAACACATGAAATACATTTGTGTCACATGATTCCTCAGGCCATCTGGCATCATGAGGTAGGAAGAAGGTGAATAACTAGAACAAAATCAAAAGGAAGAAACAAAAAAGTAATATTTGTGCAGAAAATGAGTGAGTGATGGAGGGGGGAAAAAAAAAAGCATGACCTAATTCCCACTTGGATAGGTAGAGTTTAGTTAGTAACTCCAGAGATGGGAAATGAAGCCTGAAAAGATGCTGTCTCAGAGCTCTGAAATAAGGCTTAAGGTGTAGCAAACTATATTCTAGAAGAGGACTGCTATCAGACTATAAGAAGTCAGAACAATATAGTGGGAGGTACAATGCTAAAGACAACCACAAATTTTAAACACTTGTGAGTGCCTGGCTGGCCAAGCCCATCACATCTGTGGGTCTAAGTGATTCATGGGCAAGATTTTTATTTTTCTTTCTTTTCAGTGCTGGGGATTTAAACCAGAGTCCAAATGCTCTACTACGGAGCAACACCCCCAGCCCCAAGAACCAGAATGTTGTCACTCTTGGGCTAAAGTTTATTGCAGTTATCTCTGGAAAAGGTTGTAAGCAGATCCACACTATGAGAAAGGTTGGCCGACTAAAAATACTCAACATTTAGACTAAATTCTAAGGAGCAGTGGATAAAAGCAGACTGGTTTGAAACTTACTTGAATTTCTTTACCCCATGGAGAATCACTTTACTTTTATGTAAAATGGGGCTCTAATGTCAACTGCTTCATAAGGTTGTAGAAGACAAAACATTCATGTAAATAAACCTAGCATTAAAAGGCCCCTAATAAGTTAAATATACTGGCCTACGTATGCTATAGTGAGTCTGGCCTGTGGGGTGACCAAATTAGGGGTTCTAGTACTACCACTAAGGTTTCTCCATCTCTTGGCTTTGCTCCTGTGTTAGGTTTATTCTCTTTGTTTCTTTATATGGCAGAAGTACATGGCAGTTCAAAGGGCTTCTTTTCCTAACTTCAGCATAAAATATGATAAGGACAATTAGCATGGCCTGGTTCAAATGTCCATCCTTTGGGCAAGTAGCTATTAAGGTGGTGTCCCCAAACCCAGTTTTATTAGCATCATTCAAGGCCAGTCTCAGCAACTTAGCAAGGCCCAAAGCAACTCAGTGAGATCCTATCTCTAAATAAAATATTTAAAATGGCTGAGGGAATGTGGCTCAGTGGTTAAGCATCCCCAGTACCAAAAAAAAAAAAAAAAAAATCCCAACAGGCCTCTCAACTGTTAGGGTTGAGACCTCATAATCTGAGTTTTAACAAGCCCTCCAGGTGAATCTCATGCACACTGAACACTGAGAATGAGTACAATTGGCCTATCTTGGTCATACACTCAGTGGAGGTCACTACTAAAAGGGAACATGAGATATTAAACAAAAACACCAAAATCCACTCTTATGTCCCTTTTTTTCACAAGTTGATATATAGGAACTATGATCTGCCACATTCCCAAGTAAAGAGGAGGATGAGGCCAGTGGGTACAGTTTGAAGTACTGGTTAGAGATGAGGCATATAAGAAAGTTGCCTGCTTAAAAGAGAGAATTGCCTTTGACATTCTCCTTGCCACATGCAAACTCTTCAAGAGGTTGCTATTTTCCAATGAGAAGATAGCTGACATGGTAGGTCCCTCTCCATCAGAAATGCTCAGATTGCTTAGCACCTCTGTTTTCCCCATTTTCCCTCTTTCCTTCATTTAGTAAATACCTTTTGAGCACACACAATCCTGCTTTTGTGGAGCTTATTCTGATGGGGAAGACATACAGGTAAAGAAAGAATTAAGCCACTGGAGTAAATAAATAGAATATACTTAGTCCAGGGAAAGAGAAGCCAGCAATCTGAACAATGTTGGGAAAAGCTGCAAAGCAGAAACTATAGTGCAAAAAGATGAGACAGGTAAAAGCATGGCATTTGAGAAGGCACTGAAGGACAATCCACAAAGGTAGAGGAGCCCTATGAAATAAAGAGATGCAGAAAGCCAACTCATCCCAGCTAAGGAGTTTGGAGTTTAACACAACAGGAAGTTACTGAAATTTTAAACTGAAGAATGACATCATCCAATCTATTAAATTATTTTCCTTCCTGTGTGAAGAATGGATTATATAACGTTAAAAATGGATCTAAACCTTCAGCACGAATCATTTCTGGCTTTCCTGAAAATGCTAACAAAAATACAGTATCTTCTCTTCACCAGTTACTAGAATTAGGAGGAAAAAAGGGAACGCTTTCAACATGGTAAGCGATCATCACTTATATGAGTTGGTATTTCATGTTCTTAGCTCTTTCCAGGAAATCAGAAGCCCAGTTTATCAAAAGCTATAGCCATGAACATCATTTCTTACTTAATCAGCACATTCAAAGTCATTAACTCAAGGTTTAAGAGGCAGTCCTGAGAGTAGGACTGGCAATAACAGCCCACCTGAAAATGTCTTGCTCGAGTAGCGCCTATCTCATAACCAGAAAGAATGCCTGTGAATTATTTTCCTTCATGTCACTACAGATAATCAGTGTGAGCAAGGGTAATACTATAGTTCATAATCTGTTTGCTGAGTTTAGCTACTCTCATGAATACAGGATCATTATTTGGCACTGTTTCAAAACTGAAGGTTTGGCTCTACTTGTGGAATTATCAGAATGTAGCCTGTTCCTGCACCTCTTGTGCAGACAGTACTAAAAACCAACCTCAGTGTCTTTCTGACAGCATGGTCCAGGGTTCCAGTTTACATAATGCTTTTGAATCCTAATTGACTGGATCAGTTACTACATGGTGGGCTTTACCTATTTATTTAGGCATGGCCAACCAAACCTTCTCATAGGAATCCATTACTATGCCCAGAATTTTAGGGTAAGCCCTAAGTTAAATTTAACTTATTTTCCTCAATGCCAAGAAATCTGAAGCCTACAAGCATGGTTATAAAACAGGTTCAAGGCACACTGTGCTGCTCCTCCAGTGATCACATTAGGCATTTTAAATGCCTAAAATATGTGATCAGTTCTCATTCATACTAAAAGAGAAAAAGAAAACCTTCTGTGAAAAGCACTCCAAAATAACTAAATCTTCCAGTAAGCAACAGTAAGTTTTCTCAAGAGACAGATTTAATGAAAGATTTCCTCCCAAGGGCCCTTTAAAAACCTTATGTGAAGAAATGGCAAATTTTTAGTCAATAAATAACTAATCAGATGCATCCAGTTATTGCCCTGAGTCAGTGCCAATTATTCAGTGTGATAAAGCAAACCAGAATGAAGTACACTATTAAACTTTTTGTAAAATTTCAATCAGAAAATGAGTTGTAAACATGCTCATCCAGATTTTCTGCATCTATACCAGAGAGCAAGGAAACAGCCAAAGGACAAAAGGAAAGGCAAAATGTCTAACCTTGCCTAGGCCTTTGATCTCTAATACTGCTGTTACTTTGAATTTGATATTTAGATTATTATTATTATTATTTTTTTTTTTTTAGAAAACAAAAAAATATGCCAAACTTTATCTCACACTTGCTTGGGAAGGGATCATCTATCTACCCATTTCCAGAATGGATTGGAGACCCAGACAGTTTTGTTTCTCCTCTGCCACTGATGGGATAGGCATCTCCATTACTAACAAACATCCAGACCTAGAGAATGCTCAGTTGTCCTGGCTTTTGAGAACCACAGATCCACCAATCCCCTCACTCATTGGGAAAATATGGCCAAGAGACACAAAATGATTTGGGATTAGAGAGAACCCAAACCCTGACTCCTAATTCAGTGTTATTTCCTCTCAGATTCTCTTCAGACTTTTGACAACACAAACCTCTGGAAAAATTCTTTGAGAATATTTGATACTTCTCAGAAAAAAACAAAACAATAAGTCATACATGGGTTAATCAGTAATTATATTCAACGCAATGACAGAAAATTTGTAGTTTGGACAATTTTACTCTATACTTTAACAAGCATTTATTAAGCATGTAGATTCTGTGTACATATTCAAGAGATAAATGGATGGTTCCAATCTTTTAATAGGTAGGCTTGCCTACAATACTGATTCATTCCTGAAGGGAAAAGGAGAGTTGAGCCACCTCATGATTAGGAGAAACATGAAGCTAATGGAAAAGCAGCCCCAAAGGCAATTGCTTAAAACTGGAGCTAATATGTGAGGGAAGACAGAGGAATTTACCTTAGCTCCCTAACAGTGTACAGAATTCAGTCAGTTTAAGACTGAGACTAAGGAAGGACTGATGACTCTTACACTAGTGCCACCCATGATGGAAGCATCCTGAATCCAGGCCTATTTATTTTTTAGATGAAACTTTTCAGCCTGTTAAGTCACGTTTCAAAGTTCCTCATATTTATCAGAATATTTAGTAACTGAATATGTGGCGGGGGTGAGGGGGCAAGTTCCAGGACACTAGAAAATGAGCAAATAACTAAGAAACTTTCCTTCCTGTTTTACTGTTTTCACTCTTGGAACCAGAGGTAACACTGTTGTTGACTACTTTATCAAGTATTACACCTTTGAAAAAATGTCTGCTTTCCTCATGAAGGAGCTCTGTATGCAAAGAACCTCAGTACTCACTATTCTGTAAAATCATACTGTTTTATATCATACGGTACACACTGATAGTAGGGGGTAAATCTTCTATAAAGTACATTTCATAGAGTTAAAAAAAAGTTCGTGTAAACTAAACTACCAAGTATCTGAAGTATTGTAACTTGTTGGATTTTGCATTTAAAAGGATAAGGTTCTTGTTTTTTCCTGGTTAGGCTCTTCATATCATATTTCAAATTGACTCTAGCAGCAGACTGAACTCAGACAATTCACCACTGAGCTATATCTCCTCAGCCCTTTTTTAAATTTTGAGACAGGGTCTAAGTTGCTGAGGCTGGCCTTGAACTTGCCATCTTTATGCCTCAGCCTCCTAAGTCACTGGGATTATAGGTGTGCACCACCACACCTGGCTTAAATCCCACATTTTAAACAGGTTCCCATATTGGGCTTTAGAAACTTTAATGCTATAACGCTTCAAAGTGTATGATTAAATAACATTAATGCCAAGCAATAAAAACTTCCCAAAAGTATATATACCTAGAGATTTAAAAGTGATCAGATTTATACATAACCTTTTTTATTTTAAAGGATTAGGTATCTTGGGAAATATTCTTATGTAATCAACTCTAACTGTAGCCCTTCACAGCTGTATCATAACTTTATTTAACAACTCAGTAAAAGCCAAAGTTGATGGATCTTAACATGGTACGTGGAGAACAGAGTCAAAGAATACACAAGTGCCCCCAAAATCATTCTGTTCAATACTGGTTCCTTCAATATTACCAAAAGTCTATGAAAGAAGCCTTACAAAGAAAGACTAACTTCAACATGGAAGTTGATTAAAAAAAAAATTTTTTTTTTTTCATTTAGCAATTTTGACAATCTAGAAAAAAAGGTCTGACTATAATACTGGATAACAGACATCATGATTAAGTAGAAAACACAAGAATAAAAAGTAATTATCACTGAAAATATTGCACAACTTCAGCTGTTTCCTCCAAATTTGCTTTATATAATTGAATGGATATAAATTAATGAACAGAAATTTAAGCAAGATACATTAACATTTTAACAAAATGCGATAATCTAATTTCTTTCAATTTTTCCTCAAATTCATTTGAGTGTTTCCATCATGGTGCTCATAAGGAAATTAAACAACATATGGCTACTACAGTTGAATGTCAAATTAAGTACTTATGACATACTAAATTTTTCTATAATACAATCATGAAGACTCTTCAAGGAACTTATGTTTTGTATGTAGAAAAGTGTTAGAGTCAAACATTCAACTCAATAAAAACAAACATTTGATTCCTTTGTTAGGTGGAGACTGCTTCTCCTTTTGCTAATTAATATTTTTTAGCTGTAATATCACTGAGCTGAACAGATAAGTCACCTTGAGTACATAAGGAAAAATAAACACATGCTAAATGATAAACATTACTACTACATCTTTACTAGACCATCTCTACCTCTAACACTTCAGAAGCTTAGAGATTTAGAGTATTCTTACATTACCTGCAAGAAAAATTAAAGGAGAAATTCCTTTTTTGAAATCACAACTATGAAGTCATGTAGTTATACAAATTCTGCATTTGTGTGCAAAACATGAAGCACGTTTACCTTTATTCTCCCTACTTAGTCTTGTCAATCACCTAGCAGGACTTAACAGATACCTTTCCAAGAAACAGAGACTGAGATGTATTTATTTAACTTCAATTACCTCATCACTACAGTAATGAGAGATGCAGTATCCTTTTGCTATGGTTCAAGACAACAGGGAAGGAGATCACAAGAAAGAGAAATCAAAATTATTACAACTGAGAAACTACTTCTCATTAAGTTTCACCATGGTGCCACCTTCATTTTTACATAAGCATAGTGGCATAATTCAAGCTCAAT
Source organism: Glaucomys volans (assembly GCA_020662805.1). NCBI lineage: Eukaryota > Metazoa > Chordata > Mammalia > Rodentia > Sciuridae > Glaucomys > Glaucomys volans. Next base: position 255,002 of record JAJEJO010002006.1, read on the forward strand.
AAATCAGAAATCTTAATACTTAAAATTTACCTTGACTTTCATTTATCACATTAACAACCAAAAGAATTAGATAAAACCCATAGGAAAGGGTAATAGTAAACCCACTTTGCTTAGTTGATTTATTGACACATTAACTCATTTTTTATAGAAAAGGGATAGTGCATCTCAGTTTGCTTACAAGCTAGGAGATCACTTAAAATTCTGCATTTCCTAACTGCAAACAGAATATAGCACTTACAACAGGTTATAAATAAACTGGTTTTCAAGCATAGAGCCAGCCCCAACGATAATACACTATTTAAAAAGACCTAAGGCAATGAATTCCATTTCCAATGGAAAAAAAGAACTGTGCAAACAAGCTTAAAACTACTTTTTTTTTTTGTGCCAGTGTTATAAAATGTAGCTTTTAATAAAACCTTGACCCAAATGCCAGTAACTTCAGAAAAGAATTTGGTGGAGAGAAGAAAATTATTTCATTTAGGAAAAATAACCACTATCTTTTTCCTAATCTTCAACACACACAATTTAAACATATACAGCTGCTTTAACACTTTACACAATTCCTATGTACTGGAGCAATAACAAGATCTAAATACAATTATATTTTTAAACACTGGGTCAAGGCTTTACATAAAAATACCATCCTACTTTTTTCCCCCCTAAATTTCTAAAATATCACATACTTTCCTCAACATCTGCAGCCATCCAGGAATTTTAAGGAAACTTTTGTGCATGATCTTAATTCCTAATCCCTGGTTCTTTGGGCTCAGTGACGAAAGATCAAAACCACCAAAAATGATGGTTCACTTGAAGTCAGACGAGAGACCCTGGCTCAATTAGTCTCATAGGATGAAAGCAGTGCTGCATCAACTGGCTCCATGCAGGAGGGGCACGTGAAGGATCTCATCAACCAGTCATCTATACAGTCCAGGTGATAGATGTGCATGCACGGCAGAAATCGAATTGGGTCCCCATAAACAAAGTCCATCATACAGATCACACACCTGTGGATTTAAAAGAGAGAAATCAAAGTATTTTTAGGTACATGGCCTATTCAGAACACTCTTTAAAATACCATGACAAAGACAATTTTAATCCAAACAACACATTAGAATGGTTTGCCTGTCACCTCACTACCAAAGCATGCAAACTGAATTTTTCCCCTAAGTGTTGATACATCCATAGACTCTTATTTTAATCTTCTGGGAATTTGCAAGGCTTCACCACAATCAGCAGAGCAAAGAGAAATGGTTCACATTAAGAATCAAATTCATTACTGTCCTTGTAAAACAGCTACATATTATAGGATACACCTGTAAGAAAATGTGACACTTTAAAGAAGGAAAGCAGGTAGATCAACTGTTTCCTTGTACTGAGTTTTCGGTATAATCCTGGAATAATATAATTTGCGTTTTAATAACTACATGTAAAAACAAAAACCACTGATTTCATTCTACTTACTGGGCTGCTGTTTATAAACCTATCCTCATTAATCCAGTTTTGAGTTCATGCACTTCTCTGAGGGTTCAAGAAAGCAATCCAATTCTAAAGTGTTTTAGAAGTTAGTTTCTCAAGTACTAGAACTAAACGTTGCTATAGCTCAAACAGCCAAACATTAACACAGTAAATTAGATTATGTCTGTGTTGGTGAGATCAATCTCAATTTAAAAGGAGAATGAATGTCCTCATTAAAAGATTCTCATAGATAATGATGAGCCCTGGGGACAAAAATTCCCAATAAGCAAAATTTTAGCTACAACTCATCAGGCATAACAAATTATTTCACAAGTTAAGACAAATTTCTCTCATAGCACTAAAAAGCTTTAACAATTTCAATGACTTCATAGCCTACTGATGTATTCCTGTATTACAATTTACTTAAATATACCTCTACTTTTGAACAATTAGGCAGCTTTTATTTTGTTTCCCCTACATAAGACTGCAGTGAATATTGAGTGCACAAAGCTCTGGCATCGAGTGAGTGAGGTACACTTTTGGGGACAGACTTCTAGCAATACTGTCTCAAAGGTGCATAACCCTTTCTCAGAGGTTAACAATCCTTGAAATACTGCCAAACTGCTTTCCAAAAATCAGTTGAGAGGCCACCAGCAACACTGGTCCTCGTTCATTTTCATATAGATGAATGGTTTTAATTACCATCAATTGTCATTCAAACAGACATATATAATGGTCAGAACCCACACACCATCTTAGCTATTTTTTATACAAAAATTCTTCATTATTTGTTACTTTGAAACATTTTTCTGCATTAACTGAGGTGTTCAAAAATAATAAATATCACAGACTTCCAAAGTACATGAGAAAAAGAGATTTTCTGAAAGTTAATCTCTGAAAATAGACCTCTGAAATGTATTTAATAATTAAAACTTACTCCCGGATCTTTTTTTCTGATCCATCTCTTCCAGGGTCATAAACTCCTTTAGGCAGATGCTGTATAAGGCCTATTCTTTGAGCTATCCTAATTTGTTCCTCTTCAGTCAGCTGAGTTGCTAGCCGAGTCTGGCTAGGTGTTGGATGATAAACTGGAACTGGAACTTGTTCCTAAATATTAAAAATGGAATTAAACAAAGATTAAAGATGTTTTTTCTGACGGTTAGTTCTGTTTTGTTTTGTTTGGTTTGGATTGGTTGGGGTGGGGACCCAGAGAAGTAGAAAACTAGGTAAATGTGCAGAGTATGATTGCATTTCACTCTGAATTAACTTTAGCTTCTAGATGAAAACATTAAAAAATTCAAAAAATTTTTCAAAAAATTAGAAATCAGATCTAGTTTTAAAGGATACAAACATAAGCCTCACTGGAAAACTAGCATGAAATTAAATAAAGTATTTCCCCATAAAGACCAATATAACAAGATATTTTCATTTCTGATATACCAATAGATAATATAAATAGACCTGCCATGTAATCAAGCAGTGAAACTGTACTCAGTTAAGGTCACATTCTGTAGGCTGCAATGAAGTTGGAGTCTCAGTATAACAACATTTACATTAGAACTGGCCATCCTCGACCTTTTTTTTTTCTTTCCACAGAGAAAATAACCTTAAAATGCATCTACTATGTCAAAGACTGGGTATTACTGCAATAAAATCTGCAAAATTCACTGTGCTTTTGGACAGTCTGTACAATCAAAAGACAGTGAGTGACCTGACCCTTTGTCAGATCAGAGGAGTTCCTAGAAAGGGGACCTCAACTCAGGACAGTGGGGTCCTTGTCATAAGTGACTGAAAAGAATTTCAGTACACCAGGCAGAGACACATATTTAGGGAAGTAGAGAAACATTCAAGGGAGAATGTGGGCTCTCTAAAGAGAGAGATGTCTTTTAGGATAAGGTAATATGCATTCAAGGGAGACTGCTGGCCATTTGAACAGTCAAAGGAGAACACAAGCCATCTTGAGTGAAAAGCTTTTGGAGTAAAGCAAGGAACACACATTTAAAGAAAAATGTGGGCCACCTCCAGAAACAGCAGTTCTTTGATGTGGCATATTAATATTTACAGAAGGTCAGGTACTAGGGGGCTGGGTTAGAGGTACAGTCAGGCAGGAGTTACATAATTTCTTACCAGTTTTCCTTGCACTCATGTGTTGCCTGCTTCATGTTACTCTGTGTGTTTGTGTGTATGTGTTAACTGGGGATTAAACCCAGGGATGCTTTTACCACCGAGCTATATCCCCAGCCCTATTTTTTTTTTTATTTCTTTTTATTTTGAGACAGTAAACTGCCCAGGCTGGCCTCAAGCTTGCAATCCTTCTTCCTCAGCCTCCTAAATCGATGATGGGATTACTGGCTTGCACTATCATACCCAGTTGCATCATGTTAAGTTTTGCAGGCAAGGCATGGGCTAAGGATGTGCCTCAGTGGATGTTGCTCATGGAATGTTTCATGAACATTGTTTCATGATCATTCCCTGCATTCCAAGGTTTCATGGGCATTTTTCCCATGAAAGAATATCTTTTTCTGTCTTCCTATTTCCTATCTCACCTTTAGATATTAATCATCATAAACACAGTGTGGGCACCCTTGTCTTAATCACCTCTTCAAAATTTTATACTTAGTAGGCAAATTTTTGAAGCAGAAAAATTCCATGGTGTAGACTCAAAAAGATTGTCTCTATTTTGTCAACTATGGGCTATATAACTAAGTTATTTAATGTCTATGAGACTCAGTTTCTCCATCTTTAAAATACTAGGATCACTGTAAGAATCCAATGGTTGAGCTGGGAATGTAACTCACTTGGTAAAAGTGGTTGCCTCCCATGCACAAACCATGGGTTTGATCCCCAGCACCCAACAAACAAACAAATAGAATCCAATGGTGTGTTTTGTTTTGGTACTGGGAATTCAATCCAGAGTTACTTTACCACTGAGCTACATTTCCTGTGTTTACTAGTTTATTGTAAGACAGGGTCTTGGCTAAGTTGCTAGGGCTGACCTCACACTTGCGATCTTCTGCCTCTGCCTCCTAAGTCACGGGATTACAGGTGTACAATGCCATACCTGGCTAAATGAGAATTTGAAGTGTTATCCTAGGCACTGTTACAAATACATAAAAGTTCAGTCAATAAATATTAGCTGCTATTAGTATAGCTCTGCTGTGAGGGTAGAGCATTTCAAAACTCTCTTTTGCACTGGACTAGAGGGAAAGTAAAACTTTTAAAGGGGGTTTAAAAATCATCTAAGCCCAACTCTCCCACTTCATATTCCAAAGTTTGCCTAAAATCAAATAATTACCAATGACACTGGAGTCAGAATTCTACTTTTCATGTGAGTTGCAATTTCTTCTATAACATGCTTGGAGATACAAGGAGATTCCGTAATTTAAAGGATTTGGATTTTGTCCATTTACATAACTTTGAAAAAATACACTCAAACCAGACATGGAGGTGCACACATGTAACCCCAGCTACCAAGGAGGCTGAGGCAAAGAATCCCAAGTTTGAGGCCAGCCTGGGCAGATTAAATGAGACCATGTCTCAAAATGAAAAAAAAAAAAAAAAAAA
>JAJEJO010002006.1:260120-271503 GCA_020662805.1 Glaucomys volans
GGACTCTTTCCGAAAACATGATTTATGCCGAAAACCTCCTTTTCTTCTAAGTCTGGAATTTGGTATGTGCTAGGCATAGGTGTGTATTTTAATTTGCTGGGTATGAGCCACCAATGAGCTTCCCTAATAGACAACCTTTCATACATGTTGGAGGAATTAGTGTTCTATATGACTCCACTAGGAGAGGACTTCGGGAAGCTTATGGTTGGTTTCTTCTGGTTTTAATCCACTATGTACCTTTCCTCTTTACTGATTGTGCTTCGTATTCTTTTGCTATAATAAAAGCTGTGAGTATAATTAGATGCTGAGAATTGAGTCTTATCATTAAGCCTGAAGATTGTCTTAAGGACTTCCAATGCCAATGGTTATGATTTTCTCCTATTTCATGTCCATGGCTACTGATATTTCACTGCCAGCTAAAAACAGGAAAAAATTAAAAATTTTGATTAGAATATGCTCTAGAGCCTAAGTATAGACCTGATGATAAAAATAATGTTCAGAGTAATGGCAATGGTGCCTGCACTGATGCCCATGTTTTCAAATTTGATAGTATTAGAAATGTTCCCTTAAAAACAAACCAAATCCCAGTGTGCTCTGAATTCTTCTTTCTTTGTAGTGCTGGGGCTCAAACATGCTAGGCAAGTGCTCTATCACTGAGCTACATTCCCAGCCTCCTTATCCTTTGAATTTGACAATAGTGGTGATCCAGCATCAACTTTTCTCAAAAGTTCATTTAAAAGGACTAATATTTTGAACATTTGTTATTTTGTGGAAGGAAAAGTGCTTTCAAGAAGAGATAGCTAATGGATTAAGCCATCTGCCTATCTTGAAGGGGTGGGAGTGTTAAATAAGATCACATGTATATTTATTTTTGTTTTTACCTGTCACATTCTTCACCTAACCTTCGGCCTGGTTGACAGTTGGTACCTCAAACTCAACATGACCATAAACAAATTTCCTTTCAAAAATCTGTTCCTCTTTCAGGCTTCTCTATCTCAGTGAATGGGCATGACCCTGTCTTTCTACATCTGTAAGATAAAGACATGCTTGATACCTTCTTCTCCCCTCACCCTCTCATATTCAATACATCATATCAAGTTGTGGTCAATGCATTTTCTACATAAAAGGACAATCTTAACTTTTTTCCATGTCTATTGCCTATACCCTAGTCTAAGCTCTCATTTCTTCCCTAGTGTACATTATTAGCTAGCAAAATATATCCCACATATTAGAGCAATTCTTTAATCATGCATTCAAAACATTGCTTTTTAGTCCCACTGACCTTCTCTCAGATCCTTTAAAGAAGCACAGTCTCATGAGAATGGCAATCATCAAGAATATAAGCAACAATAAATGTTGGTGAGGATGTGGGGAAAAAGGTACGCTCAGTACATTGCTGGTGGGACTGCAAATTGGTAGAACCACTATGGAAAGCAGTATGAAGATTCCTCAGAAAACGTGGAATGGAGCCACCATTTGACCCAGTCATCCCACTCCTAGGTTTATAAACAAAACTTAAAATCATCATACTACAGTGATACAGCCACATCAATGTTTACAGCAGCTCAATTCACAATAGCTAAACTATCGAACCAATCTAGATGCCCTTCAAAAGATGAATGGATAAAGAAAATGTGGTAAATATGCACAATGGAATATTACTCAGCGTTAAAGAAGAATGAATTATGGCATGTGCAGGTAAAAGGATGGAACTGGAGAATATTATGCTAAGTGAAATAAGTCAATCCCAAAGAACCAAAGGCTGAATGTTTTCTGATATTCAGATGCTAATTCACCATAGGCAAGCGGGGGGTGGGCTAGGGGGACTGGGTGGGGAATAGAGGTATTTTCAACTAGAAGAGAGGAGAGGGGGCATGGGGGGAAGGAATGATAGTAGAATGAATCAGACATTATTACCCTATGTACATATATGTACATATATGATTACATGACCTGTGTAAATCTACATCATGTACAACCAGGCGAATGAGGAGTTATACTCCATTTATGTATGATGTGTCAAATGCATTCTACTATCATGTATAACTAATTAGAACAAATATTATATTTTTAAAAAACTATAAAAAAGTAAAAATAAAAAACAAAAAGAACCATGGTCTCTTCTATACTCAGCACTTGATGTACTCTATATAAGACATAACCCCTTCTGGGGTTGGGATTGTGGCTCAATGGTAGAGTGCTAGCTTAGCATGTGTGAGGCACTGGGTTTGATTCTCAGCACCATGTATAAATAAACAAATAAAGGTCCATTAACAACAACAAAAACAAAAGAACAAAAAAAAAATGACATACCCCTTCTCAAATAAGAACCCTAAATGTGATTTTAACAACCTGTGGAAAAATAACATTGGCCAATTAGTTATTTCCAATGTACAAAAAGAATTATTATGAATCAGCTTATGAAGATCTAAATCACCAAAGTACTAAATTAATAATATAAACACTGGACTTTAAGAGGGTATTTGATTAAAGCAAAGAACACCAGTTGGAAAATAGGCCAAAAAGTACCTGGGAATTGGCAATTCCTAAGTGAAAGCTCCTTGGATATATATTACATCAAGAATAATCATCTCTGTGTCTATGAAAACAAAAGTATCCTTTTGTGCTTGGGCTAAAATACTAATTAGCAGTGATTCCCCACACCCTAGTGCTAGAGATTAAACCCAGGGCACTCTAAATCACTGAGCTACATACCCCATTTTGACTGTCTGCCTACTTGCCACTCTATCAATCAATTAATCATTAAGACAAGCCTGGTGTGGTGGCACATGCCTGTAATCCCAGCACTTGGGAGGCTGAGGCAGGAGGATCGTGAGTTCAAAGCCAGCCTCAGCAACTTAATGAGGTCCTCAGCAACTCAGTGAGACCCTGTCTCTAAATAAAATACAAAATAGGGCTGGGGATATGGCTCAGTGGTGGACTGCCCCTGGGTTCAATCGCCAATACCAGAAAAAAAAAAAAAATTCATTAAGACAGGGTCTTGTTATAAATTGCTGAGATTGGCCTCAAATTTGGTGATCCTCCTGATTCACTGGAATTACAAGACTGTGCTATTTTGCCCAGCTCTGTCCGTGTCTGCTTACAAATGCATAGTACCTGGGACATAGTTGGAACTAAAACATTACTGGATAGCTGAATGATCTGTATCAAATCACTCCTGTTAACTATAATCTATGTCATGTCATAACTTCAAAAACTGCCATGAAATAAGATGAAAAATTGCTAGTGATTTGAATTAAGTCACAATAAAACAAAATAGGAAACTTGTTATGAATTACAACATGGTTTCTCTAAGTGATACCTGGCTTGCTATCTCTTTCAAATTTCTACCTCTCCATCCCACAAGAACTTCAAAAGATCCAAAACCAAACTATCTCTCTCTATATTTCCACAGCATTCTTAAACCCAAAATTTCTAACTAAAATTTCTATCTAAATTACTATCTATCTAGGTTAATAGCAGAGGACTGTGGAAATAAAGGCATTTCATGGAATTTCTACATTGGTATATGAACAAGTATGTGGACTTTAGGCATGTTACTTAAGACCTCTGACCAGGTGCAGTGGCAAAAGCCTGATATCCCAGTGACTCAGGAGCTGAGGCAGAAGAATCATGAGTTTGTGGTCATCCTAGCAACTTAGCTAGACCCTAAGAAACTTGGTGTGATGAGATCTTGAAATCTGGAAAAAATGGGGGGGGGTGGGGGGAGGGGGGCGTCAGTTGGGGATGTAGTCAGTGGTAAGGTGCCCCTGGGTTCAATCTTAGTACAAAAACAAAACAACCTCTTTACCTTAAGGTTCTTCATCAGCAAAGCAGAAGATCTATTTTTAAAGACTACAGTAAGTAAGTAAAGCACTTACTTACCACATAATAAGGGTTCTTTATTTGGGCTCTCCTACAATGATATCACTAGTCATCCAAAGTAGATATCTCATTCTTCCTGATTCCTCTGACTTCCTTCCCTTTATCCATCATATACTTAAAGTATCTTAATCATGTCCTCAGTGATAGGATACACACAGGTGCCTGCCCTTGGAGTCTAAATTTTGAGACAGGTAGAATTCAGTTGGAAAAGCAAATATATTTCAAATAAATTTGAACAATTTTCTCCTTAATGCTTTCTTCAGTTCTCCACATAAGTCTGCATGTAAAAAATTAAAAATTGAAATTCCAAGTGAATTCAAAGAAACACATTTACCCTACAGAAAAGGAATAACAATGTGCATTAAGGAAGAATGCAGCAACATGAAGAAGGTAGAATATAAAAGAAGACAAAAGAAATGACAGGTTCAGACACACACAGATAGAAAATATAACAAAGGAGGTTCAACCCTATGAGAAAAATCTCTGAAGCATTCCAGTTGTTTAATATATAGTGTAGCATTTACAAAATGTAGAGTGTTGTCAAGAACATACTAGTCCCCAATCTTAAGATAAAAACAGATGAAAATGTAAAATGTGTCCATCTGAAAGGCACTCCATTAAAAGTTGGATTCAACTTAGGCAATATGATACAATTTCAGAAACTAAAACAATGCAGTGGGGAATTGCCTAAATAATGTGCTGAGACTGGAAATAGTACAAGTCTGGTTTGTGGTGAAGGAAAAATAAAGTCACTGCTAAAGAATGCAGCTTGTCACCAAAAGCTGTATCTTTTCATCCAGCAAGAATCAAGAGCCAGCCCTTCTGATTTCTCTTCTTACAGCCTTACAAACTGCTGTTAGCACCACCTCCTTCCCAGCTGCAGTCTCCTGCTGGGCATGTTTTCTCTGACTTTTGCTTAACTTACACTTATGGTCATAAAAAAGAAAGATCTGGAATAGTTGGTTGCAATGTGTATTTTAGTTCCAAAGTTCTATTAATCTTACTCATAACAGCAAGAAAAACCCCAAAGAATAGTATTTATCTATAGTTTTTGTACACACACACAGAAACAAAAGCCAGCATATCTAGATACTGAAAAAATGATATTTGCATGTTTGAAAAGAGCTCTGCTTCCAGGACTGGGGTTTGTTTTAAAATGAAATTTACTAGTTGGTTTCTCTCTTTTGATTACATAAATACTGAGTACTTCCTATACAGAACTGCACAGAGTACCCTATTTGGATGAGAAAGGCAGGCATTATCACTAACAGTTGTGGAAATGCCAATTAAAAGGCAAGTATAATTAAGATTATGGGAGAACTGAATAAAGACAGATTAGAAATGTAGAACTATACAAATATTAGGAGGTATCACAAACAAAAAACCCCTAAGACCATGGGTAAGATACACAGCAATGAGTCCCCTGGTTTCGTGGCAGCTTTCTGATTTTAATTCCTGTAAATCATTAAAATAAACCACCTTTCTCATGTATTTTTGCCTAAAATTAAGAGTCTTCTAAGCCTCACCTCCACTTTCTTTCTTAAATTCAACTACCTTTTCTATCCCACCAAGCAAACTGGTTTTGAGGGGGGAAATGACATCTCCTTACTGATTTAACTGGATAAGAGGTCACTGGTTTGAATTGGGCTCTGCACTAGGTCCAAACAACCAATCCATAATGCAGTCACTCTTGCTGAAATTCTATGCTATCAAGGAGAAACCAAGTTGTTTATCTGACCTTCCCAGAGAGTTGACAGCGAAATCCCCAAGCAAGCAAATTTTAGTCACCATCACATGCAAGACCCCTCCTGCTTTAACCCTTATACAAAGTAACTTGAAGTTACAGAAGCTAATCATTTTTATTTGTTTCTTTGTTCCCACCTTTTACACTGTTCTGCTATTGCCCAGCTGGGAGCTCTCATTCTACTTTGTAGAATGGAATCTGCCCCAATTTAAATTTGCAAATAAAAGCCAATTCAATCTATAAATAAAATGGCTGTAATTTTGTGTTTCGGCAAAGAATTGTTTGCCATTGGTGCAGATCTCCGGATTATTTACAGGCCAAGAGTTGATTTTTTGACTGAGCACATGAGTTTTTATTGGAACTACTTCATAACAGTCTCACAATTCTGAAAATTTTTCTTTTTTTGCCTATTGCAATGCTGGGGTCTGAACTCAGGGCCTCTTGCATAAGCACAAGATTTACCCCTGTGCCAAGGCAACTTTTTTTAAAAGACTAAGGCGAACATCACCAATAAAAATGATTTATTTGACACAATGTTGAACTTTCATGTTAAGAATGTTGCAAAATCATTCTTTAGGAGGCATATTTCTTGGATTCTAATAGTTTTTGAAGGTGAATAGGAAGTCAGCTCATTCAATGTACATATTGATTTAAGTACTTTTTTATTAAAGAATGAAAAGTTTTAAAGTGTATCCCATTAAGGAAATACAGAATCATTACAAAGCAAAAGGCCTACATTTAATGTAACACCTCTGAGATGATTCATATAATTAACCCATTTAAAATTCACAGTTTAAGTATGTTAAAAAAATTATACAATCATTACCAGTGAATTTTAGTAATTTCAAGCTCCCTACCAAAAAAAAGAAATCCTGTACCCACAGTCACTCCTCATTTCCACCAAGGCGTCCACTAAACTGCCTCCTATCTTTAAAGATTTACCTATTCTGAACGTTTCATATAAATAGAATAATACATTTGTGGGTGGACTTTCACTTAGTATGTTTTCAAAGTTCATCCATGCTCCAGCATGTATGAAAACTACATTTTTTTTTTATTGTTAAATATTCTATCATACAGAAATACCACATTTTATGTAGCCATTGATAGACATTTGGGTTATTTCTACTTTTGGTGGGGGGTAATCAGGGATTGAACGTAGGCGTGCTTTACCACTAGCCACATCCCCAGTTCCTTTTATTTTTTATTTTGAACTTACCATCCTCCTGCCTCAGGCTTCCAAGTTGCTGGGACTACAGGCATGCTTAGCTTTCTCTACTTTTTGGCTAGTAATACTCTTAAGAAAATTCACTTGCACATTTTTGTATGAACTTATTTTTTCTTGGGTATACAAGATTAGAACTCTGTTCAACCTTTTGAAGAACTGTTGACCCATTTCTCAAAGTATCTGCACCACTTTACATTCTCCAGCAGGAGTGTTTAGGGTTTCAATCTCTCCACATCATTGCCAAAATTTAACAGCTAAACTGTAGTCATCCCAAGGATCTAAAGTGGTATTTAACTGTGTGTCTTTTTGTGTTTGTTTTTCCCTGGTACTGGGGATTAAAAACAAGGCATTCTACCACTAAGTTACATCCCTGGCACAATTGCCCAGGCTGGCCTCAAACTTGCAATCCTCATGCTTCAGCCTCATTAGTAGCTCAGGTTACAGGTGGGGGCCACCATGCCCAGATTCATTTTGGTTCTGATTTCCATTTCCCTGACAGCAAATGATGTTAAGCATCTTTTGATGTGTTTACCCTTTGTTAAAATTATTTTTGTTCTGAGTTTTTATACTCCAGAGAAATGATTTGCAAATACTGTCTTGGTTTCTACTTATTCATTCACTTTCTGGATGATGTTCTTTCAAGCATACTTTTTCTTTTTCCCCGAGGTGCTTAGGGATCAAACCCAGTGCTCAACCACTAAGCAACATCCCCAGTCCTGAAGTCCTCATTTTTAATTTTGATGATGACCGACTTACTACAACATACTTTCAGTATCATATGCAAGATTTTATCTAACCCAAGTTCATAAGGAGCTACTCCTGTATAAGACTTTACAGCTTCAACTTTTACATTTAGGTCTATGAGTCACTGAATCAATTTTTGTTTATTTATTTAGTTAGTTGTAGATGAACAATACCTTTATCTTATTTTTATGTGGTGCTGAGGATCAAACCTGGTGTCTCACACATGCTGGCAAGTGCTCTATCACTGAGCCAATCCCAGTCCTGAATCAATTTTTGTATGTGGTAACTAAAGGAATCCAGATTCACTGACTATGTGGATTTGCAGGTGTCCCAGTGCTGTTTGTTGAAAATTTTTTGAATAAGATCTACCAAAATTTTAAACAGTATTTCCTAGAAGCCCAGTGAAGTATTTTAGGTAAGATTAAAGGAGCAGGAGCTGGGCACGGTGGCGCACACCTGTAATCCCAGTGACTCGGAAGGCTGAGGCAGGAGGACTGAGAGTTCAAAGCCAGCCTCAGCAACTTAGCGAGGCGCTAAGCAACTCATTGAGACCCTGTCTCTAAATAAAATACAAAATAGGGCTAGGGATGTGGCTCAGTGACCGAGTGTCCCTGAGTTCAATCCCCAGTTCCAAAAAAAAAAAAAACAAGATTAAAGGAGCAGGAATATTAGGAGACTGCTCATCTGAAGCAACCCATTTCTTGAGAACACCTGAAATAAGCTCCACAAAGGTTTTTTGACACCCTTTAGTCATATCAACTACTGCATCTTCTACACAGGTGGATTCATATTTTCCAATGTACTATTCAAGACATCAATAATGCACTGGATCTCTAAATAGTATAATACTGATATTTTTTACTGTAACATTCAGATTGTACCAAGTATCAGCACTTATAAATCTAGAGGTAGAAAACTGGATTTATACTTGTTCTATGATTTTTCCTGGGGGGTGGGGGGGTGAAAATACAGCTCAGAGGTAGGGCAAGCATTTGTCTAGCAGGCTGGAGGCCCTGCAGGAAAAACATTTTTCCTCAAGATTAATTACTCTTTTTTTTTTTTTTTGGAACCAAGGGATTGAACTCAGGGACACTCAGCCACTGAGCCACATCCCCAGCCCTATTTTGTATTTTATTTATAGACAGGGTCTCACTGAGTTGCTTAGGGCCTCGCTAAGTTGCTGAGGCTGGCTTTGAACTCGCGATCCTCCTGACTCAGACTCCCAAGTCGCTTGGATTACAGGCATGCGCGACCATGTCCAGCTAATTACTCTTTGATAATATAAAGAAAAGCTTCTGAATCTGATCACAGAACACTTATAACTAAAATAAAAATTATTAGAGCACTGGTGACTTTAGAACTCAAATATAAAAGTGTTCTAAGCAAGCATGCCCATCAGCCACTGATTTATAAATCAAAAAATTTACTTTGAAATAAAGAAATAACCTAAATATGCAAGAGAATGATATCAATGAAACAGAATATTGAACAGTTGTTAAAAATTATGCCCTTATTTGGAAAAAAAATCATTATAACCCTACACTGAGGCAAGAAGAGAAAATTATTTTATGGTTTTTTTTTTTTTTTTTTGGTGCGGGGGATTGAACCCAGGGCCTTGTGCTTACAAGGCAGGCACTCTACCAACTGAGTTGTATCCCCAGACCGAGAAAATTATTTTAATCCCAGCAACTTGAAAGGCTAAGGTAAGAAGGCTAAGCCAGCCTCAGCAACTTACTGAGGCCCTAGCTATCTTAGGAGGACCCTGTCTCAAATTTATTTAAAAAAAAAAAAAAAAAAGCCGGGCGTGGTGGCGCATGCCTGTAATCCAAGCAACTTGGGAGGCTGAGGCAGGAGGATTGCGAGTTCAAAGCCAGCCTCAGCAACTTAGCAAGGCCCTAAGCAATGCAGTGAGACCCTGTCTCTAAATAAAATACAAAATAGGGCTGGGGATGTGGCTCTGTGGCTGAGTGCCCCTGAGTTCAATCCCTGGTTCAAAAAAAAAAAAATGTATATATATATATACATATATATATATATACACATATATATATATACACACATACACACATACAGGGGCCAAGGTTGTGGCTCAGTGGTAGAGCACCTGCCTCAAATGTGTGAGGCACTGGGTTCAATTCTCAGCACCACATATGAATAAATGAATAAAATAAAGGTCCATCAACAATTTTTTTAAAAGTGTGTAAAAATAAAAGTAATAATAATAAAAAGGACTGGGAATGCAGCTGAGTGGGAAGAATGCTCCTGGGTTCAATACCCAGTACCACACATACAACACAAAACAAAACGAAAACAACAACAAAAAACCACAACTTCTTGGAAACTTTCAGTTCATTTTCTCATCCAAATTCAGAAAGTCATTTAAAAATGGCCCCATTTCATGCTACTTGATCTTAATAAGTAGCTAACTGTATTGCAATAGTATTTAACTATAGTGTTACAACAACAAAATTCAACTGAATCCCTAATACCGCAACCATATTGAAACTCTATGGCTCGAACTCCAGAAGACTTTGAGGCTTCTAGCAACAGTGATATAATTAGCTCATGACCTGCAACTCAGAGAGTACTACTCAGAAACTCTTAACCTCTTCTGTACCATGGAAATCCTTGGCATTTTGATGAAAGCTAGGGCCTCCTTCTTATACAGGGTTTTTGAATGGATGAAGTAAAATACATGAGATTGCTAGCAAGATCTGTTATACTGAATACAGTTCTCTCTGATCCTATAAGGATCTGTAGACTGATTTTAGTACTCCTCAATCTAAAGATTACACTTGAGTTTAAGAACTAAAGAGATTTTAAAGAAGTTATTTAAATCACATTTTAAAGGACAAGTCTTGAGAAACAAAATCCAGTGAAGGGAAAAAATTCCAGATAATGAAATACAGTGGAAGTTTTGAGGAAGCATTGACAAGCAGACCTCAATACTGAAGGTTCTATCCCCATTCTCATATGCATGTGAACTTCCTGACAAAACTGACTTTACTAAGCAAATGTGCACCTAAAATTTATTTTTTAGCTTAAAATATAAGATGCTCATGTAATCAAGCCCCAAAATATTTATTCACAAATCAGAAGGTTACTTTACTTACAGTCATTGCCTCTGGGAGTTATTAGCAGTTGCTAGGAAACATCATCAGCTTGATCATCTGATTTTCCAAAATGCAATTAGAAATAAGAAGAGGTGGTGCACTTGGTGACTCAGGAGGCTAAGGCAGGAGGATTGGGAGTTCAAAGCCAGCCTCAGCAACTAAGCAAGGCCCTATGCAACTTAGCAAGAAGCCTCAAAATAAACTAAAAACATAAAAAGGGCTGGGGATGTGGTTCAGTGGTAAAGCACCCCTTGGTTAACTCTCTGGTACCGAAAAAGAGGTGGTGCAAAGGCAGGCACATTAATAGCAGACAAAATACTGACAGTAAGAAAAAAGACAAAAAGCAGGTGCAAGAATTCAAAAAGAAAAATAGGCTTCCATTAATTTGAACTGTCCTACATATAATTACCTCCAGAGTATAATAAATTTCTTTCTAATAATAATATTGAATCAGCTGGGCGTGGTGGCACACGCCTGTAATCCCAGCACTTGGGAGGCTGAGGCAGGAGGATCACGAGTTCAAAGCTAGCCTCAGCAACTTAGCGAGGCCCTAAGCAACTCAGTGAGACCCTGTCTCTAAATAAACTACAAAATAGGGCTGGGGATGTGGCTCAGTGGTGGAGTGCCCCTGGGTTCAATCCCCAGTACCAAAAAAAAAAAAAAAAAAAA
>JAJEJO010002006.1:271603-315870 GCA_020662805.1 Glaucomys volans
AGGTGAAAATATGAAAGAAGACCTAGCTCACAGTCTTAGAATCAAAACCGGACATTGAATTTTAGTACATTTCTAAAATACACCCTAAAAAATACAAGCTAACTACACATGAGTCCATTTAGAAATTCCTAAGAACTACCCAAAACCTCCTACAATGAGTTTTAAAAGGTTGCAGATTACAGTACATAATCAATTGTATTTTTAAGTATCAGCATTGAACTGGAAAACAAAATAAATTCGCAAAATATCAAAAAATTACATTTAAAGTACAAATTTAACTTGTGCAGAATAATATACTGAAAATTCACAAAAAATTAACATTAATTGGCTTCACTTTACAAAATTTATACACAATTTACAGTACCTAATATATCCTTGTGAATACAAATAGTGACACACCATAAAAATCTAAATCCACAAATCTTTCCACATATTGTTTACTGGTTATTGTCAATAATATCATCATTTCTGCTTTTTAAAAAAATATTTTTAGTTGTATATGGACATATCTTTATTTATTTATTTTTATTTGGTGCTGAGGATCAAACCCAGTGCAAGCACTCTAACCACTGAGTTACAACGCCAGCCATCATTTCTGCTTTTTGAGAACTGTAAGACTACAACATGTGATTATAAAGGAGTCTCATTACTTCAGGTATACTTAATTCCTATGTCCCTTTCCTCTGCTGCACTCACTCTATTGGAAACAAACTCCCAGAGGACTGCCTTTGAGCAAAATCTATCCTATTTCCATTTTACTACTACCCTTCTGTTAAACTATCACTACTGTCTAAACTGAACTCTCCGAGCTGACCTGCTCTATTGCTAAGCCTATTTCGTCATCTTTCAGATGAAGTGGACCTATTCACATTCACAGATAATGAAAAATTAAGAATTCCTGGTTTCCAGATCCCATTTAACGAATTTAGGAATTCTGTCTGACAAATAAAAAGCTAAACAAGTTGATGAATCAACAATTCTTCTTAATCTGTCAGAAGTGAGGTCATACTGGGTGTGGCGGCACATGCCTATAATTCCAGAGGCCTGGGAGGCTGAAAAAGGAGGATCTCAGATTCAAAGCTAACCTAAGCAACTTAGCAAGGCTGTAAGCAACCCAGTAAGATGCTCTTTCAAAACATAAAAAGGGCTGAGGATGTGGCTCAGTGGTTAAGTGCCCTTGCGTTCAATCCCTAGTAGGAAAAGAAAGTGAGGTCACAGGACAAACATTTGCTTCTACAATTAAAGAGATGGGTGGATATATGTAATCACACTTACTGAACCAGAAACCCCAGAGTATTAGTACCAAGGTATGAAAAACTGAATTGTGTTTGATGAATTGTTGGAGTTCCAGTCTTAGGGGACCATCACACTTTTGTGAATTTTACCTCCAAGACACCTACAGGTCCTTGCAGTGAAAAAATTTCATGATTCCAGTAAGTAGAAAAGGAATGATTTCAAAATATGTGAAAACATTCTGTTTTTTAAAGATGGAGGTCTTGCTATGTTGTCCACATTTACCTCAAACTCCCAGACAAGCAATCCTCCTGCCTCAGTCTCCCAAGTAATTGACTGTAAGTGCCCAGGGCATTCTTTTCTTAAGGAAACTTACCCCTGGGAGAAACACTTTGTCAGATCTTAATGTATCTTGGAAAAGGGAACTACCAAAATCCAGCCCTTTCTGACTGTCCCACACTTGGAAGAGGGGGGGGGATAAAAAGTTATAAGAACTGCAACGCAAATTAAAACAAAACAAAACCAACAAACTCCACTATATGATAAAAATCCAAAACCCTGGAAAGATGGGGAAGAACAAAAACTCATACTGCTGGGTGGTAATATAAAACAGTACAGCCACTTTGGAACACAAGTAGTTTCCAGCTAAAAACTTTCACACAAATGTTTAAGCCTGGTTGTTTTTTTTTTTTTTTACCCCCTGTGCTGAGGATGGAACCCAGGACTTGGTGCATGCTAAGCAAGTATTCTACCACTGACCTATGCCCCCAGCTCCAGATCTTTCATATGGGTAAAGAGATGGGCATGGAAGTACAAGCCTATAGTGTTAGCTACTCCAGAGGCTGAGGTAGAATTGCGTGTGTCCAAGAGTTAAAGACAACCTGAGAAACATAGTTAACAACCTGTCTTAAAAAAAGAGTGTGGATAGCAGGGTGCGGTGGTAATGCCTGTAATTCCAGCAGCTCCAGAGGCTAAGTCAGGAGGATTGAGAGTTCAAAGACGGCCTTAGCAACACAGCGAGGACCTAAGAAATTCAGTGAGACTGTTTCTAAATAAAAAAGGGCTGAGGATGTAGTTCAGTGGTTAAGTGTCCCTGAGTTTAATCCCCAGTGCCAAATAAATAAATAAATAAATAAATAAATAAATAAATAAAAGTGTGGGGATGTATTTCAGTTAAGCACATACTTGGCATGCATAAGGCACTGGATTCAATTCTCAAGCACACACTCATACAAAAAAAAGATAGACATTTCTCAAAAGAGATATACAAAGCTCCAATAAGCACCTGAAGTTGTTCAGTGTAATTAGCCTTTAGGGAAATGCTAATCAAAACCACAATGAAAAATATATCACTTGGGAGCTGGGGCTACAGCTCAGTGGCAGGAGCACTTGCCAAGCACCTGTAAGGCACTGGGTTCGATCCTCAGCACCACATAAAAAAAAAAAAAAAAAAAAAAAAAAAAAGGCATGATGTCCATCTACAACTACAGAAAAAAATAAAGATAATCACTTGGGCTGGAGTGTTCACTGGTAAATGTTTGCCTAACATGTGTGAGGCCCTGGGTTTGATCCCAAGCACCACCAAAAGAAAAAAGGTGGGAGACAAGTTATTTAAGGTAAAACTTGATGCCATTCACTAAAATGAGATAATAAGTTTTAACAAGTATTTGGAGATATCAAAGCCCTCTACATTGCTGTGGTAGATGTAATATGGTGCAAGAATTTTGGAAAACAGTTGGCAGTTTTTCAGAAAGTTAAATGTGGAACTGTTGTGGAGATTCCTTAGAAAACTTGGAATGGATCCACCATTTGACCCAGCTATCCCACTCCTTGGCCTATACCCAAAGGATTTAAAATCAGATTACTACAGTGATGAAGCCACATCAATGTTCATAGCTGCCCAATTCACAATAGCTAGATTGTGGAACCAACCTAGATGCCCTTCAATAGATGAATGGATAAAGAAACTGTGGTATATATACACAATGGAATATTACTCAGCCATAAGGAAGAATAAAATTATGGCATTTGCAGGTAAATGGATGATGTTGGAGACTATCATGCTAAGTGAGATTAGTCAATCCCAAAAATCCAAAGGCCGAATGGTCTCTCTGATAAGTGAATGACGATGCATAATGTGGGGTGGAAGGGTGGCAAGAATGGAGGAAGGATAGATAGCATAGAGAGACAGGAGGGGTGGGGTCGTGGTGGGGGGGGGTAATAATAACAGAATGTGTGACAGACATCATTGCCCTGTGCACATGTATGAATGCACAGATGGTGTGACTCTACTTTGTGTACAACCAGAGAAACAATAGCTGTATTCCATTTGTGTTCAATGAATCAAAATGAAATAAAAAAAAAATATGGAACTGTAGGTGAACAGCAACTCCACAGGTATATACCTAAGAAAATATGCAACTGCAAAAATACTTGAACACAACTGTTCCCACAACATTCACAGAAGCCAAAGAACAGAAATAACCAATATCTATCAATTGATAAAATGATAAAGTGGTGTATCTACACAATGGAATATTTGACAAAAGGACTGAAGTCCTGGGCTGGTGAAATAATTTCATAGTAGAGGTCTTGCTAATGTACATGAGACCCTTGGGTTCCATCCCCAGCACCACACACACACATACATACAGAAGTTCCACTACATTATGAAACATGTATAACCTTTAAAAACATGATGCTAAGTCAGAGAGACAGCCACAAATGACCACATAATTGTAGGAGTTGATTTATGTCAAAAGTCCAAGACAGACAAATATATAGAGACAGGAAGTAGATTTGTGGTTGCCTCTGGCTTTGGGGTATAGGTGGGGAACTAGGGGTGGCTTGACTGGTGATGGTTGCATAACTCTATACAAAAGCCCACTGAATTATAAACTCTAAAACAGTGAATTATATGATAAGTATCACAATAATATTGTTAGAAAATTAGATGTAGGGTCTAAAGTTGTGGCTCAGTGGTAGAGCACTTGCCCGGCATGTGTGAGGTCCTGGGTTTGATCCTCAGCACCACATATAAATAAATAAAATATCCATGACAACTAAATAAAATAAAATGTTAAAAAAATTAGATGTAGTCCCTATGTATATGTATGATTACATGAATGGTGTGAATCTACATTGTGTTCAACCGTAAAAATGAAAAGTTGTACTCCATTTGTGTACAATGAATCAAAATGCAGTCTGCAAAAATAAAAAATAATTTAAAAAATTAAATGTGGTAACAAATATATGCAAATTAAGTTGCTTTGCCTCTGTAAGCCTCAGCTATAAATATACTGCATGACCAATAAATGGTACATAAACATATACAGTATATACATAATAAATATGTACTAATTCAAAGACACTACAATGATATGTTTACTCCCAAAGTAAACAGTAAGTCAACACATATTGATGCAATATTCATCTGAAAAATGAACTAATCCAAAGAGTTCAGCAAGGGATATCCAACTGTAATCAGAATGGATCCATTCCGTGACTTAAAAAGAAAAGCTATAACCCAATCAACAGAATTACCAACCTACCAACACAACAGGTGTTGAAGTTTAGAGGGAGGAAAAAAAGATTTAGTAATGCTACTTTTGTGGACATTTTCCATGGTTTATATAATTTATTTAAGATTGTGCAACTGATTTTTGCCATCATGTATCTTAAAATTCCTCACATCTTTTTTTCATGTTTCATTAGTTGTCAATGGATTTCTTATTTTATTTATTTATATGTGGTGATGAGTATCGAACCCAGGGCCTTGCACATGTCGGGCAAGTGCTCTACGAACTGAGTTATATCCCCACCCCCAAATTCCTCACATCTTTGATCTAGCATTTTGTAAGAAAATTTATGCTATAAAATATTCTACAACAAATGCCTAATGTATTAAAAACTCATGAAATCATTTAAAATAGCAAAAGGGCCAGGTGTGGTAGCACATGTCTGTGTTCCCAGTGAGTCAAAAGACTAAGGACTGACCTTGGCAACTTAGAGAACCCTGTCTCAAAATAAAAATTAAAAGGGGAATCTGGGGATGTGGCTCAGTGGTAGAGTACTCATCTAGCATGTACAGGGCCCTGGGTTTAATCTGCAGCAACACACACACACACACACACACACACACACACACACACATATGGGACTGGGAATGTAGTTCAGTGATGAAGTACTCTTGGGTTCAAACCTCAATCAAAACCAAATACATCAATTAATTAAAAGGGGGTCGGGTACTGTAGATTGAGCCCAGGGGTTTTACTACTGAGCCACATCCCCAGCTCTTTTTATTTTTTTATTGAGACAGGATCTCATTAAAATTGCTTAGGGGCCGGGCGTGGTGGTGCACGCCTGTAATCCAAGTGACTTGGGAGGCTGAGTCAGGAGGATCGAAAGTTCAAAGCCAGCCTCAGCAACTTAGTGAGACCCTGTCTCTAATAAAAATACAAAATAGGGCTGGGGATGTGGCTCAGTGGCTGAGTGTCCCTGAGTTCAATCCCTGGTTCCAATAAATAAATAAATAAATAAATAAATTGCTTAGGGCCTTGCTGAGTTGCTGAGGCTGGCCTCAAACTTGTGATCCTCCTATCAGTCTCCTGAGTCACTGAGAATACAGGCATGCGCCACCACACCCAGTACTAATTTTTAAAACAGCAAAAGGGCATGGGGTGGTGGCACAAGCCTGCAATCCCAGCAATTCAGTCAGAAGGCTGAGGCAGGAGGATAGCAAGTTCAAGGCCAGTCTCAGCAACTTCAAAGACCCTATCTCAAAATTTAAAATTAAAAAAAAAAAAAAAAAAAAAGGTGGGGGGGAATGGAGCTAGTGACGTAGCTCAGTGGAAAAGTGCCCTAGGTTCAATCCACCACACCAAAAACAACAACAACAACAACAAAAAAACACAAAAGGGTGAGAAAACTTGAAGAGCTAAGCATATGTGCAGGGCAATAACACAATCTCAGGTTTGCATTCCCATCTTTCCTAAATGTTACAGGTAGAACACTTACTATTGTTTTTTGTTAGTAACGATATATTTTTAACTCCTACATACTCATTTGGGACAGACAATGTAATTAAGAACTGGGCAAAAGATTAAACAAAACATGATATCCAAAATGTCAAGCATATGAAAAGGTTCACAATCCCAGGACTCACCAAGGAAATGCAAGATAAAACCACAAGGAAATACAAATAAATCTACCATAATGTCTGAAATAAAACAAAGACAATACTGGAGATCTACTATATAGCATGATGACTATAGTTTACAATAATGTACTATGTGTAGTTGAAAATTACTAGAGTAGATTTTAAGTATTCTCAACATAAAGGAAATGATAACTGAGGTTGTATATCTGTTAATTAGCTGGGTTACAGCAATCATTTCACATATATGGATATCAAAATATTGTATACAATACATAATTTTATTTGTCAAATATACCTCAATAAATCTGGGGGAAAATTTAAATGACAACACCAGGTGTCAGTCTCTCTCGTATATTTGGTAGGAGTGGTAAACATGTGAAACCACTTTGGAAAACTATTTAGCAACTTTTTGAAATGCATCAAAATACAAAGACTTGAGAGAGAAGTGTACTGATATGTGTTAAAGCAAATATGGCAAAATGTTAACTGCACAATCTATGGTGGGAACAATTCTGCCAACTTTTACTTTTAAAGAGTTCTCTACTAAAATATTGAGGGGAAAATTAAATATATATCTTCTCCATGACTCAAAAATTCTGCTCCTGGATATTACACCCAAAATAGGTGCTTATGTATAATGTTCACAACTTTATAGAGCCAAAAACCAAATACACATCATTAGTAAAATGGATGAATAAAATATGGTCAATAATATACAAGTGAATACTACACAGAAATGTAAAAGAACATGAATTACTGCCATTATGTAACATGAATTTCACAAACAAAGCTGAGAAGAATTCCTTTCAATTTGTTGAAGGTCTGAAACTGAGTAAAACAAATATATGGGTGATAAATTAGGATAATGGTTACTTTGGGGAAAGGGTACAACTGTTGGAGGGGGCATGAATGAGCCTTTTTGGGGGCTGAAATTAGGCTATGCCAGAGGTACATAATTGCCAAAGTTCAATGGATTATATAGTTTAAAAAAACTTAGTTATTCTGTTAAAGATATATATAGTGGGGCACAATGGTGTATGTCAACAGTTCCAGCGACTCAGGAGACTGAGGAAGGAAGATCAAAAGGTTGAGGCCAGCCTCAGCAGTTTAGTGATGCCCTAAGCAACTTAGGAAGACCGTGTCTCAATAAAAATAAATTTTTAAAAAGTGCTGGGGAAGGGCTAGGGATATGGCTCAGTTGGTAGAGTGCTTGCCTTTTAAGCACAAAGCCCTTGGTTTAATCCCCAGCACAGCAAAAAAAAAAAAACAAATACACACAAACATACACACTCCAGCCCCCCAACCCTGGTATGGGAATTGAGCCCAGGGTGCTTTACTAAGACAGGGGCTTACTAAATTGCCCAGGCTGGCCTGAAACTTACAATCTTCCCAATTAGCCTTCAGAGTTGCTGGGATTATAGGCCTGCCCAATTGCAATGGGCAAAGATACACTTTTTTTACTATATAACTTACGTTTAAGTTTATATCCTCACATATATATTGCACTTTAACTACACAAGACTATACAACTCTGGACCCTTAATTTATGCCCACCACCTATCTACTAACCTTCCAACTCCAAGCTCTCTTGTTCATAATTCAATCAGGATAGCTCTATTGTTTTTATCTACTTTTTACACTGAGGTTTCATGTAAAATTTAATTTGAAGGCTTCAAAAGCTAAAAAGTAAATCTGACTCATTGCTCTATAACAAATGTATCCCAACTTCAAAAGTCTATACCAAACAACTTAACACTTGTTTAAGTACTGTCTCACACTGGGCTAATAATTATTTCATGCATATATATATATATATATATATATATACACATACACACACACACACATATATATATATAATATATACATTTTGTGACTTGACTAAAATGTCAGTTCCTTCAGAGCAAGGGACTCATCATTTCTCCTCTTCCCTTTGGTAACTAACACATACCTGCTATCTCACAGAAGACACAGGAATTAGGTAGATGTCCTGGATATTTATGAGTATTCACAAAATTTTAAATAGACATAAATTTGAAGGAATGCTTTCTTCATTCCTACACTTTCAGATCCCTTAGTTACTTTAATATATGCTCTCTGGATTAAGAAACAAGATAATTACTCATCTGGCCCCTGGGAGCACACCCCAGATTGGCTATTGAAAAGATATGAACGGCAATTTAACTTGAAGTATTCTTAGTCAAAGTAAGGAACTCTTAATAGTAAATCAGACTTCAAAGACCATATACCGGATGGCGTAGAGGAAAATGGGACAGGAGGGGGTGGGGGAAGGAAAGATTGTAGACTGAGACAGACAGTATTACCCTATGTATATGTAAGATTATATGAATCGTGTGAATCTACATTGTGGAAAAAAAGATATATTTTCTGCTGTAATTATATCAAAATGGGTTCTACTGTCATGTATAATTAAAAAGAACCAATAAAAAAAGATGATATATCATAAAGGCAAACCGACTTAAAAATAATTGTTTAATAGATTTACCAAGAGAAAAAATTTATCCCTTACCATTTTAACTTTTCAATTTTATGTAGTATTCACTTCTGCCCTTAAAGATCACATACTTTGGCAATCCATAAATTTTCCTCACATCTTTTATATTTCCACTCTCTTTACCATTATTTTTTTTATTAGAGCATTATGATTATACATAGTAGTTAGGTTCATTTTGACAAAGTCATACATGCATGGAATTTTATCTACTCCACTTAAGTCCCCATTTTTCCCCTTTGCCATCCCCTACTCCCCTCCCCTCATTCTCCTTCCTTTATTATACTGGTCTTCCAACCACTTGTTTTTTCATTATTTATTGTTTGTTCAGCAAAATTAAATGTCACTCATAAGCAATCACCTTCTAGACTTTTTACAGTCTATTCTTACCCATTTTTGTTTTAAAATGCATATAGAAATTTACCATCTTAGCCATTTAGTATATAATTCAATGATAATAAACACATTCATGATGTTATACAACCATCACCACTATCCATCTCCAGAGTTTTTCTTTTAGAACTGAAACTGTATAATCACTAAATAGCTCTCCATTTTACAGCCTATTTTTAATAAACTACTGAATACAGAACAGAAATATATTATCCCTAAGCTAGGCACAGTAGCGGTTGCCTGTAATCCCGGCAACCTGGGAGGTTGAGGTAGGAGGATTGCAAGTCTGAGGCCAGCTTGAGCAACTGAGCAAATCCCTGTCTCAAAATAAAATGGGCTGGAATGTTGCTCAGTGGTAAATTGTACCTGGGTTAAATCCCCAGTGCCTCTCCCCCCCAAAAAAAGAATGAATTAAGCCCTCAAAAAAAATCCCATCATACCTCAAGTATTTATCTTTAAAAAATTGTACTTAAAAAATTATAAATATCTAAAATCAATTAGAGGTTTCTCCTATTACCTAGAAATTGTTTTAAGAAAATCAAGTTCTCAGATCTTATGCACCAAGTAACTCACTGCCCCAACTTCTCATGTTACCCTATAATTAGCTCTAGAATTAAATTCGTTGACACACAGACAGTACTCTTAAAGGTGCATACATTCTTAATAACAATTAAGCAATTTTAATTAAAGGACCCAGTGAGAAATCAGATATAAACAACAACAAAAAAACCCTGCAACAATGGTCACACAAACAACAAATAACTTTGCTCAGGTATAAAAAGACAAGTAAGCAAACTACATGGAACATACAACCAAATTCAAACAAAACGTAATCAGGCACAGTGACGCACACTTGTAATCCTAGTCACTTAGGAAGTTGAGGTAGAAGGATGGGAAATTCAAGGCCAGTCTGGGCAATTTACTAAGACCTTGCCGCAAAATAAAAAATAAAAAGGACTAGGGATGTGGCTCAGTGGTAATATGCCCCTGGGTTCAATCCCCACTAGCAAAAAAAAGAGAAAGAATCTGACGACTGGTACACAAAGAAGTAAACCAATTCAGACTGAGTCTTTCTCTTAATGCCAGCTACTCAGAAGGCTGAGGCAGGAAGATCACAAGTTCCAGGACAGCCTAGGCAATTTACTGAGGCCCTAAGCAACTATGTGAGACACTGTCTCAAAATTAAAAATAAAAAGGAATGGGGATGTAGTTTAGTGATAGAAGAACCCTGGGTTAAACCCCCAGTACCTAAATAGATAAAATAAAAAGGGCTTGGGGTGTAGCTCAGTAATATCAATGCTTGCCTAGTATGGTCAAGGCCCTGGGTTTGATTTCCACCACCACCACCAAAAAAAAGAAATTTATGATGCAGGTTAGAATTCATGGGCTCATGACATTTGAGCTGGACTTCTGAACACTACAGTACAGACTGGGAAGAATTAAAGAAGAGCATATTGAGTAAAGGGAAGAGTAAGAGCAAAGGTGAAGTCAGGAAAAAAGCAGAAGGCACATATAGCAAACTTAGGTTTGAATGGAGTAAAGAGATTATATCAAGTACAGGATTACAAAGAACTGGAAAGGGAAAGGTATATAGACTCAGATCATAACTTTGAATGACTAGACAGAGATCTTCAGTAGTCAGTCATGAAGAATCATTAAGGAGTAAGAAACAAGTTATCTTGAGATTTACTCAGGGTCATGAAATGGAATGAGGAAATGTCTATTAAGTTATTGTAGGAACTGACAAAGTTCTTAGTTATGACATAGTTCTAAGCTAGTCAATCAAATATTCAGTGGGAGTCTCATTCCACTGAGAAATTTATTTTTTAAAATTTTACAGACTGCATTTTGATTCATTGTACACAAATGGGGTACAACTTTTCATTTCTATGGTTGTACAAAATGTAGATTCACAGCATTCCTGTAATCATACATGCCACTGAGAATTTTTTTTTCTTTCTTGGTACTGGGGATTGAACCCAAGGGCACTCCACCACTGAGCCACATCCCCAGCCCTATTTTGTAGGTTATTTAGAGACAGGGTCTCACTGAGTTGCTGAGGGCCTCGCTAGGTTGCAGAGGCTGGCTTTGAACTCATGATCTTCCTGCCTCAGCCTCCCAAGTGCTGGGATTACAGGCGTGTACCACTGCATCCAGCTGAGAAATTTTTAAAGTTCAATATATCATTCTTTTTTTTTTTTTAAAGGAAATTAAGCCGAAAAACAAATGTCATTAAGACCAACAGCTAATTAACAAGACAGTAAATGTCAAGATAAATGTTACAAACAAAAAACAAAATTGTACTTGACAAATTTAAGTGAGAAGAACAAAATGGTTAGGGAAGGTTTCATTAACAAAGTTGGAGTTGATCTGTACCTCAATAAGAAAGTAGAAGGAAGGGATAAAACTTCACACAAGGAGAAATTTTTTCTGGCAGTGCTAGGATTTGAACCCAGGAACTTAAGCATATTCAGAAAGCTCTATATCACTGAGCTACACCCCATCCCAAATAGAACTTCTGAAAAGTTAAATAATTTGTTTAATAAGACTAGGATCTGTAAAAATAAATTTAGAGGTAACTTCAACAAAGGTAAACACAATGCTTATACATTAAAACAAAAACAAAAAACCTTCAATTACCAGAATTTAATTTCTTCATGAGATATCAGAAAAATGAGGCATGAATATGTGACAATTCCAAATACTTTTAAAAAGAAACACTACGCCGGGTGCAGTGGCCCACGCCTGTAATCCCAGCACTTGGGAGGCTGAGGCAGGAGGATCATGAGTTCAAAGCCAGACTCCGCAACCTAGCGAGGCCCTCAGCAACTCAGTGAGACCCTGTCTCTAAATAAACTACAAAATAGGGCTGGGGATGTGGTTCAGTGGTGGAGTGCCCCTGGGTTCAATCCCCAGTACCAAAAATAAATAAATAGATAAATAAATAAAATAAAATAAAATAAAATAAAATAAAATAAAATAAATACTATACCCCAAGATTTTCAAGGAGGGAGGTTACTTTTCAATGAGTTCCATATAACAGAATAAGCTATTTAACAAAAAAAAGTACCTTGAAGAAAGCTTTATTTAGTGACATTACAAAATATTTAAAGCATTACATTTTCTTGCTTGTGAAGGAAGTTCCTTTAGACATAATCTGATAAACTCTCCTTCCTTTTTCCTATTTTATAAGTAAGTGGCCAAGCAATCTGAATCCAAATCTAGCTAATTCTAAAACCAGAGACATTCTTGTATTCACTGCTCTATTAATAACTTATTTTTCCTTTAGGACTTTAAACTTCCAAATGTATTTATCAAAGAGTATAGAGTAAGGGCTGGAGTTGTAGCTCAGTAGTAGAATGTCTGTCTGGCTTGTGTGAGGCCCTGGGTTTGATATTCAACACCACATCTAAATAAATAGATAAAATAAAAGATCCACTGACAACTTAAAAAAAATTAAAAAAAAAAAAGTCTAGGGTAAGCCAGGTGAGGTGGCACATACATATAATCCCAGGTACTCAGGAGGCTGAGGGAGGAAGACAGCAAGTTCAGGGTTAGAATAGGCAACTTAGTAAGACCCAGTCTCAAAACAAAAAAATAAGGTCAGACATTGTGGTGCATGCCTGTAATCCCAGTGGCTTAGGAGTCCGGGGCAGGAGGATGGCAAGTTCAAAGCCATCCTCAGCAACTTAGTGAGATCCTGTCTCAAAAAAAGGAGGGGGGTAGCTGGAAGGCATTGCTCAGTGGTAAAGCACCCTTGGGTTCAATCAATGCCCAGTGTTAGGGTGGAGAGTGGGGGATGTACAGGGCAGGGAAAAAAGACTGGTAAATCACAAACGACAAATGTTCCTCAATTTATAATGGGTATTTATAGTTTGCAATTTACCAGTCCTACAGTGGGATTAAACCCACTGTAAATTGGAAATATTTTAAGTATAAAATGCATTTAATATATCTAAGCTACCAAACATTATAGCTTGACAACACAGTATACCCTATATCCTTATTTATCCTTGCTTGCCTGGCTGGTTAGGTGCTGAGGCCTGCTACGTACTATCTAGCATCAGAAGAGAGAATCATAATCATGTATTACTAGCCCAGGAAAAAACCAACTGCAAAATTTAAAGTACAGCTTCTACTGAGTTGTATACTGCTTCTGTACCATAATAAAGTTGAAAATTTACCAGGAATAGTGATACACAACTGTAATCCCTACTCAGTAGGCTGAGGCAGTAGGATTTTCAAGTTCAAGGCCAGCCTGGGCAAATAAGTGAGACCCTGCCTCAAAAAAAAAAAAAAAAAAAAATCAAAACTTAAATCTTCTTAACTGAGGGAAAAGTCTACACATAATTCTTATAAAACAGCAGGATGCCAATATTTATACATACTCAGAAAAACTGTAAAGTGATTTGTAGTTCAATAACAAGCTCTTTTAGCAGAATGCTACTGTCAAACAGGCACATGACAACAGGGTTCTTGAGTGACAGTGGTACCTCTAGCTGTTATAGGTTGCCTACTTGATCCCCTTCTCTGATGAACCTTCATTCCCCAGCCTTTCATGGCTTATCCTCCCTCTTACTGCCATTCCAAGACTGCCTTAGATGGTTAGATTTCTTTTGTATTATTTCTAAACATTCAGGAAGAAAAAAGGCTGGGTAAAAAGGTTTGCCAAATCTCTTTAAATCTTCCAATTCAAGAAATGCCTCAGTCATGGCCCCCAATACTTCAAAAACAAGCATTCAATTACTTTCCTATAAAACAAATATCTAGAGGCAATATATATACAAATTTAAAAAATCTTAAGTTGAGCTGGGGTTGTAGCTCAGTGGTAGAACACTTGTCTGGCATGTGTGAGGCACTGGGTTCAATTCTCAGCACCACATATAAATAAAATAAAGGTCCACTGACAACTAAAAAATCTAAAGTTATTTTATCAAATTATTTTAAATCAATTCCTATATTTCAAGTTATCGACATGTGAGTTTTTACAAGTGACTAGGAATTGCATTTCCTCTAAAATAGTCAACTCGCACCCACTTCATTATATATTAATCTACTTAAAATAAATCCACATATTCCTTCAACCAAATTATTGAGTGCCTAATGTGTCAAGCACAATTAAGCAAACATCAATTTTTCAAAAATCTCCTTTCCTCCTAGCAACAGAAGATGGATAAACATAGTGTTGCTTGAAAATGATAAATTCAAGCCTGTAAAGGTGAAGTACACTTGAAGCCCCAGCTGGTAAAGAGGCTGAGGCAGGAAGACAGCAAGTTCAAGGCCAGCCTGAGCAATTTATCAAGAACCTGTCTCAAATAGAAAGGTAGAGCACTTGCCTAGCATGCAGGAAGCCCTTGATTCAATCCCCAGCACCTCTCCCAGCATAGCAAAACCAAAAAAACCCCAAAGGAACAAATGCTTGAAGGAGAGGAAGTCAATCAACCATGATGATACCTAGGGAGTACTCCAGGCACAAGAAAAAGGAGAGCAAAGGTACTCGATATCATAAGAACAAGAGACCAGTGAGACTAGATAGAAGCCAGCAATGGGGGAAAGAGTAGATGTCATGAGAAGTATGTGTGAGCCAGGCGTGGTGGTGCACGCCTGTAATCCAAGCGATTTGGGAGGCTGAGTCAGGAGGATCGCGAGTTCAAAGCCAGCCCCAGCAACTTAGCGGGGCCCTAAGCAACTCAGTGAGACCCTGTCTCTAAATAAAATACAAAATAGGGCTGGGGATGTGGCTCAGTGGCTGAGTGTCCCTGAGTTCAATCCCTGGTTCAAAAAAAAAAAAAAAAAAAAAGTATGTGTGAAGAAAGGGGAATAAATTATGTAGGGTTTATGGGACATTGTAAGAAACTGTTTCATCAGCCGGGCGCAGTGGTGCACACCTGTAATCCCAGCGGCTCAGGAGGCTGAGACAGGAGGATAGAGAGTTCAAAGCCAGCCTCAGCAACTTAGGGAGGCACTAAGCAACTCAGTGAGACCCTGTCTCTAAATAGGGGATGTGGCTCAGTGGTGGAGTGCCCCTGAGTTCAACATCCTTGGTACACACACAAAAAAAGTTTCATTAAACAGGAATGCATGAAGAGTTGAGTGTCATGATTTGTTTTATTATTATTACTGGCTACTATGCTTAGAACAAGTTATAAGGAGAGCAAGGGTGAGAGTACGGAGACCAGCTGGGAGACTACTAAAGGAACACAGGAAACAAATATGTACTTCCTGTAAATGTTGATCAGGGATTACTTTTAAAATTTTTTATTGTTTTGTTAGGTGCTGTTGATTGAATGCTGGGCATCACACATAAGTACCCACTCTATTATTAAACTACACCCTCAGTCCAGGACTTATTTTTAAGCAAAAATTTTAAAAACAAAACAAAAAACTATCAGATCTTGCTAATAGGAAATAACTGGAATTTTGCTCTATGAAGTTCTTGGTGTAT
Organism: Glaucomys volans; assembly: GCA_020662805.1. Lineage (NCBI taxonomy): Eukaryota > Metazoa > Chordata > Mammalia > Rodentia > Sciuridae > Glaucomys > Glaucomys volans. The sequence goes on from JAJEJO010002006.1 coordinate 287,345, forward strand.
ATATACACTGTACAACATAAACCCAAAAGTCATCTTAACTATAACGCACTGCAGGAAAAAAACATGTTCCTTTATAATTAGCTATTCCCTGTTCAAAGTCCTACTGTAGCTGAGTTTGTTTTTTAAAGAAATAAGGGCTGGGAATGTAGCTCAATAGTGGAATGCTTGCCTAGCATGTGTGAAGCCCTGGATTCAATCCTTAAAACCATGAAAGAAAAGAAATATGCCATTATTGTAGCTCTGTATTTCTTGAAAAACGTTACTTTTGTCAACTGAAAATATTATAAATTACCATGGACTGGTGATTTTCAATCTAAAATAAATATTCCTAAAATCTTGTTTCTTTCAGGGGGACAATATTCTTTCTAAAAATATTTCCTTTTATGTTCCATCTTTTAATGTAACTATTTTCATACAAAACTTACATCAGTATCTAGGTCATTCACTCCAGGAAAGGACAACCACAAAAAATTCCCACTGTCAGAAATAACACATACCAAAAAAGTGCTCATGATCACAAGAAACCCTCATCATCTAGTGCTTCTGGAAAAGGCAAATACAGTTCCCATATATCTCTGAAGTTATCCTTTATATAACAATTAAAAGGACAAGTGAAAGAGCAACAAGTCAGACACTGAATTGCTTAGAAAGGGGCTAGGGAGCATAAATTTGGTAATAAAACTTCATAATTCTAAAAAAAATTGCTCATGACACTTAAGCACATTTGCTGTATAGTATATATGTGGGAGTGGGGGTGGGAGTGGGGGTGGAAGTGAACTGAAATTTTAAAAGTTCACTTGTTTCATGCAAAGGTATTTGGAAAGACATCCAGATTCTTCTTGGAATTAAAGAGATTACCCCTGTGACAAGTTTCATATCCAAGGTGTGTAAATACAGTAAGTATAATACTGAATGCAAGCTAATTCATTCAACATTTAGGTGTTTTAATGTGCCAGAAATCGTATGAAACACTGAGATTAGCCACTGAGAACAGGGCTTCTATTCTTCATTTATCCCAGTTACTGGGTACCTATGATACGAAGGGCACCTGGAAATAGTGGGTTCCTAGCCTCACACAGCTTACACTGGGGACAAGGGGAACACCTCAAGGATGAGAGACATCAAACTAAAGAAAGAGATAACACTAAAGTGTTATAGGTACTGCTTATGTAAGTGAAGAGGGTTCAGTGGGAGACACATCCGGGAATTCAGGGTGGGCGGGAGGGTAATGTCAGAACTTCAGACATAAGAGCCAAGTCCTTAAAGCAGATTAGATGTTTACATGGTCAATCTTGGGGGTAAGGGCTCCACACAGCAACTGGAGCGAAGGCAGATGTGTGAACAGCCTGATGTACTTGGTAGGCTAGTAATAGAAAAAGTGAAGAGAGAAGCCATGGAGGCTTCTACATACCACAATTAACACTGGACCTGACTGGTATATATGAAAGAACACTGAAGGGTTTTATTCAGAAAACCAGCATATGTGATCTGGTTTTTCTGGTGTACTGAGACACTGGGTTACACAGGAATGAGAAAAGAAAACACTAATGATGTCACCACATGAAACAACAAAGGAGACTGCCCAGTTAGAAAACTAAACTCCCTTCAGGAAAAAATTAAGGACTACTATTCAAGCCCTTCTGGGAAGTTTTTATTCAGTATCATTTAAAATGGAAAAAGCAGAGGAAAGGTTTTTAATATATATCATGGATTATAACATCTGCATATCTATTTTGAGTTTCCAAGAGCTCTAGCTCTTATTAATTCCAACACATCTGGGGTCAGTGGTTATTGTACAAAGAGCAGTGAAACCTATTCAGGAGAATCTGATAAAAAGGGAGAACCATGGGTAACAGACGGCATTTCCAGTCAGTCTGCAAGGTTTTCAAAGTTCAAGATAATCAAGTTTTAATAAGTCGGCTCGTTTAAAAGGTGTGTCATAGGGGTGGAGCAAGAGGACGACTTAAAAATGAATACACACATATATACACATAAACAACTCGATATTGCTGTGACTAAAATCACCACTTGGAGATCCGACTCCCAAGCAGAGGGAGAAATGAACACCTACCAGATCCAATTAACAAAGACGAGTGGGGGTGGGGAGAATCATATATGAAAATATAAATGGGGGATGACCACCTATCCAGTTGGCGGTGCGATGAGGAAATCATACATTTGGACATAAAGGCAGGAAAACAATGTCACACCCAAACTCCACATGTTAACCACCAGACATTGGCCAAAGGGATGTGATCACATACTCTGATCCCTGAACTCAAGGACAGAGTACCAGCCCCATAGGTGCCCTAGGGGAGATGAAGGACCAGGTCCCCTGTTCTAGGACTGAGAGCAGACACTCTAAGACCCAGCCTTAATGGGGTCAACACCCCCCAGGCTAGGCCTCGCCAAGGCCAGACATCCGAAGCCCCCTCCGTCTCCGCCAGCGCAGCCTCTTCTCTCACCAACCCACAACACACACCCTCCCCTACCTGATATGGCGGCGGCGGCTCCTGATCCGGCTCGGTCCCCTCGCCAAAGCTAGCCCGGTCGGACTGAGACTCGTGAAGCAGGGAGATGTCATCCGAGGTGGGGGATTTGAGGCAGTTCCCCATCTTCCGGGGCTGGGGCGTGTGATCTGGGGGGAGGAAGAAAGCAGTGACGGGGTCGTTCGCACGCTCCGCGGTCAGCCTCCGTCGGCGAGGTGGGGTCGACGGCAGGCCGGGGTTCAGGCGGCGGCTCCCCCGCCCCCCGGCGCCGCCGAGGGGCTGCTCATGCCAGCCCCCGGGGGTGGGGACTCAAGGCTGGGCCGCAGGCTCCGCTGGAGTCGCGGCGGTTGCCTCCTTCGAGGCAGCTCTGGGGGGGGGGGGGCGGGGAGACGAAGAACTTCCCCACCCCGCCCCCCCGCGGGGCGGCGGCGGCCACGGAGCTGCTGGGCCTAATCCAGGTCAGGAGGTGGGGGCGCGGCCGTCACGGCTGCCTCAGCTGCTGCCTCAGCTGCTGCTGCCCCCGCCGACGCCGGAGCCGGAGCCGCGGGCCTCATCCTACTCCGCCTCAGCGCGGCGGCGGCAGCCAGAACGAGGCCGGCTAGGGTCCTGCGTCACCCCGCCGTGCGTGTGCTGGCTCCGCCCCCAGCGCCCGGAGCCGAGGGCGACTCTGGAGGCGCGGCGCGGCCCCTCCCCCCTCTTGCTGCTGCGGCTGGGGGCCAGGAGCCCGCTGGATGCGTGGGCTTCTTCTAATCTCCCTGACCGTTTGGCTGGGGTACCTGATTCTAAAACCTCTGGCAGGTCTCCCGCACATCCACTACTCCAACCAGGTTTAAGTCTCCCCTCTTACCTGTGCACTGTTCTGACAGTCTTCTCACCACCCTCTGCCAAGCGATGTATTTATAAACCCATATCTGAATGGATCAGTCCCACGGTTAAAATGTTAAATAGCTTCTCCTTTATCCCTTCAGAATAAAGTCCAAGCTCTTTAATGAACTTTCCTTATCTCCTAGTCACTTCTTTCCTACCCTCATACATCACCAGTTGTATATCTCAAATTATTCCTTTTCTTTCCATTCCCACTACCATAGTCCCAAATTGCTATCATATTTTAACCAGACTTCTGCAATACACTCCGTTAATCTCTGTGCATTCATCATTGTCCTCATCCAATCTAGTATCTCCACAGTTGACAGAGTTACCTTTTTTAAATGTAAACCTGGTCACATCCACCATCCCTGTTCAAAACTTTCAATGTCTTCCCAATACTGTTCTTAAAACAATCTTTAAGTGGTTTACAAACCTGACTGCCTCTCAAATTTCATTAGCAAGATTGTCTGCGCCTTCACAAATTCTAAGCTCTAGGCAGTTCAAAGTGCTTTTAGTTACCTCAAGGATTGTTCCCTTTGGTTCGGGCCTTTGCCCATATTGTTTCTCTGACAGAAATCCACTTCTCCCCAGTCCTTGCCTTCTACCTGTCCTCAGGCTAATCATTATTCCCACTCGTCCCTCCTGAATTCAATTTCATTTTCCTTGGGAAGCTCCTGACCCTCCAGCCTGGATTAATCATCTCTTCTGTGCTCTCAGACCCTGAGCTTTTTTTTCTCTTTCACAGCCTGATCAAGCTGAATCATCTGTCCCTCCTCTGTGCAAGGCCTGGCACATTGCCTAAGGTAGAGCAGGTTCACTCCTTGATTGAATTAACAAACATCTCAAACAATATATGCAGAGGAAACAAAGCTGAGAGTACTCCTAATATTCATGCAATATGAAGACAAAACAAGAAATGGATTTTGACTCCCTTTTTTAAATATTCACATTTGTGTGTGTGTGTGTCTGTGTCCCTCCCTGTAGGAGGCACTAGTGAAACTGATTATCTGGCCTGGCTTGTTCTTTGTGGAGCCTAGAGTCAAGCTAGGAAGACAAGTAAACAGAGGATCCCTTCCGAGCTCTCTCCAGCCCCCAAGGTTTTTAAAGAACTGAGAAGAGAATGATTAGTTCATTTGGTTGAGGATCAGAAAAAATTCTTAGAGTTAATACTGTCTTAAACAATATGATCCTGAGCACCCTTACTTTGGAGTCCCTAATTCTACAAAATCACTATCTTAGATTTTGAAATTGTTGAGTTTCCAGGAAGTCATGTAATTTATGATTTGCTAAATCTTCCAGGAATCAGAAGTACTCCACAATTTTTGCAAAGTGAGAAAATTTAATTTACAAATTATTTTCATGTCTAATGACAGTTTTATAAATAAGAAATTTAACATAATGCTTACACAATGCTAGAATTTGGAGATACTTTTTTTTAAATTTTTGTTTTTCATACTTTTTTTCCCAGGTGTGTAACACTGTCATAAGGCCTTAAAACATTCTATAATGTCTTATGATGTTACTGAGACTAAAACTAGATTGGTTGTTTGCCAGAAAGTAAGGAGCATTTGAGGACTTGTAATGGACATGGTCCCTGCTTTCAAATAGCTCAGTGTCTAGTAAGGTAGATAAACAGGTAAAAAGATAATTAGCAGGACTAGAGTTCAGACCTTTATTCTACTTTTTCCCTTAATTTTGCACTCTTTCTCCCTGTCTCTTCTCCTGCTCTCCGCCCCCCACCCCCACATTACCACATCACAAAGGTACAGCTTTAGACCTTTGTGTCTGGTGAGAGAACAACTGTGGCATGTGCCTGAACCCAGCACTACCACCTAATTTAGGTAATAATATTGAAATATCAGTTTCACTCTCATTCAACAGAAATTCAAGTCAGTTGTAAATTTTTGTTATTGTTGTTGTTTGTTTGGTACTCAGACTTTAACCCAGAAGTGCTTTATCACTGAGCTACACCCTTATCCCTCTTCTATTTTTTATTTTGAGACAGGTTCTCTCTGAGTTGCTGAGGCTGGCCTTGAACTTGAAATCCTTCTGCCTCAGCCTTCTGAGCTGCTGGGATTACAGGTGTATGCCACTGCACCTGACTGTAAACTGTTTAAGTAGCCATAGAAAGTATGATTTTAGCTGGGCGTGGTGGCGCACACCTGTAATCCCAGCACTTGAGAGGCTGAGGCAGGAGGATCACGAGTTCAAAGCCAGCCTCAGCAACTTAGCAAGGCACTAAGCAACTCAGTGAGACCCTGTCTCTAAATAAAATACACAATAGGACTGGGGATGTGGCTCAGTGGTGGAGTGCCCCTGGGTTCAATCCCCAGTACCAAAAAAAAAAAAAAAAAAGAAAGTATGATTTTATAATATCACCTAAAGGGACATAAGTCACACATATGAAGAGGAGGTGTGGAAATTATATTTTAGAAAAGGTGGGTGGTTATTGATCGTTATTTTCTTGGGAAGAGACTTCTCCACTCTCCCTCCCTCCTCTCTGTGGTGCTAAGGATTAAATTCAGGGCCTTATATATGTTAGGCAAATGCTCTACTACTGAGCTACATCCCCTAGCCTCAGTATTATTTCCTTAGGGATGGATAAAATACCAGCTACAATTTTAACATAGTTTTAAAAAATTATACAAATGGTCTTGATGATAATAATAATGTATAAGATACTGTATAATAATAGTCATGTACCACATAACGACGTTTCAGCTGACAACAGATTCTATATATTATGATGACCCATAAAAATATTGGAACTGAAAAATTCCTGTCACCGAGTGATGCCTAGTCATTGTAACATCACAGCACAATATATTACCCAAGTATTTGTGGTGATGCTGGTATAAACAAACCGACTGTACTATGAGTCATGTTAAAATACGGCACATACAATTAAGCACACTACATAATACTTGATAATAAACGACTGTTATTCATTTATGTATTTACTATATTATCCTTTTTGTAGTTATTTTAGAGTATACACCTTCTACTTACAAGAAAAAAAGTTTGCTGTAAAAGTTTGCTGTTATACCAGCAGCAACCTCATATATCTTGTGTTTCCCACATCTTTTAATTGCATCATTTTTCTCTTGCACTTAACTTAATCCCATGTTGTTTTGTTCATTATGGCCCCTAATTATGCAAAATCCATTGCAGGTGTTTCTCATGAGAGGCCACATCAAGTGAGTGACCTGAAAGCCAAATTAAAAGTGATTAAGAAGCTGGGTATGGTGGTGCACACCTGTAGTCCCAGCAACTGGGTGGCGGAGAAAGGAGAATCACTTGAGTTTGTGGCCAGTCTGGGCAAAACAAGACCCTATATCAAAAAAGAAAAAAAAAAAAAAGGGGGGGGACTACAAAGGTGGAGAATCAATGATAATTATTATTGCCGAGGCATGTCCCATTACACCATAACTAGGATTTTGAGGTGGTAGAGGCTGTTAAAGTATCTGTTTCATTGAAGGCAATGAACTAATACAATTTTGAGAAGGGCCTATATCAGATATGGAAAACCTTCTAATGACATGGATGAACACTGGACACAGAAGTTTATCCCTCTCAACATCAAGATTATTACAACCAAAGGAAAATATTTGTTTGCCGTGTCAAAAGGAAAAGCTGGAAATGAATACCTATGATGTTGACTTTACTGCTTCTCTGAGTGGTTTAAAAGATTCAAGAATCATTATTCTGGGACTGGGGATGTAGCTGATAGAGCATAAGACCCTGGGTTTGTTATACTCCCCAAAAGAAATAAAATTCTCAAATACCATCAGGAGGGAGAGACGACCCCCTCCCTAACCTCTTCCCTTCCCTGCAGGAGGGAGAGACAGCTCCACCCTAATCCCTTCCCCTCCCTAATACAGGCAGGAGGGTCTGCTCACCCTAATTTCTCTCCCTCCCTATAAATACTGGCAAGGAAGGAACTTCTAGGTGTGTGGGTGGTCGTTGCTGGCCACCTATAATAAAGGCTTCTTCTGGCTTTACATGAATGGCTTGGATGATCTTGTTTTCGTTGGGTATAACAGGTTCAACCCCCATTACAGGGGGGAGAAATCATTGTTCTGGCTAGTGATATAGCTTGGTGGAGGAACAGCACTTCCTTGTCATGCATGAGGAACCAGTTTTGATCCCCAGCACTATCAATAAATCAATAAATAAAAGATTTATTATTTAAGCTGGATGTGGTGGCTGGCATCTATTGCCATAACTACTTGGGTGTCTGAAAGGGAGGATCGCTTAAGCCCAGAAGTTTGAGGCCCGTCTTGGCAACATTGTGAGACCCTGTCTCAAAAACAAAAAAACAAGAGTGGGGGATGATTTGTCAAGTGCTAATGAGAAGATAGCTTGAGAATTTTTGGAGCTGGCATGATATTGTACACCTATAATTGTGGTGGCTCTGGAGGCTGAGGCAGGAAGATCACAAGTTCAAAGCCTGCTTTAGCCTTAGCATGGCCCTAAGCAACTTAGCAAGACCCAGTCTCAAAAAGAACTAGGGATATAGCTCAGGTAAAGTGCCCCTGGATTCAGTCCCCAGTAGGAATTTTTGGAAACTCTAGATAAGCTGATTTTGGAGGAAAATCATTTGCCTGAGCAAAGCTTCAAAATGGATGAAACATTCTTACTCTGGAAATAGATCCCTGACAGGATTTCCATTCATAAGGAGGCCAAGTTCAATGCTCAGTATCAAGGGTTTTAAGGACACACCAATAATCTTGCTATGGGACAATGTTTCAGGACATAAATTGAAACCCTCTGTGATCTGGCACAGTGAGAACTCCAAGGTCTTCAAGCGTATCAGTGAGCACACACTGCCAGTGTACTGCAGGAGAAATAAGAAGTCATGACCCAGTTCCTCTTCCAATATGCCCTCCTGCATTGCTGTGCCAGCAAAATGGAAAAATGCTATTTAGAGAATAACACACCTTTCAAGATTTTGCCTATTACTGGTAATGCTCTCATGCATCCTCCTTTCATCCCAATATCAAACTGATATTTTCCCCACAAAACCAAGCTCTTTGATCCAACAGATGGATCAAGGAGTTATAACAGCTTTTAAGACCTACTACCTGAGGAGAACCTTTGCCCAGGCTATTGCTGCAACTGAAAAAGACACCAGGAAGACACTGATGCAATTCTGGAAGAATTACAAAGTATATTAAGAACCTCACTTGGGCTTGGAGTGATGTCACCAATGTGGAAGAAGATACTCAAGAGGTTCATTGATGACTTCATAGGACTTCTTACCAAGGATGAGGAAGTTGCAAAAACAATGACTATGGAGATGCAAGTAACTTTAATTGAATGTGGATGAGGATGACACTGAGGAGCACCTAGAGGTGGTTCCTAAGGAATTGACTGATGAATTGTTGGAAATGGAACAGGAACACATAGTTGAAGAAGAGGCAAGAAAAAGTGAAATGCAGAAGAAGAAAAGAAGAATCCTTAAGAAAATTCAGTTTAGCAGAAGAACTTAGCAAAAGGGTTTTGTTGTTGTTGTTGTTGTTGTTGTTGTTGTTTTAGGAGAAGTTTTTGCAAGCTTCAACAAGCTCTTGAAAAGTTTGAAAATATGGTCCCCAATACTGAAAGATTGTCATTAGCAGAGAGGTATGTTCATGGTTCATTATCTTCTTGTAAGCAAACTGACGATGAGAAAAAAAACCAACCAAACCATTATGGGAATATTTCTGAAGAGAGTTGACTTCTCAGAAGAGCTTCAGGAAAGTTCTTCCTGAAGGGATTCCAGAAGAAGGCATTATTATCACAGGAGATGAGAGCTCCATGTTATTGTCCCTAAAGAACTTCCAGTTGGATAAAACATGAAGTTAGAAGATAATGATATCGATAATTCTAACCCTATATAGGCCTAGGCTAATACATTTATTTTTAAAACAAAACATTTGAGCTGGGCACATTGGCATACATCTTTAATACCAGCAACTCAAGAGGTTGAGGCAGGATCACAAATTCAAGGTCATCCTAGGCAAGTTAGCAAGATGCTGTCTCAGAATAAAATAAAAAGAGCTGGGAATGTAGCTTAGTGGTAAAGTACCCATGGGATCAGTCCCCAGCACTCCCCAAAATAAATAAAAATAAAAGAATAAATAAAATATGTTTATGCTAGCACACAATGAGCTTCATATTGTTATTTTTAAACAAATAAATATACTTATGATATTTCTCAACATTAATTTCTAATATGATAAGTGTTGATAGACATAGTTCATATAAACAAAAGCTTGCTGGGACCCTCAATCCTAAGATTAAAAATTTGAAGCCAGGCATGTTGGCTCACACCTATAATCCCAGCGGCTTTGGAGAAGGATTGTGAATTAGGGTTAGGCAACTCAGTGAGACCCTGTGTCTAAATAAAATACAAAAAGGGCTGGGGATGTGACTCAGTGATTGAGGGCCCTGAGTTCAATCCCTGGTACCATAAAAAAAAAAAAAAAAAAAAAAAAAGGTCTGAGAATCACTGGTCTAAGGCCTTCTTGCTCAACGTGTGGTCCATGAATCAGCACTATCTGAATCACTGGGGAGTTGGTTAGAAATGCAAAATCTTAGCCAGGTATGGTGACCCACACCTGTAATCTCAGGGACTGAAGAAGCTGAAGCAGGAGAATTGCAAGTTCTAGTCTATCCTCAACAGTTTAACAAGGTCCCAAGCAATTTAGCAAAACCTGGTTGCCAGGCATGGTGGCACATGCCGGTAATCCCAGTAGCTCTTGAGGCTGAGGCATAAGGATTATGAGTTCAAAGCCAGCCTCAGCAATTTAGCAAGGCCCTATGCAATCTAGCAAGACTCTGTCTCTAAATAAAATACAAAAAGGGATGGGGATGTGGCTCAGTGATTAAAATGTCCCTAGGTTCAATCTCTGGTTTTAGAAAAAAAAAAAAAAAAATGCAAAATTTTTGACCAGATCTGAGATTGACTCATTGAGAATGTCCTTTTACCATGATCCTCAGGTGATTTATATACATATTTAAGTTTGAGAAGCATTGATCTTTGGGGTTAAAAATCCTTGGAAGAGGTAACACTTGGATTTTATATGGTGGCTAGGAGTATCCAGGGAGGACTACAGATAGATGATTTGGGGAGGGGGAGAGCTTAGATGAAGGTATAGTAGAAAGAATGTCATGACATTCTGTGACACTGCAATAAAAAATACATAGATTCTTAGCAATATTTAGTCCTCTAAGAAAAATGAATTGTGGGGCTAGGGTTGTGGCTCAGTGGTAGTGTGCTTGCCTGGTACACATGAGGCACTGGGTTTGATTCTCAGCACCACATAAAAATAAAATAAAGATATTGTGTCCATTTATAACTAAAAATATTTTTTAAAAAATGAATTGTGATGATTAAACAGCTCAACAATAAAAATCAGGAGCGAGGCAGGTGTGGTGCTGCATGCCTGTAATCCCAGCTACTCAGAAGACTGAGGCAGAAAGATTCCAAGGCCAGTCTGGACAACTTAGTGAGACTCTGTCAAAATAAAGTAAAAAGAATTGGGAATGTAACTCAGTGGTCGAGTACCCTTGGGTTCAATACACCCCCCAAAATTAGGAGCTAAAACTGCCTATAGTTCTCTTTCTGAAACTTTATTCTGAAGGAAATTTTTAAAATAAAAGTTTATAAAGGAGCCCAGGCACAGTGGTGTAAGCTGTACGTCTAGCAACTTGGGAGGCAGGATGATGTCACGTTCCAGGACAGCCTCAGCAAGTTAGGGAGCCCTCTGCAACTTAATGAGACCCCATCTCAAAATTTTAAAGAAAGCACTGGAGATGTACCTCAGTGGTAAAGTGTCCTTGAGTTAAATCCCTACTCTCAAATAATAAGTTTATATATATATAGGCTCCCCCATGATGCCACCCGTGAGGTCTTCACCCAAGCTGGCCACATATTTGCAATGCCAGACTCCCAAACTGCTCCAGTTTTTCCACAAATCCTCATTTAACCGCAGCCTAAGGAGAGAAGACATCATTAGTCTTTCTAATGAATATTGGAAACCTCCTAATTCCATGAGGATGCCAAGCCAGAGCAACAACAACGCAGCTCCTCTCCAGATGAATATTTATGGTTCTCCTTTGACTATTGGCCCCGTTCGGTATAACCACTACCAAGCAGTTAGTGGCAACCAATTGCAGAAAGTTACTGTGGTGCCAGGCAAACTCACAAAGGACTTTTATCGAGGTTTTCTCTCTCTGTCTCTCTCTGTTCCTATCTTTCCCTCTCTTTCTTCTTTCTAAATTAATTACTATATTATTTTCGTTTTAGAGATGAGATCTTTCTGTGTTGTCTAGACTGGCCCTGAACTCCTGGGCTCAAGTGACCCTTCTGCCTTAGCATCCCATGAAACTGGGGTTATAGGCATGCATGACCATGCCTGGATGGTTACCCAAGTTTTCTAAAATAAAATAATTTATGCCTGGTGCAGTGCTGCATGCTTGTAATCCCAGTGACTCAGGAGGCCGAGGCAGGAGGATCTCAAGTTCAAAGCCAGCCTCAGCAATGGTGAAGAGCTAAGCAACTCTGTGAGACCCTGTCTCTAAATAAAATACAAAATAGAGTTGGGGATGTATCTCAGTGGTTGAGTGCCCCTGAGTTCAATCCTTGGTAACTCCCCCCCAAATTTTAAAAATAAAGGAGATTAAAAAAATAAAAAGTGCTGGGAATGTAGCTCAGTGGTAAAGAGCCCTTGAGTTCAATCCTCAGGACCAAAAACCAAAAACAATCTAGCATATTACAGGAACTGCAGACATATTTTAGACGTATGTATGAATGAAACATAATCTTCAGTATAATATTTAGTAAAAAATACAGAAAATGAAATGAAATTTATTCTCTCATTAAAACAGTGGAAAAATGACCTATGTACATTGCTGGAAACTGGAATTTAGGAACTTGGAGACAATAATCACCAGGATAATGTGGAAAAACAAAAATGCTTTATTTGATGGGGAACAGAATTGTTAGCAATGTTCTGCCCTTACCCCAGTATTATTGTTTCAAAATGGTTTGCACAATGAAAGAATTTTGGAGGGGAATGGGGAGTACTGGAGAATTGAACCCGGAGCCTCACACTTGCTAGGCAAGGGCTCTAACCCTGAGTTACATTCCCAGTCAGATTTTTTTTTTTTTAAATTAGAGTGAGCCAGGTGTGGTGATGCACACCTGTAATCCCAGTGATTTAGGAGGATGAGGCACAAGGATTACAAATTCAAGACTAGCCTTGGCAATTTAGTGAGGCCATGTTGCCACTGAGCTGTATTCCCAGTCCTTTTTATTTTTTATTTTGTAATTCCATCTGCTATTATTTTTATTTATTTTTATGTGATGCTGAGGATCAAACCCAGTGCCTCACACATGCTATGCAAACACCCTACCACTGAGCAACAACCCCAGCTCCCCCCGCCCCCCTTTTTTTTTTTGGTACTGGGGATTGAACCCAGGGGCATTCCACCACTGAGCCACATCCCCAGCCCTATTTTGTATTTTATTTAGAGACAGGGTCTCACTGAGTTGTTTAGGGCCTCGCTAAGTTTGCTGAGGCTGGCTTTGAACTCGAGATCCTCCCGCCTCAGCCTCCCAAGGGCTGGGATTACAGACGTGCACCACAGCACCCGGCTCCCTTATTTTTTATTTTGATACAGGGTCTCTCTAAGTTGCTTTGGGCCTTGCTAAATTGCTGAGGCTGGCCTCAAACTTGTAATCCTTCTTTCTCAGACTCATGAGTGGCTGGGATTACAGTCATGTGTCACTGTGCCTGATGAGACCGTCTTTTTAAAAAAAAAAAAAACTTTTAGATGTTAATAGACCTTTATTTTATTCATTTATTTATATGTGGTGCTGAGAATCAAACCCAGTGCCTCACACATGCTAGGCAAGTGCTCTACCACTGAGCCACAACTCCAGCCCTGAGACCCTGTCTTAAAAAATAAAAAGGGCTGGGGATATAACTCAAAGGTAGAGTTTCCCTGGGCTCAATCCCCACTGCCATAAAAAGTGGATAAAAAAATCAGAGTGGAGGTACAGATAGAATATTATGCTTGCCAAACTTCTTTCTTTTTTTTTTTTGGAACCTGGGATTGAACTCAGGGGCACTGAGCCACTGAGCCACTGAGTCACTGAACCACATCCCCAACCCTATTTTGTATTTTATTTAGAGACAGGGTCTCACTGAGTTGCTTAGGGCCTCGCTAAGTTGCTGAGGCTGGCTTTGAACTCATGATCCTCCTGCCTCAGCCTCCCGAGTTGCTGGGATTACAGGCGTGTGCCACCGCCCCCGGCTGCCAAACTTATTTCTGAAAAATGGGGCTCTGTATTTCAAGGTGGGAAAGAACAGTCCTTAGTGCTTTTGGAGAGAGAAAAATAAGCACAAAGGTGTAGCATGATTCTTAGTGTTCGAACAGTAAATAACAACACATTATAACTGGGGAATGTGGAGAGAAGGAAATGGAAAATAGCCTCTCTGATCTGTGCCCACAGGCTCTGTTCTGAATTTTATAATGGAACACTAACCATCAGGCAAGGCCAGAACAGAGAGCTGCACAGTCTGTACATGTTGCAAAGGTGCCCCACTCCACAAACAAGTGACTGCTGAAATTCAGACCTTACTCTCTAAGCTACTGAAATTCGTCATAGGATGGTGTTTGCCCATATGGTGTGCCTTGTTCTAATTTTCACAAAGGCATTACAGAATATGGCTGAGGCTCTATCATGGATAGTGAAATGGGTCATTGATTTAGTGTGTTGGAGTCTAATGTAAGTGAAATAACCTCAAAGTTGCAACATGTCAATATCCAGCAATACTAGGTCAAGTTCAACTTGTAGCCTTCATAGAACCATACAAAAACAGTGATATTTATCAAGCCGGGCGTGGTGGCGCACGCCTGTAATCCAAGCGACTTGGGAGGCTGAGTCAGGAGGATCGCGAGTTCAAAGCCAGCCTCAGCAACTCAGCGAGGCTCTAAGCAACTCAGTGAGACCCTGTCTCTAAACAAAATACAAAATAGGGCTGGGGATGTGGTTCAGTGGCTGAGTGTCCCTGAGTTCAATCCCTGGTTCAAAAAAAAACCCAAAAAACAAAAAACAACAAAACAAAACAAAAAAACAGTGATATTTATCATATAGCATCCGTTACCTGGAATTGCACACATTGTTGAAAGACAGAAGTTTATATCCTAGATGTAAACATAGATCACTAAAGGACCTTATCTTCCTCTAATCCTACTGCCATAATTTAATGAAGAAATGGAGCAGGGGGTGGTGGTGGTCAGTGTTGCAAATGGGGAGCATAGAAAGGAAAGTGTTGGAGTTCCAACTCCTGGAATTATCAGCAGGAAAAACACTACGCATCGTGCTCACTTCAGCAGTACATATACTAAAATTGGAAGGATACAGAGACGATTAGCATGGCTTCTGTGCAAGGAAGACATGCAAATTCATGAAGTGTTCCATATTTTTAGAATTTGTGAAATATACACACTCACGTGCATGCACACACACACACACACACACACGCACACAGTGGAGTTCTACTCAGTCATTAAAAAGAATGAAATGACATTTGCCAGTAAATGATGGAAATGGAGAATATCATGCTAAGTGAAATTAGCCCAACTCAGAAACTAGAAGGTCAAAAGTTTTCCCTCATATATGGAAGCTAGAGTGAAATAAAGAAAAGGGGAGGGAAGGATAAGATTACATGAAGAACCAATAAAATATAAATTAATAGAGAAGCAAAAGGAAGTCCAATAGACAAGAAAAGAGGGAAGGGAGAATGGGGAGGGAAAATGGTTATCATACATCGATTTCCATTCATGTATAAGTTTGTTAGGATGAACCCAACTACTATGTATAATCATAAAGTTCTAATAATAATAAAATAAAAACACTCTGTTGAAGTACCCACTTTCTCCCTATCCCTCTCATTGACTCAGGGAAAAACATCAAAATAATTTCCAAGCAGTGTGTGCTCCTCACACCCCCTATACCAATCACATGAACTTCTCAATATTTCACAAACATACTAGGCACACTCTCTTATGGCTCCTCTCCTTGGTTCATGCCTGAAAAGTCTTCTTTTCTTTCTTTCGTTTTAAAAATGGTACTGGGGATTGAACTTGGGATGGTGGGTAGTGGGGACATTTACCACTGAGCTACATTCACAGCCCTTTTTATTTTATTTTTTTGCAGTGTGGTACTGGGGGGTCGAACCCAGGGTCTTGCACATGTTAGGCCAGCACTGTGCCACTGAGCCACATCCCCAGCCCCTCTTTCATTCTTTTCTATTAATAAATTTTCTTCATCTTTTAAAACTCAGTTCTATGAGCACTTCTCTAAGAAGCCCACCCTGATACTCCCTTTTACTATAACACCCTATTAATATCTAGTATAATCTGTGGACCTACCTACTGACCTTATTATTTGTAGGTTATACCTGCTAGTCCTTCCCCTTGAATGAAAGCAGACTCTGTGACTGCTTTCACTAATAAAAGAATGACAGAAATGACACGGCTCATTTCAAAGCCGTACCTTAAAAGATTGGAAGCTTCGCTTCCTATTTCTTGGAACACTGCCTCTTGGCGTCTCTAGGTGTCACGTAAGATATATGACACCTCTGGAGAGACCTCACAAAGTCTTCAAGACTATATGCAGAGGAAAAGGGTCTAAGCCTAGCCTTCCAGTTTTTCTTAACAATGTGTCAGTCATGTGAAAAAAGCTGTCTTGGATCCTCCAGACCAGACTGCTTGCCAGCTGAGTACCATCAACTGACCTTGGTTGACTCCCTGTGAAGCACTGAAGCTTCACCCTGAATATTGACTCACAAAACAGAGAGAAATAATGAATTTTTTTGAGCAGCTGAACTTTGGATAGTTTGTTGTATCATTAACTGATAAACATAATAGAATTTTATGCCTGCCACTGGGGTGCTTCTATAGCAACAAACAAAACAAACAAACAAAAAACCAAAACACGTGCCTCTGACTTTGGGATTGGGCAACTGGTCTCCACCTTGAAGAATCTTGAGGAGTCTGTCAGTGAAAGCTGCAAAGGCCTGGAGGAGATGGTGGGTGAGGGTTTGCCACCAAGGATTTGTTACAGGAAGCTGGAGGCAAGTCTGAGAACACTGCTGATTGTGGTAACATGGAAAATAGAAAGATATTTAATGATGGATATGGCTGGGGAGTTTTCCCACAGAAAGTACAGTGTCAACTGACTTTTTCTAGCTGTCTATCAAAAAAAATACGACAGAAGGACCCAGGATAGTATTTCTAGTCTTCATAAAATCTCAAAGGAAGAAATGGGAAATATCAAATCCATAGGGTTGCCAGTAAAATGAGATCACAGGGTAAAGACAAGTCAAGACTGCAAAATCTTTTAAGATCTCAGAAATATTTAAGATCTTTTCATAGACATTTTCAAAATCATTTCTAAGGGAAAAAATTCTAAGGATCTTAATTATACACCTCACAGACCCTCCCTGCTCAACCACAGGGTTTTTGAGCCTTATGGGTGTGGTTTCAGATGAGCTGCATATGGGGCCCATCTGCAAGGTTATCAGAAAGGGTGTGGTTTTTTCTAATGGAGTGGAGTATAATTTGAGATACAGGAAACTCCCTAAATTTTATTTATTTATTTTTTTATTTTACTTTACTTTCCAACATTTAAAAGGTTACATTAGCCTGGGTAATTCACAGAGACAGTACAAAGCAATAAAATGCCTCTGTATCCCCACCTACTAAGGGCAGAAAGCAGACTAAGCAAAGTAGTCAGCTGTAAGCCAAGTACAGTTGTAAGCACCTGTGGTCCAGGCACTAGGGAGGCTGAGGCAGGAGGATTGCTTGAGCCCAGGAATTGGAGACCAGCCTTGGCAACATAATAAGCCCTTCTCTCGGAAGGAAGGGAAGAGGGGAAAGCAGAGGAAAGGAAAGGGAAGGGAAGGGAAGGAGAGGATTGATTTTCAGCTAGGGGTGTGGTTCAGTGGGAGAACACTTGCATAGCATGTATTAAGGCCCTGGATTCAATCCTCAGCACTGCACAAGAAAGGGGGAAAAAAATTTACAAAAATGGGATGTTTCTTATGGAAAAGAAAGGATGACAGAGGGCAGAGAATAATTTCTAGGGAGCAGAACCAAGTCTTAATTAAGGAATTGACAAATAGCTAGGTTTCAGAATTTTGTTATTGTTGTATTTTTGTGGGTTTTTTTTTTTTTTTTTTTTTTTTTTTTTTTTTTTGATAGGGGGCTTGAATCCAGGGCACTTTACTGCTGAGCTACATCTTCAACCCTTTTTATTTTGATATAGGGTCTTTCTAAGTAGCCAAAGCTGGGGTGGAACTTGCAATCCCCTGCCTCAACTTCCTGAATAGCCAGAATTATAGGCATGTGCCACTATGCCTGGCCCCACCACCATCCTCTCAAAAAAGAGTGTCTGTTACAGTTACCTTATACCTTTCTCACCATTTGTAGTTGTGTGTGTAACTTATTTTTTAGTTCATAGGTATTCAGACTGAAAGGATATTCAAAAACTATACTCTGGGAGCTGTTTGAAGCCCACACCCACACCTAGCACTTGAAGAGATCACAGACCTTTATCCTCAGTCTGATGTAATGAGCTTAGTTTTGCTGGGTCCTTTGAAGATGTGAGCATACTTTGCATGGTGAGAGGAATGTAAATAATTTGTGACCAGAGGGTAGACTGTGATAGATTAAAGATGGCTGTAAATGCTTTGATAATCCTGGCAGGGTCTGTTTCTTTCTCTTTTTCTTTTCCTTATTCCTCCCACTTTTTTTTTTTTTGGTGCTTTATAGTTGTGCATACTGATGGGATTTGTTGTTATATATTCATACATGCACACAATACACAATATAACAATATAATTTGATCAATGGCACCCCTTTTTTATGGACAGGTTTATTTAGGAAAGTACTTACACATTCATGGAGAAAGTGGGGGTTAATCTCAAAAAGGAGATGCGTTTTGGAATATGCATTCAAGGGAGAATTCGAGGCATCAGCAGAGGGAGAGAAAGCCTGTTTCCTCCTCTTGAATTTGGGTGGGCTCTGTGAGCGCTTTGAGTAAGAGTACTGCAGAAATGATACTTGTGCTAGTTTCCAAGCCCAAATAATTCAGAGACTGGCAACTTTTACTACCTGTCTCTAGGGAACAGTGTCTGTTAGACCTCTGAGCAACCAATGTACTCTGCTGGAGAGATCGATCACTCTGAAACAATTAGGGAAAACATGTCTCCAAAGAAGGGTCTGAGGAGTTTCCAGAGAGAATGTGGGGACTTTATTTGGAACCAATGGGGTTCTTGGCATACTTGACAGAAAAGAATTTTAGCATGTGCCAGTCAAAGGCATAGAAAGAGGTTTATCTCTGGAGAGAGGTGCCTTTGAAGTCAGGCGTGGCAGCACATGCCTGTAATCCAAGCAACTTGGGAGGTTGAGTCAGGACTATTGCAAGTTCAAAGCCAAACTTATTGACTTAGCAAGACCATCAGCAACTTGGTGAGACCCTGTCTCAGAATTTAAAAAAAGAAAAAGAAAATAAAAGGGCTGGGGATGTAGTTCAGTGGTAAAGTGTCCCTGGGATCAATCTCCAGTACAGAGAGAGAGAAGAGAGGAGGAGAGGAGAGGCCTTTGGGATAAAATGATAAAATATCTATTCAAGGGAGAATTTGGGCTGTCTGTAGAGGGGGAGAAACAGCACCAGCTGGAATATGGTGTTAATATTTATAGAGGAATAGAAGAAGGTTTACTAGGGGCTGGGCCAAAGCTGGAGCCAGGGTGGAGCTACATAATTTTGAATCAGTTTTCCATGCACTTGCACATTGCCTTTATGTTACACAGGCACGGTCCAAGGGCATGTCACTCAGGAGTTGCAATTGTTCATGGGTTCTTTCTTTTCTTGTCGTGTGTGTGTGTGTGTGTGTGTGTGTGTTGCTAGGGATGGAACCCAGGGGGTGGAACATGGTAGGCAAGTAGTGTAGCACTAAGCTACACCTCAGCTCTGCTTTCTGTCTTTAGGTTTATGGGTGTTTCCTGCATTTCAGTGGTTCACTGGCACTTCCTTTGAGACTCAGTATTTCTCCTTTTATTCCCAAGCACGTATCTCAAAACTACATGAAGTCTCTCTCAGGTCCTCGCTTCCAAGATGACTAAAAAAAGAAGGGACTGGCGTTGTGGCTCAGTGATAGAGTGCTTGCCTGGCATGTGTGAGGCCCTGGGTTCCATCCTTAGCACCAAATATAAATAAATAAAAGATCCATTGACAACTAAAAAATATTAAAAAAAAATCTTAAAAAAAGAAGGAATAATGGTTGTGCCAAGAGGGCAATGTGCAAGTGCATAGAGTGAATCCTTTTCATTGCCCAAATTATACCTGATGAGTGTCCAAGGACAAGGCTGTTAGGAAGTTTGTTATTTGAAATTGTTGCCAAAAGCTCAGTCCTCGTCCCTGATGCCAATCCAATAACGAGGACACAGCTTTGAGAAAAAGGTGAAAGAAGGTTTATTGCTTTGCTAGCAAAAGAGAAACAAAAGAACTCCTGTCCCAGAGGCTGTGATTCTGCCTATCAGCAGGAACCAGGGGGCTTTTATAGAGGTGATTCAAAGGCTATATTCCACAGTTTCTCTCTTGGGGTTGTAATTCACTTGTTAATTTGGGAGATAGTTATTTCTGAGATCTTCTGGTACCATCCCCAAAGTCTGGATTACTTCGTTCCTAAGGTGCTCAAGGACAGATTACTCTGCCTAGGATGGGGAAGAAAGGTAATCCTGTTTCCCCTGAGATTAGGGAAGGGGAGAGATTAGGGAGGGGCAGGGAGAGAGGAAGAGAAAGAAAACATGTCCATTTTAAAAATAAATCGCAGAGCCGGGCGCAGTGGCGCACGCCTGTAATCCCAGCACTTGGGAGGCTGAGGCAGGAGGATCGGGAGTTCAAAGCCAGCCTCAGCAACTTAGCGAGGCCCTAAGCAACTCAGTGAGACCCTGTCTGTAAATAAAATACAAAATAGAGCTGGGGATGTGGCTCAGTGGCTGAGTGTCCCTGAGTTCAATCCCTGGTTCCCAACAAAACAAAACAAAACAAAACAAAAAAAAGCATTGCAGGGCTGGGGTTGTGGCTCAGTAGCAGAGTGCTTGCCTTGCATGCGTGGGGCACTGGGTTCAATCCTCAGCACCACATACATAAATAAAATAAAGACATTGTGTCCATTTACAACTAAAAAAATTTAAAAAATAAAATAAAAATAAGTTGCCATGGCAGAGCAGCAAGGGCTATATTCAAAGCATAAAGTGGACTGTCGCATCACTGTGTGAGTGGTGCCATTCACAGTAAAGTGGTCAGGAAATATCTCAAGAAGCCCAGAAGGACAGAGCATCCCCATCCTGTGTAGGCCTCCTGGTGCTGCCCCACAGCCTCCACCAATGTAGTGTAATGGAGTTGGGTCCTTGGACTGAAGAAAAGGACCCACTGGGAAAAATAAAATAAAATAGGAATTATATTTCAAACAACAACAAACTACATGAAGAAGGAGAGGGGTCCAGTTGAAGCCATTCCTGGTAAGACTCAAGGCATCTGAGGTGAACCCCGATGACTTCATGCAGGGCCAAAGTGACTTGCCTAGCTCTGATGAAAGCCTGTCCCACAGATTTCTGAGAAATAAAATAGTTGTTGGTCTAAGCCACAAACTTTTGGAGTGTTTATTATTCTGCAGGAAATAGACTCCACAACCTCCAGTCTTCTAGAACCATTTCCCTAGCTCAGGCACTGATAGGCAAGGTTAAGCGAACTCTAAGGGCCTCTATAGTTTTTTCCCCACTTTTTTTGGGAGTTGGTATTGGGGATTGAACCCAAGGGTGCTTTACCACCCAGCCCTTTCTATTTTTTATTTTGAGACAGAGTGTTGCTAAGCTGCCCATGCTAACCTCAAACTTATGATTCTCTTGCCTCTGCCTTCTGAGTAGCTGGAACAACAGGTATATGCCACTGTGTCCACAAATCTTTATAATTCTGATTTTTAGTTTCAATGCAGACTGTTGTTGAAGGAAGTTGGACTACTTGATATGGCCTCTGGGCATTTGCTGAATGGCAAAAGGAATATAGAATATATGTAATCAAGACCTAGCATGCAATAAATATTTTAGTGAGTTTTGCTTTTTTTTTTTTGTACTAGGGATTGAACCCAGGGGCACTTAACCACTGAGCACATCCCCAGCCCTTTTTAACTTTTATTTTGAGACAGGGTCTTGCTAAATGCTTAGGGCCTTGCTAAATTGCTGAGCCTGGCCTCTAATTTGCATTAATCCTACCTCACTCTCCCAAATTGCTTGGATTACAGATGTGTGCCACCACACCCAGCTATTTTAGTGAGTTTTGAAGAATGAGTAAAAGCTGAGTAAGTAGAAGTAAGGGGAAGAACACTTCAGAAAGAATAAACAGTATGTGCAAAGATTCAGAAGCCTGAAAAGTTTAGGAAATTTTATTTCAGAATTATTGAAGTAGTAAATACATGAGAAAATGGGGGAGATGAAGCTGGAAAGGTAGACATAGACCAGGCTTTGGAAAGATTTGTGTGGCTCATTTGTGTGACTACGAAAGATACTGAGTGCAAAATTATCTAGTCTATCTTCAATCAGATAAATGATATTATTCCTCTTTTTGTATTGATGGAAAATGAGGCTCCAGACAGGTTTTGCCTATCCAAGAACACATCATTAGTAGGTGGCTGATAAAGAATTTGAATTTATGTCCATTAACTATGAAACTATATTTTAAAAGACTTCAAGGGTAAATATGACTTCATTTTTTCTTTCTACATTTGTTATAGGTGCATTATTGTTGTATATCATGGTGAGATTTTTTGTTACATATTCATATACACAAAATAAAATAAATATATTTTGGCCAATATTACTCCCCAGCACATATCTCCTCCTTCCCTTCTTCCCACCCCTTGGTCCCTTTCCTCTGCTGATCTCCCTTTGATTTTCATGAGCTCCCTGATGATTTCATTTTTTTAAAGTAATTTTTGGACACATTCTATCTGCCAGAAATGATGTAAAGTGAAGAGATGTGAAAGCAAATGTCATAAGCAATATAACATTATGAATGTACTGTGCTAAAAATGATTACTTTTTTTAGGGAAATAGAAAAAAAAATCTCCGAAAACTGATGTTTTACCTATTTCTTCATTATTCATCTTTCATTATTTAAAACCAGAGCTAATATTCATTGAGCTATAATCTCATCTAACAATGCCTGACATTGTACTAAGTGTTTTGCATGTATATATTTTTTTTGTCTCAACAACCCTATGAAGTAGCCACTATTATTTTCTAAATTTTACAAATGAAGAAGCTAAAGCAAAGAGTTTAGGTAACTTATTCAAGGTTGTACAGTTAGTAAATCTGGATTGGACCCAGTTGGACCAGATGTCATGCTTTTAGCCAATAATAGGGATATTTAAGTTGGTTCTTGTGGGCCAAAAGGCATTTGTAGGCCAAAAGGCATTTAAGACACACACACACACACACACAGAAACACATGCAAACTGGGAGTAGTGGTGCAGCCTGTAATACCAGCTACTCTGTAGGCTGACACAAGAGGATCACAAGTTCAAGGCCAGCCTGGGCAATTTAGCAAGAACTTGTCCTTAAATAAAAAATGAATAAATGAAAAGGGTTGGGCGTGTAGTTGAGTGGTAGATCACCCCTGGGATCAGACCCCAGTAATGAAAAAAATGAATAAATGAAAATAAAAAAGAATGAAAAATGAAAAACAGGCAAATCTCTGATGACATGAAAATTCACTGAATTCTAATAATAACATTGAAGGAAAACTAAAATTTAGAGAAAAAATGTGTGTGTGTGTGTGTGTGTGTTGGGATGTGAGGAGAGGGGAGGAGAGAAGAATGATAAATGGGGGTGCTAGAAAAGTACTTTGGGACCAGGTAATGGAGGACAAGGGGATTTTGACTTGATCCAATGGGCTGTGTGGAGCCATGATTTTTTTTTTTTTCTTTTTCTCTTACTTTGTATTTGTTTTTGTATTTTGCTTGTTTGCAGTGCTGGGGATACAACCCAGGGTCTTCCACATGCTAGGCAAGTGCTCTACCACTGAGCCACATCCCCAGTCTCTCTTCGGTTTGTTTTTGTTTTTGTTTTTTTAAATAAGGGGAGAGACATGAGTAGATCTATGTTGGAAAGAACAGTCTGGTGGCAAGGGGCAATGGACTGAGTGAAAGACAGTGGAAGCAGAGAAAAAGGGTTGTTAGGACTCAATTGCAATGGTCTGATATGGAGGCTCAAACTAGGGTTGGTGGCAATGGGGATATAGGAAAGGGAACCAAGGAATACAAGAACTAGTGATTATTTCCACAGATAATTTCTGTATTCTGTAGGACTTTCTATGTTGAAACATGATTAAGTATTTCCTGTTTTTACTTGGAAAGACTTGGATAAAGTCTCCTTTTTATAATTTGGAAAGTCAGGAACTCTGCCTACAACTGAGTGTCCTCCTTACAGAGCAAATCAGACACACTGAGGCTAAAGAAGGATACACAGATCAAAAGAATTTGAGCCAGGTATGGTAGAACACACCTGTCATCCCAGCTACTCAGGAGGCTGAGGCAACTCAGCAAGGCCCTGTCTCAAGGTAAATATAAGAAGGGCCAGGGATGAGTCTCAGAAGTAGAGCACTTGTCTAGAATGCTCGAGGCCCTGGGTTTGATCTCCAGCACCACAAAAACAAAAAACTAAAACATTAAAGGTATTATGGTAGTCTCCTCTATTATCATCACTTGCTTTCTGTGGTTTCAGTTATTTAAGGTCAACCTCAGACGACCTTAAAATATTAATATTAAATGGAAATATTAGAATATTAAATGGAAAATTGCAGAAATTAACAATTAATAAATAATTACGAATTATGAAATAAACTTATTTTTTGGTACTGGGGATTTAACCCAGGGGTGCTTTACCACTGAGCTACATCCCCAGCCCTTTTTATTTTGAGACAGGGTCTCGCCAAGTTGTTCAGAGTTTTGCTAAATTGATGAGCGGGGCTTTGAACTTGAGATCCTCTGCCTCAGCCTTCGAAGTTCCTTACAGGCATGCACCATGTGCTGCTCTGAGTAGTATGAAGAAATTTTTTAATGGTATCCCTGGGACATGAATCATCCCTTTGTCCAGCATACCCGTGCTGGATACACTACCCCTAAGTCATTTAATAGCTATCTGAGTTATTAGATTGACTGTCATAGTATTGCAATACTTGTGAGAGTAGTGATGCTGGCAATTCAGATACATCAAAATAGAAGCCTTAAAGGGCTTTCTTTAAGTGAAAAGGTGAAAGTTCTTAACATCATAAGGAAAGAAAAAAATTGTATACTGAAGTTGCTAAGATCTATAGTGAAATAAGATATTTTTTATTAGAGCACTATGATTATACATAATTTCACCGCTGTGACTAAAAGACTTGACCAGAACAACTTGAGGGGAGGAGAAGTCTATTTGGGGGTTCACAGTTTTATTGGTCTCCATCCATAGACATCATGGGCTTTTCCTCAGGGCTTGAGGTGGGGCTGAATAACATGGTGGAAGAGTGAGGCATAGGGGAGCAGCTCACATGATGATCAGAAGCAGAGAGAGAGGTCTCCACTTGCTAGATACAAATATATACCCCCAAACCATACCCCAACTCCCACTTCCTCCAACCATACCCTACCACTTTGGACCTCTCAGTTAATCCCTATCAGTGGATTTATTCACTGATGGAGTTAGGACCCATACAACACAATCATTTCTCCTCTGAACCTTCTTGCATTTTCTCACACATGAACTTTTGGGGGGCACCTCACAACCAATAGTAGTTGGGTTCATCCTGACAAAATCCTTCATGCAGTGAATTTTATTTCAGTCCCCATTCCTCCTTCCTTCCTCCCTCCGTCTATTCTCCTTCCTCTACTGATCTTCCTTTTATTCCTTTATTTATTATTATCATTATTATTATTATTTTTGGTACTGGGGGTTGAACCAGAAGGGTTTTAACACAGCTAATATCCCCAGCCCATTTTATTTTTTATTTTTATTTTTATTTTTATTTTTTTTTGTACTGGGGATTGAACCCAGGGGCAGTCGGCCACTGAGCCACATCCCCAGCCCTATTTTGTATTTTATTTAGAGACAGGGTCTCACTGAGTTGCTTAGGGCCTCGCTAAGTTGCTGAGGCTGGCTTTGAACTCGTGATCCTCCTGACTCAGCCTCCCGAGTCGCTTGGATTACAGGCGTGCGCCACGGTGCCCGGCTCCCAGCCCATTTTATTTTTTTATTTTTATTTTTTAAAAATATTTTGTTTTGCTGGGAATATAGCTCAGTTGGTAGAGTTCTTGCCTCACAGGCACAGGCCCTGGGTTCAATTCCCAGCGCCACAGAAAAAAAAAAAAAGACTTTTTTTAGTTGTAGGTGGACACAATAACTATTTTATTTTTATGTGGTGCTGAGGATCAAACTCAGGGCCTCATGCATGCTAGGTGAGCGCTCTACCACTGAACCACAACCCCAGCCCCATTTTATTTTTTATTTTGAGACAGGTCTCATTAAGTTGCTGAGGTTGGCCTCAAACTTGTGATTCTCTTGCCTCAGCCTCCCAAGTCACTGTGGTTACAGGCATGTGCCACCACACCCAGCCATTTATTTATTTATTTATTTATTTATTTATTTATTTATTTATATTTTTATTTTTTGGTACTGGGAATTGAACCCTGCGGTGCTTAACCACTGAGTCACATTCCCAGCTCTTTTAAAATATTTGATTAGAGACATGGTCTTGCTAAGTTGCTGAGATTGGCTTTGAACTCTTGATCCTCCTGCCTCAGACTCCTGAAGCACTGGGATTATTTATTTATTTTTATGTTGGAAAAAAAAAAGTATGTTTAGAATTAGCCAGGATATTTATTTTTGATTGGAACCTTCTACATACACATAAAAGTGAAATTCCCTTTGGTACATTCATATATACGTATAACATGATTTTGTTAAATTCATTCTATACTTCCTCACCTTTTCCTTCCTTCCTCCCTCCAGTTCTACTCCACTGATCTTCCCTATATATTTATGATATCAGATACTCCCACCCCCACTGCCTTCTTTCCCTTGTTTTGCTCTAATTTCCACATATAAGAGAAAATATTTGACCCTTGATTTTTCTGAATCTGGCTTATTTCACTCATGATGTTCTCCAGTTCCATCCATTTTCCTTGCAAATGCCATTATTTTATTCTTCTTTATGACTGAGTAAAACTCTGTTGTAGATATATATATTTTTTATCCATTCATCTATTGACTGGCATCTGGGCTGATTCCATAATTTGGCTATTGTGAATTGTGCTGGTATAAATTTTCAAAATAGCTTCTAATTATGCTTTGTATTTCAATTGTGTCTGTTGTAATATTTCCATTTCCATCACCAATCTTAGTAATTTGGATTTTCTCTCTCCTTCTCTTCATTAGTGTGGCTAAGGGTTTATCAATTTTGTTTATTTTTTCAAAGAACCAACTTTTTGTTTTGTCAATTTTTTGAATTGTTTCTTTTGTTTCAATTTCATTGATTTCCGCTCTGATTTTTATTATTTCCTGTCTTCTACTACTTTTGGTGATGATCTGTTCCTCTTTTTCTAGGGCTTTGAACTGTAATGTGAGGTCATTGATTTGTTGACTTTTCATTCTTTTATGGAATGCACTCATGCAATGAATGTTCAGCTTAGCAGTGCTTTCATAGTATCCCAGAGATTTTGATATGTTGTATCTTTGTTGACCTCTAAGACTTTTTTTATTTCCCCCCTAATGTCTTCTGTTATCCATGTATCATTCAGTAGCATATTATTTAATCTTCAGGTGTTGGAGTAGTTTCTGTTTTTAACTTTATCGTTGATTTCTAATTTCATTCCATTATGATCTGATAGAATACAAGGTAATATCTCTATGTTTTTGTATTTGCTAAGAGTAGCTTTGTGGCATAACCTATGGTCTATTTTAGAGAAGGAGCCATGAGCTGCTGAGAAGAAAGTGTATTTGCTTTTTGATGGATGGAATATTCTATATATGTCTGTTAAGTCTAAATTAGCGATTGTGTCATTGAGTTCTGTGGTTTCTTTGTTCAATTTTTGCTTGGAAGATCTGTCCAACAGTGGGAGAGGAGTGTTAAAGTCCCCCAGTATTATTGTGTTTTGATCTATTTGGTTCCTGAAATTGAGAAGGATCTGATTGATGTACATGGATGCACCATTGTTTGGTGCATAAATATTTATGATTTTTATGTCTTGGTGATTATGCTTCCCTTAAGTAGTATGAAATGTCCTTCTTTATCCTGTCTGACTAACTTTGGCTTGAAGTCTGCTTTATCTGATATGAGGATGGAAACTCCTGCTTTTTTACTGAGTCCATGGGCATGGTATGTTTTTTCCCATCCTTTCACCTTTAGTCTGTGGGTATCCTTTTCTATGAGATGAGTCTCTTGAAGGCAGCATATTGTTGGTTCTTTCTTTTTAATCCAATCTGCCAGTCTATGTCTTTTGATTGATGAGTTTAGGCCATTTACATTGAGGGTTATTATTGAGATATGACTTGTATTTCTGGTCATTTTGACTCATGTTTGAGTTTTAATCTTACTTGGTTTTTCCTTTAATTGGCTATTCCCTTAGGGTAGTTCCTCCCTTTGCTGACTTACATTGTTGTTTCTCATTTCTTTCTCTTGGAATATTGTGCTGAGGATTTTCTGTAGGGCAGGCTTTCTATTTGTGAATTCTTTTAGCTTGTGTTTATCATGGAATGATTTTATTTCATCTTCAAATCTGAAGGTAAGTTTTGCTGGGTATGAGATTCTTGGTTCACATCCATTTTCTTTCAATGCTTGGAATATGTTGTTCCAGGCCCTTCTTGCTTTTAGGGTCTGGGCTGAGAAATCTGATATTCATATTGGTTTTCCCCTATCTGATGTTTTTCTCTTGCAGCCTTTAAAATTGTATCTTTGTTTTGTATGTTAAGTATTTTCTTTTTTTTTTTTTTTTAGGTATTTTCATTATAAGGTGCCTGGGTGTGGATCTGTTGTGATATTGTGCATTGGACTCCCTTTTTTTTTTTTTTTTTGCG
>JAJEJO010002006.1:315970-351820 GCA_020662805.1 Glaucomys volans
TCTGACAATGCTTCTGCCATGCTGTCTTTGGGTTCTTTTGGTATAGTTTCTGAGTTTGTTTGGGACATTTTCTTCCCATGTTTTCTCATGTTGCTAGTGTATCTTCCCCTCTAGTAGTGTGAATCCTAGGTATTGCAGCTTCCCCTTAAAGACTTATAGGTTTCCCGCCTATTTTCGATACCTCCCCTTGAATTGAGAGATCAATATTGGCAGCACACGATATAAACAATATGTGTCCTTAATCTAAATAGTCCCTATTAAGATATTAACAGTGTTGTCTTAATAAACAGAGATGAGTTCAAATTATTATCTACAGCATACCCAGTAAGTTTGCAATAAGGACTGCAATTCCTAATGTTGGACAGACAGAATGAGGAGGCCTATAGGAAAATACACTAGCGAGATAAGAAGTGAGTCTATTGATAAACTATGTTATGTGAATAGTGGAAGTGGAATAAAAAGAAACAGGTTGTTAGCGTGAGAAAAAAGAGATTCTCCAAGGAAATGGATACATAAGAGGGAGATAGAGTGATAAGCATATTAATAAAAGAAAAAGGTAGGAATATAGTGGGTATATTAGGAATAATCATGGTGTTACAATTAATTTTAAAATGTTCTGCAATAAAAATATACTGTCGGGGCTGGGGTTGTGGCTCAGTGGTTAAAGTGCTTGCCTAGCATGCATGAGGCACCGCATTTGATTCTCAGCACCACATATAAATAAAAGAATAAAATAAAGGTCTATCAACATCTAAAAAATATTTTTAAAAAATACCATACAGTTCAAACCTCTTATTTTTCAAAGGCCTGATGTTTGAGAGGTGCTTGATCAGGCAGTGACCCAAGAAGGGTGCTGTCCCACTACCTCCAGGTTGGGAATGATCAATACTTCTGGGCAGAGGCAGCCTGGTATTGATAGATGATCAGATGCAGCACAGGCGCTAGACATCGGGCCAGGGTGTGGACCTGGGCACTAGACCAAGTTGGGGTGGGGTGCAGAACTGTGCTCAGTGATGGAGACACTGGGCTTGATAGCCCAGGCAGGCCTGAGCTCCGCACTGGGGGCTCAGGCAGTCGCAGGCGGTTGCTCTCTCCTGGGGATGCTGTAAAATGGCACCGAAGGGCCTAAGATCCCTGCTGGGGCTGGGGATTCAGGTCGCCGCAGGCGGGAGGGCTCTCCAGGAGATGGCCTAAAATGGTGCCAGAGGACCGGAGCTCTGCTCTGGGTAACCCTATCCTTTCTTCTAGCAGTTGCAAGGTTTCTGGTCTAATTCCTGTTTTGACCCATTTTTTTTTTGGAACCAGGAATTGAACTCAGGGACACTCGGCCACTGAGCCACCTCCCCAGCCCTATATTTTTGTATTTTATTTAGAGACAGGGTCTCACTGAGATGTTTAGGGCCTCGCTAAGTTGCTGAGGCTGGCTTTGAACTCTCAATCCTCCTGACTCAGCCTCCCAAGTCGCTTGGATTACAGGCGTGCGCCACTACACCCGGCTCTGTTTTGACCCATTTTGATTTGACTTAAGTACAGGTGAGAGATAGGGATATAATTTCATTTTTATACATAGAAATATCATTTCCCCAGCACCATTTGTTGATAAGGCTATCTTTTCTCCAACTTATATTTTTGGTACCTTTGTCAAGATCATATAGTTGTAAGTATGTGGGGTTTATTTTTTTTGTCTTCTATGCCATTGGTCTTCATGTCTATAATAAGACTTTTTTTTTTTTTTGGCACTGAGATTGAACCCAGGGGTTTGACCATTGAGTGACATCCCCTGCCCTTTTGTATTTTCTATTTTGTGATGGGGCCTTGCTAAGTTGCTTAGACCCTTGCTAAGTTGCTAAGGCTTGCCTTGAACTGGTATTCCTTCTGCTTCAGCCTCCTAAGTTGAGATTATAGGTATGTACCATAAAATATTTTGAGAGAGACCACATTCACATAACTTTTATTTCAGCATATTGTTATAATTATTTTATTTATTTATTTATTTTGCGGTGCTGGGGATTGAACCCAGGGTCTTGTGCTTGCGAGACAGGCACTCTACCAACTGAGCTATATCCCCAGTCATGTAATTATTTTATTGTATTACATTGTTTACCTCTTACTGTGCCTAATTTATAAATTACATTTTATCCAAGGTGTGTATGGGTAGGAAAAACATCATGTGTAGAATTTGGTATCAGATAACCACTGGGGTCTTGGAACATATGTATCCCACCTGGATAAGGGGAGACTACCGTCTATTTATTCTTTTTGATTTGTCAATTTTAGACATTATTTTGGAATTCTCATTATGAAAGATGAGGATTTAGCTCTCTTTCATCACTCTAGGCTCCTATTTTCCTTTCCTAATATGACTAAAATATAAATTTTTATTAAATCAAAATTTATTGCATTTAAATATTGTTTAAACTAAGAGCTGTACTATATTTCCTTTCACACATTTTTTTTTCTTACTGGAGATAATGATAAATTCTTTCTTTCTTTTTTTGATACTGGGGATTGAACCCAGAGGTGCTTAATCCCTGAGCACATCCCAGCCCTTTTTATTTTTTGTTTTGATAAAGGGTTTTGCTAAATTGCTTAGGGACTTGCTAAGTAGTTGAGGTTGGCCTCAAACTTGCAATCTTCCTGCTTCAGCCTCTCAAGTCCCTAGGATTATAGGAGTGTGCCACAACACCCTGCATTGATGACTTTTTTCATTTACTTAATTCTCTGTCACTATTTTCTACACGATCAAATGTATAGATAATTTCTGTTCTATTTGTTTTCCTAAAGATATAACTCCTAAACCCTCCATTCTACTGTTTTAAACTTGTACATGCTGAACAGTTGTCATTCTAAGATTCCCCTTTATCATCATCCTGGGAATTCTCTGCTTCTTTTTTGTGTTGTATTTCCTGTTTTACACATTCCAAGTCTTTTGCTTTTTTAGTTTACTGTCTCATTTTAGTGATACATACCTTTTATTAGATTTCCAATTCAGAGTATGGAAAGTAATTTTTTGGAAACTTTGCAAGTGTTAGTATGCCTTAATTTTCCTTTCATGCTTGATTAGTGTTCTCTGGATATATAATTCTAAGTTGAAAAAAATTTACACAGAACTTTTAAGGTATTGATACCTTGTATTCCAACTTCTAGTGTTTGCTGTTGAAACATTCAATGTCATTTCGGTTTTCTCTCTAAACTTTGTATGATACTATTATTTTTCCCCAGAAGTGTAGCCTATTTTCTATATCTCCTAGTGTTCACATTGATGTGTGCATGTGAGTGTGTATTTTTCAATTCTCAGTCCTGAAAAAATAAAATCTATTGGGGAAACTCATACATTGTGGATACTAGTATAAGTTAGTATAATTTTTTTTGGAATAGAGAAATTTATAACTGAGTCATAAAAATGTTTTGACTTTTAACTGGCTCTGCTATGAAATTAGAAGGAAAAAAAATCTATAAATAAAAAAGTTTTGGGGGGTTTATGACGGGATAAGAAAAGAATGGAGGAAGTATGGATGGTGTAGAGGAAAATGGGACCGGAGGGGATGGGGGAAGGAAAGATAGTAGACTGAGATAGACAGTATTACCCTATGTATATGTAAGATTATATGAATTGTGGGAATCTACATTGTGAAAAAAAAGATATATTCCCAGCTGTATAATTTTATTAAAATGGGTTCTACTGTCATGTATAATTAAAAAGAACCAATAAGAATAAATAAATAAATAAATAAAGAAGGATTGAGTTGAATTTCAGGAAAAATAATTGGGTTTTGTTTTACATTAATTATAAATTTTATTTACATTTATCCTTTCCCTGGGTGTTTATAGTAGGTTTCTCATGGCTTCTTTTTTGGAAGGTAATTTCAAATAAAATTTTATGACTTAACTTTGGAAACTCTACCAGGAAAAATAAATAGGGAAAAATCTCTTTCATACGGTTACAGAAAAATGAATACATTTCCTCAAATTTGTGTGGCACAAAATGTTGAATTGTAGATTTAACAAAACATCAGTTTCTTTCTTGAAGAATTGTGCCCATTAATTATAAATTCTATTATCTGAATATTGGCATTTAATCCTAAATATTATGGAGTAGTATTTGGCAAATATTAGAATTGTTCACATAAGATTTATTGTTTATTACATGATTTATTGTCATGGAGATAGCAATGTAATGACATTTGTTTTCTTAAAAAGAGATACTTGTGCTTCTTAGGTTGAGATATGTAATGTAAGTGCCTTCCACATTTGTTTATTTCTGTGCAAATAAACACTGAGTTTTGCCACTTGTATTTTGAGCTGCTCAGGAGGTTAATGAAAGAAAATTAAAAGTTTGAGTACAAAAAAAAAGTTTTGTGTATCTGTTTGTTTTGGTATCAGGGATTGAGCCCAGGGGGACTTTACCATTTAGCTACATCCCTAGACTTTTTTACTTTTTATTTTGAGAGAGAGTTTCACTAAGTTGCTGAAACTGGCCTCAAACCTGTGATCCTCCTGCTTCAGTTTCCCAAATCATTAGGATAATAGGGGTGTACCACCACAACTGGCCTGAATATTATTCATTAAAATGAAAATTTGAAGTCACAAAAATTTCCAAAAATCCCAGAAGGTTAAAATTCTTTATATTTTAGCATATCCTGTTGATAGTATTAATAAAGTAATTATTTAAAGTTGTAATTATGTTAACAATACATGCAAAGAAAAGGACAGGAGCATATGTTCACTGCGGGTTAGCAATGTAAACTTTGTATGCCTATAAAGGTAATATGCAAAAATAAACCACCTTGTTTTACAGAGGTAGAATTGGGAAACTTTTTCTTTTCTCTTTTAAAAAATTCTTACATGTTGTCACAAAAAGGTTTTTATAATTTAAAAAAATAAATCTCAAGTTTAAAGCTGACAAAAATCATAGCTATTGTGTCTCACAGCCCCCCTAGATGAAGATGAAAACTAAACTGTTCAGCCACACATCTGAAAGTTTCAGAACAGACAGGTCTTTGATGTCAGGTAGACTAAACAACCAGATGTTTGACTGAAGTTTTCTGTTTCTATATGAAAGTCTGACAAATGTGAACCATAACCTGAGTGTATAACTAATGTTAATTACCATAAGGTTCAATGACTTGCTAACGTGACCCCATGCAGCCCTCCTGGCCTTCTTCATTTGTTGCTCAAAAATATCTTTGATAGACTCTTAGCTTTAAGTATTACACAACTTTATTCTTCATTATCTAAAAACTAACGGCTAAACTCAACCCTTTATCTGTGATTCCATCTGACTTCACCAGCCCTATCTCATGTTTTTCTCTCTTACAAGGTCTATATTTTTAAATACTAGAGATATAGTCCCTGACCCTTATGGTCATATCATTATTATTACTAATGTTATTTGAGGAATATCGTTGTTATTCATTTTATGAGTGTGTGCTAGAGTACTAGTGCTTTCTATACTTTACTGAATTTGATTTTCACTGTCACCTTCTGTAGAATTATGATTTCCATTTTCACAATGAACAAAGGCTCAGAAAAGTTAAATGTCTTGCCCAAAGTCATAACCAGTAAGTTGTATACTACTAAGTTTACTACGGCATGTTGGTGGCTATAGTGGAAGTATGAGAATGAGAACTATAAAATTATAGGAAACTGGTAGCAATTGGCAAAGGTTTAGTCCAAAAACCATTTATGGAGTGCCTAGGATGTTCTGGGTCCTATACCAAGCACCTGGGACATGGTAAAGTCAAATATCATCTCTTCCTTGAAGGAGAAATTTGTCTGATAAGGATGTCAGGCACCCAAAATTAGGTGGAAAGCTCAGGTGTCCCAGAAATGCAGCCAACAGAAGTAATGGTAACATAAATGAGCAGGGCTTAGCTCTTAGGGTACAGGTCTTACTCTCATAGTTCCAGGGAAAAGGGACAGGGATTCAGACAAATCCCAAGTGTAGAAAGTGACTTAGAGTGTCCCAGAAGACCTGTCTCCCTACAGGAATATGTGAGAGATGAGGAAAGAGGTGAAACTGGTATCCTATGAGAATCAAAAAAGCACTGAAGCCAGATATAGTGTTGCACACCTGTAATCCCAGCACCTCTGTAGGCTGAGATAGGAGGGTCATAAGTTCATGGTCAGCCTCTGCAATTTAGTAAGACACTGTCTCAAAATAAAAAATTAAAAAAAAGGAGCTGGGATGTAGCTTAAGACTCATTAAGAGTAGAGTAAGGCCAGGCATGGTGGTGCATGCCTGTAATCCCAGCAGCTTGGGAGGCTAAGGCAGGAGGATCGTGAGTTCAAAGCCAGCCTCAGCAACAATGAGGTGCTAAGCAAATCAGTGAGACCCTGTCTAAATAAAATACAAAATAGGGCTGGGAATGTGGTTCAGTGGTTGAGTGCCCCTGAGTTCAATCCCTGGCACCATCCTGCAAAGAAAGAAAGAAAGAAAAAAAGAGTAGAGGAAAGGGCCGGGTGTGGTGGCACATGCCTATAATCCCAGTGACTTTGGGGGCTAAAGCAGGAGGTTTACAAGTTTGAGATCAGCCTGAGTAACTTAGTGAGATCCTGTCTCAACATTTAAAAAATAAAAAGGGCTGGGCAATATAGGTCAATGGTTGAGGATCCCTGAGTTCAATTCCCAGTATCATAAAAAAGAAAAAAAATGACATCATTGTGTATTTTCTCCAGTCATATTCAGGGGTTTTGTTGCAGGCACAGAATGAGCAGAGAGTTGGATATGGGAAGGGTTTTAGTCCTCTCTCTCTCTCTCTCTCCTGGGGATTGAACTCAGGGGTGCTTTATCACTTAGCCACATCTCCAACCCTTTTATTTTTTGTTTTGAGACAGGGTCTAGCTGAA
The DNA here is from genome assembly GCA_020662805.1 of Glaucomys volans. Classification (NCBI taxonomy): domain Eukaryota; kingdom Metazoa; phylum Chordata; class Mammalia; order Rodentia; family Sciuridae; genus Glaucomys; species Glaucomys volans. The sequence goes on from JAJEJO010002006.1 coordinate 322,820, forward strand.
TTGCTTAGAGCCTCACCAAGTTGCTAAGGTTGGTCTCAAACTTGCAATCCTCCCGCTTCAGCCTCCCAAGTTGCTGGGTTACAGGTGTGCACCACTATTCTTGATGAGAGTAAAAATCTTCAAAAGGGAAATTCTTTTTCCCTGACTTTTTCTGATAGTAAAGGTTTTATTTCTTTCAAAAGTTCACTCATTCATGTAGTGACCATTATTAAGCACTTGCTATGTGCCAGTCAGTTGAAGGAACTTCGGATATAGCAGTGAATGAAAAAGACAAAAATGGCAGGTCTGCTACTCTTAAGTAGTGGAATTTAACCACGATCAGACCAATGGCTGCCGAGAATGTTCGCAGGCTGACTAGCGGACCAATGGCTGGCTAGGCTGATGGTGAGGGGGCAGGGCTTGTAAAATGAGGGGCAGGGGAGGAATACTGGCTGCAGCTGTAGCCAAAACAGCTGGCATTGTTGTTAGAGGCATTGCTTCAGCTGTTAAGAATCTTCATAAAACTAAAGGGTTCTTGGGATCCATGTTATTAATCTGACTCCCAAGCACAGAGCTGGTTTGGAGCAAGGGCACTGGGTGTTGAATGAGTCAACGATCTTCTCTACTGTCCTACAGGTCGCCCCTCTACATTACAAGTTAGATCGTTCCCCGAAGCCTCTGCTAAGCATTTAGTTGGAGCAATTGGGATCCAATCTGAGGATGTGGCAATCTGGGAGCTGTAGAGAAATGACATTCCTTTTTTGTCTTTTGTAACTGGGATTGAACCCAGGAGTACTTTCCCATTGAGCCACATCCTCGACCCTTTTTACATTTTTTAAATTTTGAGATAGGGCCTTCTGCCTCAGCTTCCAGAGTCGCTGGGATTACAGGTGTGTGCCACCATGCCCAGGTAGAAATGACATTCCTAATGGGTGATTATTACTATTAAATAATTTAAATGACCATTGGCATAATAGGAAATGAAGATCCGAATAATTCTATTATGGAATTCAAGTAGCTGTCCAAGCTAGGTGTGGTGAAGCACGCCTATAATCCCAGCCGCTGGCGAGGCTGAGACAGATGGATTGCAAATTTTGAGGCCAGCCTCAACAAGTTAAAGAGGCCCTAGGCAACTTAGTAAGACTGTCTCAAAATAAAAGATAAAAAGGGTTGGGGATGTGGCTCAGTGCTTAAGTGCCCCTGGATTCAATCCTTGTACCAAAAAATAAAATAAAGTAAATAGCTGTCTAATTTAAAGACTCTAAATAACTCTTTGGTAAAGAGATGGAATGATGCCCATGAAACTGATAACTGCAAGTATAAAATATTTCTTTGGTTTACACATAAGAGATTTAATAACTGGATTTTACATTCATTTGAATACAATAATTATAATTTAGGGGCAAGAGCTCTGATTTTCTTTTCTTTTTTCCCCCCACATTTTAAAATTGGTGATTTATAGTTGTACATACTAATGGGATTTGTTGTTACATATTCGTACAGGCACACAATACACAATATAACAATATAATTTTGCCAAGAACTCTGATTTCTTAAAAGCAAAAAAGAGGGGCTGGGTTTGTAGCTCAGTGGTAGAGCACTTGTCCAGCACATGTGAGGTACTGGGTTCAATCCTCAGCACCACATAAAAAAATAAATAAAATAACAGTATTGTGTCCATCTACAACTTAAAAAGAATATGTTTTAAAAAAAAGCAAAAAAGAGTTACTGTAAAGATCCAAAGAAATTGATAGATATCAAATGATCACTGTGTGGTTGCTACACAGCCAACAGAGGGAGCCCTTGTTACAAAACCTAATAACTTTCCTACACATTAATAGCCAAAATATAAATAGAAGAAATAAAAAGAATAAAATAGTTCAGGTATTAGACACTTCTGTTTTAAATATGTTGAGAATCTAGAATCCCTTTTTTGAAACTGAGCTTAGGGGATGATGTTAAGTTCTAGGTATTTCAAAAGAGCATATATATATATATTTTATTATTATTTATTTACTTTTTTGATATCGGGAGTTGAACCCAAGGGTGCTTTACCACTTAGCTACATTTATTTATTTATTTATTTGAGACAGGTCTCACTTAGTTGCCAAGCCTGGCCTTGAATTTGTGATCCTCCTGCCTCAGCCTCCCAAGTTGCCAGGACTTCAGGTATGTGCCACTGCACCTGGCAGTATGAGATTTTTAAAAATCTTTTTACATACTGCTATAGTATTCCTATGTCTATATATTTGTGGTGCTAAAGATCAAAGATTTATTTTTAAAGTGCGCAATATGATATTCTTCTGCTTGAAACCCTCCAATGACATCTTCATTACTTGTGCAATCTAACCTTAATGGGTTGTGAAAATTATAGCATAAAACTGGTCTCGCAGTTAAATTCTTAGTAAATTCTTAGCTATTATTTTTCACTACTGTATCCTTATTGTACTGATCCTTGGCCCTTCAAACAGGAATGCTTTTTGAACTGCCCCATTTCTACTCTAGCTTTCATTTGCTTTCGTCCTGTAGCTTTCAGAATCCCAGAAGTCTTGCCTCACTCATAGTGTAGGTGCTTTCTGGTGCTTAACACACCATATTGTAATGAATTGTTTACAAAGGTGTCTCTACTACTTGAGAGAAGAAGTCAGGTTTTGTTATCTGTTCTGTCTTCAGTGCCTAACAGTAGAAAGGCCAACTGTCCAGGTTGGTCTGGGGCTGTTCCAGTTTTAGCACTGAACATTGCACATACCTGGCAACCTTCAGTACCAGGCAAAGTGTGGCAGTTGGTCACCCTACCTCAGGTCCTCATACATAATTAATAGTCCATCAGTAAACTTGCTTACTAAGCAAATTATCTTTGATCAGTCACTTTTGCTTCCTGGGTTTAAATTTCTCCAACTGTAACTAAAAAATAAAAAAGACAATGGCTAAGCCCTTTTGATTCTGATATTTTAGAACTGGATGTTACTGCTTTCAGTCATCATCTTACTTTATTTTAAATCTTAAATTGGCTGGACAGTGAGGCATGCCTGTAATCCCAGTGACTTGGGAAGCTGAGGCAGGAGGATTACAAGTTCAAAGTCAGTCTCAGTAACTTGGTGAAACCCTGTCTCAAAATAAAATATATAAAAAAGGGCTGGGAGCTTTCTCAGTGGTTAAGTGCCCCTGGGTTCAATCTCTGATATAAGTAAATAAATAAATAAATAAATAAATAAATCTTAAATTGTCACCACTCCATCTAATTTTTAAAAAAAGTGCTGCTGAAAATAATCATGGTAAACTAAGAGAAAAGCCTAAGATATAAATCCTATATACATGGTATAATTTCAGTTTTATACAACATGCCTATTTTCATATTTTATAGAAGAAAGAGAATGCTTTTATGAATGTATTTTTTATTATGGATAGTCTTTCTCACTTTCTAGGATTTCAAAAATTTCTAGAATGATTATATGATTTTTTTTTTTTTTTGGTACTGGGGATTGAATTCAGGGGCACTCCATCACTGAGCCACATCCCTAGCCCTATTTTGTATTTTATTTAGAGACAGGGTTTCACTGAGTTGCTTAGGGCCTCGCTAAGTTGCTGAGGCTGGCTTTGAACTCACGATCCTCCTGCCTCAGTCTCCCAAGTGCTGGGATTATAGGCGTGACCACTGCACCTGGCCGATTATATGATTTTTATAGTTAGGCAATAAAGATATACAAAATACCAACATTTGTGCTGATGTAGCAGTGAGTGCACTTGAAGTAATTATTTTTAGAAAATTATTACCTTTGCTTGAAATTGTTCACAACAGTTAAGTAGCTGATTATATGTTTCCTTTAGAGAAGTACTTCTCAAACTTTAATGTAGGTCTGGGATGGGCCTGAGATTTTCCATTTCTAACAAGCTTCCAGCTGATGCCAATGCTCCTGGTCTGCAGACCACGTACACTAAAGCAGGCTTTAGTAGATATGAATTTGAATCCACATTTGACTACTAATTATGAAAATTTTAACTATTCTATGCCTTTGGCAGTACTTCCCAAACTGACACGTTGGGGTAAACATAGGCAACTGCTTATAATTCAACTTTCTGAGAACTGAGGGGATCAATGCCTTGGAAAATTCATAAAATCTTTGAGATGCATTCTGCTATTGAGAACAGAATGAGATGCATTCTGCTATTGAGAACTGCTGCCTTGCAGATAATTATCTTTTGTAAACGGGAAGTCAAATGCATCAAAACGTATCAGGAGGGTTGGGGTTGTGGCTCAGGGTGGAGTGCTTGTCTAGCATGTGTGAGGCCCTCAGTTCAATTCTCAGTACCGCATATAAATAAATAAATTCAATAAAGGTCCATTGACCAGCTAAAAAAATAAATAAAAAAAAACTATCAGGATAACCAAAATACTGGAACACTAGGTTGATAGATGCTACATTACTCAAAATAGATTAACTGCCCTTTCCTCTATGCCCCTCAGTGAACTGCTAGAATTGTGCTGCACAGGTAGTATTTGAATGAAGGGATGAGTTTAAGTATATTATATTGCTGACATTTGAATGTAGTATCCTGTAGGTTTAGATCACTAGTTCTCAAAGTTTCACTGTATGTGAGACTCACTTGGGGAACTAGCCAAAATGTAGACTCTTGGATTGTTCTCCCCCAAAATCAGATTCTGGGCAGTGAAGTTAAAGAATCTGATTTTCTGTTTCTTTTTCTTTTTTAAAAAAAGATAAAGTATTAGGTATTAGGGGTAAATTCAGGGATATGCTATCACTGAGTTATAGCCCCTAGACCTTTTTATTTTATTTTGAGTCAGGGTCTCACTAAGTTGTCTAGGGTGGCCTCCAACTTGTGATCTTTCTACCTCAGCCTTCTGGCAAGGTAGATAATGTTGCTCAAAATAAAGCCTACATATGTTTTTAATTGTAAGTAAAAATCAAACAATCTTTCAAACCCACAGAATTCATGGAGTGGGAAATGGGGATGAATTATCTAGCAATAAGTTGTTAATATGCATTGAACACTTACTATGTTCCAGGCATTTTGGGAAGCGGTTCATATCATTTATCTCACTTAATCCTCACATCAATGCTGCAAAGAAAACACTCTGAACTTCATTTTTTTAAATTTGGAAACTTAACCCTGGGAGAAGATTAAGTAATGTGCCCAAAGTTCCAATTAAGCAACAGAAGTACTATTCAAATTCCAAACTCCTGAACTTAAATGACCCTACTGTCCCTACCTCACTGTCACACAAACTCCTGATCATTCTGCTATAGTCAAAAAATGCTGCACCTAGTACCGTCATGATCACCTAACGTCTACAGCAAGAGCTATAGCTGGGAGGTGATTTCAAAGAAGGGGACTAGGATCACATGGAAATATACTCGCTACACCTATGTATTCCTCCTCATTTGAGAAAGGAGGTTTTCTGTCTGTTTCCTCCAGGAAGTCCTCAGTACATCATGAAACCGGGAAAAACTAAAATAAATCCAAGGCTCTTTCATTCATCTTCCAAGCCCCTAACAAACTCCTCCCCAGTCCAGTCCTTAAATACACAGGGGAGATGGTCCTGTAAGTTCTCACCTGAGGCAATGGAGAATTCCAAACTGACGGGGGCATATCCTTTAGTCTTTCTGACAGAGTACAGTGACAGACCCTCTGAACCAATAAAGATCTTAGGTACCACAATAGTAGCTGATTCTTCTGTGTTTGTGACCTTCACTCTCGTCCTGTCTTCTCTGGGTTCCAGCAGTAGGTTTTTGCTTCAGGCTCTGAAAACTTGGCCTTGTTTATTTTTTTAATTTTATTTATTTTCTTTTTGGTACTGGGGATTGAACCCAGGGGCACTCGGCCACTGAGCCACAACCCCAGCCCTATTTTGTATTTTATTTAGAGACAGGGTCTCACTGAGTTCCTTAGGGCCTTGCTAAGTTGCTGAGGCTGGCTTTGAACTCACAATCCTCCTGCCTCAGCCTCCCAAGTGCTGGGATTACAGGCGTGCGCCACCGTGCCTGGCCTGGCATTGTTTATTACATAATTCAAACTTTCCATCTAAGTCATTCTTTTAAACCTTTTGAAAATTAAAAATTACAGAATTTCTCTCTAATAAATAAAGAAAAAAAGCATCATTGGCCTTCTTAAAAAGTATTCAAAGTAGAAAATGTAGCAGTTCTTTAACACATGTCCCTTTATTAATGTAGACACATACCTCTTATTAAGAGCAGCGGTGAAAGTTTCAACTATGCTAAGAAACATAAGACCAAAAATATCAAAAGGTTGTAAAAACAGGAATTCAAAAATGCTTAAATCCTTTTTGGGACAAATCAAAGAATTCGTTCATCTAACTCCTTTGTTTCCTTCCCACCCTTGGAAGATAGACTGTGTTTTTGATTAAAAGAATATCTTAAAGTGTTTTTTGGTTTTTGGTTTTTTTTAAGAACATTTTTATTTGGAATGCAATGGTGCATACCTGTAGTTCCAGCTCCTGGAGAGGCTGAGGCATAAAGATCACAAATTAGAGGCCGCCCCGAGTAACATAGTGAGAACCCCATCTAAAAACAAAAACAAAACCAAAAAACTTTTGGAGCTGTTGGGATATACTGAATGCATTTTGCATGTTAGAAGGACATGGATTTGGGAAAAATAAAGGTGGAACACTAAACAGACTATGTTTATGATCCCCAAAATTTATGTGTTGAAATCTTAACCTTCAATGTGAGGGTATTAGTAGGTGGGGCCTTTAGTAAGTGATTAGGTCCTGAGGGCTTTGCTCTCAAGAATGAGATTACTGTCCCAATAAAAAAAAAGACCCCAGAGGACTGGGAATGTAGCTGCATCATAGAACACTTGCCTAGCATGCTGCAAGGCCTTAGGTTTGATCCTCAGGAACTGCCACTCCCCCCACCACAACACACACACAAGGAAAAAATACCCCAGAGGACTCATATGCCTCTTCTGCCAAGTGCAGATGCTATAAGAAGATGGCTTTCTTTTCAATCTCTCTCCCTCTCTCTCTTTCCCTCCCCTGACTCGCTGCTGGAGATTGAACCCAGGTCCTCATGCACACTAAGCACATTACTAAGCACTTTACTATTGAACTAAACCCCCAGCCTGAAAAGACAGCTTTCTAGGAACCAGGAAGTGTGCCCTCACCAGACACTTAATCTGCCAGGTGCCTTGATATTGGACTTCCAGTCTCCAGAACTGTTATAAATAAATTCCTGTTGCTTATAAGCCATTAGTCTGTTATTCTGTTGTAGCAACCTATATGGATTTAAAAAGTCTGAATTGCCTGCCAGGCGTGGTGGCTCACGCCTGTAATCCAAGCGACTTGGGAGGCTGAGTCAGGAGGATCGCGAGTTCAAAGCCAGCCTCAGCAGCTTAGCGAGGCCCTAAGCAACTCAGTGAGACCCTGTCCCTAAATAAAATACAAAATAGGGCTGGGGATGTGGCTCAGTGGCCGAGTGTCCCTGAGTTCAATCCCTGGTTCCAAAAAAAAAAAAAAAAAAAGTCTGAATTGCTAGGTGTGGTGACACATGCCTGCAATTCCAGCTACTCTGGGAGACCGAGGCTGGAGAATTGCAGAGGTCAGCCTCTACAACTTAGTGAGTCCCTGTCTCAAAACAAAAATTAGAAAGGGCTGGGGATGTAGCTTAGTCTACAGTAGAGCATGTCCCTAGATTCAATCCCCAGTACTTTCCTTCCTTAAAAAGTTATCAGCATAAACCTATGACTTCTTTTTAATCTCTTTTTTATTACATTACATATAATAAATATGACCATTACTCATTTTTATTTCAAATTTCCTCTAATTTGATCAGGGGAGCCCCTTGAAACTGGTTCAGGTATCCCCTGGGCATATTTCCATCAATTTATTTATTTATTATTTATTTTTTGGCACTGGGGGTTGAACCCATGAGTACTCTACCATTGAGTTACATCTCCTGCCCTTCTTTAAATTTTGAGAGAGTATTGCTAATTTGCCCAGGCTGGGCTTGAACTTGTGATCTTCCTGAGTCATTTATAAGCACTTCTTTACTTTAACCACAGGAAAATGTTCCAGGATCACTTTGTACTTTCCTTGACCTAACCATACTTCAAGGAATGTTTTTTATTTGAGTATAGTTTTTGGACCAAGATCTGGAGGTTAGCTGTTGTCATTGTCATTAAAACGAGTTATCAATATGAACAAATGTAGTATGAATATGTAGTGTTAGAAGTATCAGTGTAAATAAATTCATAAGCACACATGCACACAATACCCATCCATATTCTAAGTGATATCTCTAGTTCCAGTCCAGTACCATTTCATAGGTTTCTTTTTTTTTTTCCTTCTGGGATTCTCCTTTATATGAATGTCAGCCAAAGCCTCTCTAAGGAACTGATATTTGAGATGAAAGTGAAATAATATTTAAGAGACAGCCATGAAAATATCTAGAAACAGAGCTTTACAGTCAAAAGGAACAGAAAGGACATAGGCCTAAGGCAGAAATAAATGTGGTATGTTTGAGAAACAGACCAGCCAGTGTGGTTGAAATGTACCAAGTGACTGGGGAGGATGGTTTGAAATAAAGCCAATGAGACAGGAAGAAGTTGCATATAAAACTGTATAGGATATAATAAAGGAATTTGAAATATTTTAGTAAAATAGGAAGACATTGAGAGATTTTGAGAGGAAGATTATGGTAAATCTGCTTTATGCTTCAAAAGGTAATTTGGACATTGCAGAGAGAATGAATTATTAAAGGAAAACCAAGCAGAGAGATAGTTATGAGACTTGCAGTAACTTAGGCAGGATAAAACAATGACTTGGATGAAAGTAGCAGCAAATGACATAGAAAGAAGATAGTAAATTTGGGGCATATTCTGAAGGTAGACATGTTTGGACAAATTCTGAATTCTTAAGTGATTTTTTTTTTTTTTGTGGTGCTGGGATTGAACCCAGGGCCTTGTGTTTGTGAGGCAAACACTCTACCAACTGAGCTGTATCCCCAGCCCCTTAAATTAATCTTGAAAATCCAAATGAATTCTGAATTTATACATCTGTTGTTTGCTGTGTATTGTGCTAGACCCAGGGGATAGAAAAATTTTAAAAAGGAACTCTTAAAATAACAGGGGGGATAGACATGCAAATACTTTTAATATAGTGTGATAAACATATAATAACCAGGTTAAAAATAATAACAATAATAGAGTTAAGTACAAGGCAAAATACAGAACCAAAGAGGAAGGAATTGACTGTACATGAATACAGTGAATGGTTACAGTAAACTTCAGAAAGGACACTGAAGATTGTTTTTTTTTTTTTCTTTCTTCCTTTTTTCATAGTATTGGAGATTGTACTCAGGGCCTTCCACATTCCAGGCAAGTAACTCTACCAGTGAGTATATCCCCTGCCTTTTCAAAAATTTTATTTTGAAACAGGGTCTCACTAAGTTGCCCAGGCTGACCTCAGACTTGTGATCCTCCTGCCTCAGCCTCTGAAATAACTGGGATTACAGGTGTGTGCACCATGTCTAACCCCAGAAAGCTGTTATTTATTTATTTACTTGTTTGTTTGTTTGTTTATTTATATACGTGTTGAGGATTTAATCCAGGAGCACTTAACCACTGAGCTACATCCCTGGCTCTTTTTGATTTTTGTTTTGAGACAAGATCTTGCTAAGTTGCCTAGGGCATTGCTAAACTGCTGAGGTTGGCCTCAAATTGCAATCCTCCTGCCTCAGCTTCCAGAGTCACTGGGACTACCACCAGACCCAGTAGAAATCTCTCTTTTAAAGGATAAAATTGCCGGGCGTGGTGGCCCACGCCTGTAATCCCAGCACTTGGGAGGCTGAGGCAGGAGGATTGCGAGTTCAAAGCTAGTCTCAGCAATTTAGCGAGGCCCTAAGCAACTCAGTGAGACCCTGTCTCTAAATAAAATACAAAATAGGACTGGGGATGTGGCTCAGTGGTAGAGTGCCCCTGGGTTCAATCCCCAGTACCAAAAAAAAAAAAAGAGCAACACGGGGGGAAAAAAGAGACATATTATGAACAGAGTATCAAAGATAAGAAAGAGGATATACTTCTCATCAGGAACTATGCAAACCAGAAGTCAACAGAACATCTCTAAAGCACTGATAGAAAAATAATTTGCAATATAAAATAATACTATTTTCAATAATATTTGAAAATACGTTCAAAAATTGAAGGAAAAAGTAACAATTATTTTCAGGCAAACAAAAACTAAGAGAATTCAGGGGCTGAGGTTGTGGCTCAGTGGTAGAGCACTTGCCTAACATGGGTGAGGCACTGGGTTTGATTCTCAGCACCACATATAAATAAATGAATAAAATAAAGGTCTATCAACATCTAAAAAAAAAAAATGAAGAGAATTCATCACCGTAAAATAAAGGAATTTCCTCAAACAGAAGGAAAATAATACAAGATGGATATTAGTATCAACTTGAATAAATTTAATGCACTGAAAATTACAAAAGATGGATGGGTAAACAAAAAAGACTTTTTTCACTTTTATTCTCTTTAAAAATAATTTACTATTTAATAAAGATCCCAGCCCAGTGCAGTGATGTACACCTGTAATCCCAATGACTTGGGAACTGAGGTAGGGACAGCCTGGGGAACTTAGTGAGACCCTGTTTCAAAATAAAATAAAAAGGGCTGGTGGTGTATCTCAGTGGGTAGCGCCACTGGTTTCAATCCCCAGTATTACAAAAACATAAAAAGGTTAAAATTAATAATAAAGTAAATTAATAATGATGCATTGTGGTGTTTAAAGCAAAAGTGAAGGTAAAATACAGGACAACAAAATCACAAAGAATGGTAGTAGAAAATGAAGTATACTATTGTAAGATTCTTACACTATATACTAATACACTACATCTACACACTGTATGCAAATACACTCTAATAGTATTTGAAGGTGAACTATAATAAGTTAGATGTATATTAAAATACAATAGCAGTGATAGATTGCACTTTTCAATCATCTATCTCTTGGTTTTCACATCCCTGTGAGGTCAATCAAAGTTTTAATAAGAATAGGCATTATAAACTTTAAAAAATTTGGCCTGCAGAGCATGGTGGCACTTGGGAGGCTGAGGCAAGAGGATCATGAGTTCAAAGCCAGCCTCAGCAACTTAGTGAGGCCCTAAGCAACTCAGTGAGACCCTGTCTCTACATAAAATACAAAATAGGTCTGGGGATTGGCTCAGTGGTGGAGTACCCCTGGGTTCAATCCCCAGTACAAAAAAAAAAAAAAAAAAAATTTTGCCTGAAATCCAGTTATTAGATAAAGTTACCACATTCTGCTTGCTGTACTTAGAAGGGTGACATTTTCCGATATTGCTTTCACTGATGTTTGGGGCCTTTAGAAAATGTTAGGGGCAAGGATGTAGCTCAGTTTCAAAGTGCTTGCCTAGCATGTGCTAATCTCTGGGTCCAATCTCTGGCACTGAAAAAAATATATATACACATATGTATCCACATAGATATTATATACATAAAGATTCCAGTTTTATATATATAATATATAAATATTCAAGATATGTATATATATATACATATATATGTGTATATATATATATATTTGTTCCCAACAATACATCTTAGAAATGATTGAAAATTTACTAAAAACAACATGGAGATTTTCTGGCAATGGCACAATTTCTCGTACTGAATGAACTTTTATGCAGTTAACAATTGTGAGCTGGAGGGCAGCGAAAAAAGAACATAAGCTAGAGATTTGACATTTGAAAGAAGGAAACTACATTAGGTAAATACATATGTTTAAAAGGTTTTTTTCCCTGTATGGTGTTCCTGACTCTCTGCAGTAGCTGGAGGCTAGAATAGAAAGCAGAAAGCTAGTCTTTTTGACTTGAAGAGTCAGAAAAGGAATTTGGGACTTGCAGGGCACCCGGAAATTAAGAGAAGGAAATCCTAGGAAGGGAAGAAAGATGGAGGACAGAGCTCCAAGTCTGCATAATATATGCCCCTCAAACCCTTGATTGATTCTTGAACCTTATATGCATGGGAAAAAAATCCAGGGTATTTAGAGGAAATAACAGCAGGAGGGCTGAAGAAAGCCAGAAGGCACTACTGTTACCTATAACAGTACAGACAGACTTGAACCCTTAAGGCTTACTTGATTTGAATAAGCGAAACTCTAGCTGGATCCACACGCCTGTAATTCCACTGCCCGGTCCAGGAGGCAGAGGCAGGAGAATCATAAGTTCAAAGCCAGTCTCATACTTTAGCAAGGCTATAAGCAACTTAATGAGACCTGTCTCAAAATAAAAAACCAAAAGGGCTAAGGATGTAGCTCAGAGGTAAAATGCCCCTGGGTTCAATTTCCAGTACCAAAAGCAAACAAACAAAATCTCTAGCTCTGCTAAACAGGTCTCACTTAAATCATGGCAATGTAGAATTGTGGTTCCTCAACTACTGCCCAGATTTGAGCCAGTTTACACAGCCTTTTGTATAGAGGATGTCTTTTGAAGAAGGACTCTGCTGCTCTGTTTAAAATTTATACTGTAAGACTTTCCCCAGGCATCCCCTAAAAGGTTTGCAGCCATTTACCAGGTGATGGTGTATTATGCTAAAGGAAATAACTGGATTTTTTTGATGGATCACTCACTGTGAACCAACATGATTCTTGGAGACCTAAAATGCTCTAGGGGTCTACTAGGGGCTTCGAGAGTTTTAGATTATTAATGGAGTTTTGGTTTGGGTCCATCTCGGTGGGCCCAATTGGTTTCAAACCTATTCCATGTTTGTTTCTCACATATAGAATGCACAAGTGCATAATTGCAATAATTTAATTGCAATATATATATATTATATATATAAATACATTATATATATATAAACACATTTTATATATATATAAAATGTCAAATCTCATTGACATTGATTCCCTGACCCATGAAATGAAGGACATTATGGTAGCAAAAGCTTGAGCCACTGGAACTTCTTTTCTCTACCAAAAGAGTAAATCAAGTTGAAAACAGTGGTGTGCCTGTAGTCTCAGCCTCTGGGTGGCTGAGGCAGGAGAATAGCTTGAGCCCAGGAATTTGAGGCCAGTCTAGACAATATAGTGAGATCCCATCTCAGAGTTAAAAAAAAAAGAAAAGCCCCCACAAAAAGTGGTTGACCAAAAGCAATACCACATAGAGAGATTAAGGCCACTTAAAAGATGCAGGGTTGATGATTCTTGCCACATCTCCTTTCAACTCACCTATTTGACTTGCACAGAAGTCAGATCTTAGAAAATGACAGTGGCTTCTTTCATACTTAGTCAAGAGGTTCTTCCAACTCCACACACTGTTTCAAGTGTTATCTCATTGCTGGAACTGCATCTGCTACCCAGTTATTCCCTCTGGCAAATGCTTTTTTCTCTATCCCTGTATTATTTCACCTGAAAGAATCAGCACTATATCTCACTTTTCTACCTCAAAGCTATATGTTGCTATTAACATAGACCAAAAACATTTGTGTCTTTCTACAATGCCAGATTTATTGAATAACAATAAATTCACAGGCTACACCACTTTCAGTGGTGGCTGTTATTTGAATACTTGTGGTTCACCTGATAGCCACAAACTGGGCAATCACAGATTCTTTTATTTCAGCCTTAACTACTAATATTTATAATACTCAAGTCACACCACACTTTGCACAATTATATATAAGGTTTCAGAAAGGCTAAGAAAGGGTTAAAGGATCAACAGGGGTTCAGGAGACAGAACTGAGAGCAAAGGCAGAGAGCAGATACTGAATGCAGTCACTGTAGGTGGTCAGATAAAATTACCAGCCAAAGATTTTGCGCACGGTGCAAAATTGTCAAAGTTCAGGAACTTATTCAAGGCCATGGTCCAAATGGATGTCAGTTTCAGAATGTAAGCTTGTAGTGTCAGCCTAAGATGTCAGCTTGGAGTGGGCTGTGGATGTGGGCTTGAAGTGGCTAGCTCAGGCAGGAGAAACTGTACTGGGCTGAAGCCAAAGAATAAGGATTTGGAGGTTCATTGTTGTGGTCATTTTTGTGTGTGAGTTTTCATGATGAGTGACCAGGTTATGGGGTCGGTGCTGCCATGTCCAGTCTTGGGTGCGTCTCCTTTTATGAAGCTCAGTGAGGGAGTTGCTTTCCGTGGTCTGGTGTTCCAAGTTCAAAGCCAGACTCAGCAACTTAGTGAGGCCCTAAGCAATTTAGCGAGACCCTCTCTCAAAATAAAAAATAAAAAGGGCTGAGGATGTGGTTCTTCGGTTAAGTCCCTCTGGGTTCAATCCCTGGTAACAACAGCAACATCAACAAAGCTGTTCTTGGCTTGCCATGGTGGAAGGAATGGAAGTTACTCATAGGCTTTAGCAATGTGAATTTCTCCTTACCAAGGCTGTTATGACTATGGCCACTTCTGAGTGCCTACCTGTGAACAGCAGAGATGTTGCTGGTCCTCTGTTCCCTGGGAGTGCAGAGGTGGTGGGGAAGATGAGTTAGCCACCTGGCGACAGGTTTCTTATATTGGACCACTTCCATCATACAGAAATCATCACCTGTGTTCTCAGTGGAACATACACTCATTTCCTTCCAGGAACACAGTGCTTCTTTCAATACCACCATCCATGTACTTCAGAGTACTTTATTGACCATAACGGTGTTCTGTAAGGATTGCTTCTGAATGGAAAATAATTCAATTACATCAAATGAGGTGTGTCAGTGGGCTCATGCTTGTGATAATCTGATACAATGGCAGAAAGGAATTTTGAAGACTCAGCTACAGTACTAACTGGTTGGCAATATGATGTAATACCCAAGTAATGTCCTCCAGGTTATGATGCATGCTCAGCTATGGTGATGATTGTTCCATGACCCAAATTCCTTGGGAAATAAGAGGTGAAAATCATACTGACTTCTTTGTTTATTTATTTTTTGTTTTAGTTGTAGATGGACACAATACCTTTATTTTCTTTATTTTTATGTGGTGCTGAGGATTGAACTCAGTATCTCATGAGTTCTAGGCAAGCACTTTACCACTGAGCCACAACCCCAACCCCCAGACTGACTTCAAGGAATGTATCAGAACACAATAAAGGCCTTGTAAGACAAGTGATAGCTAATATCATACTCAATGGTAAAAAGCTAATACTTCCAGTAAGATCAGAAACAAACTTATCCACTCTTACCATTTCCATTCAACATAGTAGTCTAAGCCATTGCCATGGTAATTAGGCAAGAGAAAGAAATAAAAGGCACCCAGCTGCAATTTGTTAAGAATTTTTATCATACAAGGATGATGAAATTAGTCAAATTCTTTTTCTGAAACCATTTAGATTATCATGTTTTTTTGTGTATTCTATTAATGTGGCTTATCACATCAATTAATTTTTATATGTTGAACCATCCTTGCATCCCAGGAATAAATTCTACATGACCATGGTGAATGATGCTTTCAATGTGTTGTTAAACTCTGCTGGCTAATATTTTGTTGAGATTTTTTCATCTATATTCATCAGGGATATTGGTCTGTAATTTTCTTTTCTTGTAATGTTTTTGGATTGGTATCAGGCTTGCTGTCAGTTATTATATAAGAATTTGATAAAATTTTGAAGATTTCAGGTTTTGGGGTTTTCTGTGTTTGGTGAGAGACTTTTGATTACTGATTCAGTTTTTTACTAGTTATTGTCTTGTTAGGATTTTCTATTTCTTTATAAGTCCATGCTGGTAGATTGCATGTTTCTATGACATTATCCATTTCTTCCCTTTATGCAATATGTTGCCATATAATTGCTCATAATAATAATTTTTATCAGTACTAGGGATTGAACTCAGGGATGCTCTACCACTGATCCATACCCTAGGCCTTATTTTTTATTTTAAGAGAGGGTCTTGTTAAGTTTCTGAAACTGACCTCAAACTTACTATTTTCCTGCTTCAAACTCCAGACTAGCTGGGATTATAGGTGTGTGCAGCTGTGCCTGGCTCATAGTAGTCTTTTGTAATGCTTTGTATTTCTTTGGTATGAACTGTAATGTCTTTCTTCTCTTTGATTTCTAATTGTATTGATTTGAGTCTTTTTTCTTAGCTTGGCTAAAATTTTGTTGATTTTATCTATCTGTTCAAAAGCCACTCTTGAGTTTCATTGATCTTTTCTATTGTTTTTCTAACTTGTGGTTCATATATTTCTGAGCTAATCTTTGTTATTTCCTTCCTTCTACTAATTTCAGGCTCAATTTCTTCTCCTCCCCCTCAGCCTCCCCTACTTGGCATTGAATCCAGGCGCTCTACCATTGAGGTATGTCCTCAACCCTTTTTGAGACAGGGTCTCAGCAAATTGCTGAAGCTGGCTTCAAACTTGTGATACTACTGCATCAGCCTTCTGAGTCACTGGGATTATAGGTGTCTGGTGTGGATTATCTATTCATTGTTGAAATTTCCCTATCATTGTATTGCTCTCTCTCCCTTCAGGTCTATCATTTGCTCTATGTATTTAGGGTTTCTTATGCTGCAGACATATATTTATGTATGTCCATATATATGTTTATAATTATTATATGCTCTCCATGAATTGATTCAACTCAGGGTCTTAGAAAAGTTACAACAAATAAAACCCAAAATCAGTGGAAGGAAAGAAATAATAAAAATAAAAAAAAGAGAACCAGGCATGGTGGAAAAGCCTGTAGTTCCAGCTACTTGGGAGGCTAAACAGGAGGATCACTTGAGTTCATGAGTTCAAGACCAACTTGAGCAATAGAGTGAGACCCTGTCTCAATTACCAAAGAACAAAACAAAACAAAAACACCACAACAAAAATAAACAAACCAAAACCAAACCAAAACAAAAAAGATCAGAACAGGATAAAAAAAAAAAAAACAGAGACTACAAAATGAAGAAATGGTTCTCTGAAAATATTAACAAAATTGACAAACCTTTAGTCAAACTATCCAAAAGACCCAAATAAACAAGAGACAAAAATGTAAATTACAACAGATATGATTCTCATAGAATCATTGAGAATATTTTGGTTCTTTTTTTTTTTTGAACCAGACATTGAACTCAGGGACACTCGGCCACTGAGCCACATCTCCAGTCCTATTTTGTATTTTATTTAGAGACAGGGTCTCACTGAGTTGCTTAGGGCCTTGCTAAATTGCTGAGGCTGGCTTTGAACTTGCGATCCTCCTGACTCAGCCTCCCAAGTAGCTTGGATTACAGGCGTGCGCCACCACGCCCGGCTCATTGAGAATATTTTGAAAAATTATATCCTAATAAGTTGAAAATCTAGAGCAAGTAGACACATTTCCAGATGCATATGATCTACCAAAATTGAACCAATAAGGTAGAACAATGCTTAAATAGATTGATAACAAGAAATGACATTGAAGCCTTAATAAAAAGTAATAAAGAAGCTCCCAACAATGAAAAACTCAGGACTGGATGGATTCACTGCTGAATTTTACTACATTTTTAAAGAAGAACTAACACAAATGCTTCTTAAAATATTCCATAAAATAGAAAAAAAAATATTCCAAACTCCTTCTACAAAGTCAGTATTGCCCTGCTACCAAAATCTGGTGAAATAAATAAGTAACTATAGGCTAATGACCTTGATAAGCAAAGCAAAAATTCTCAAAAGTAACTTGGAAGTAGAATGGAACAGCACATTAAAAAATCATACACCATGATCAACGTTGTGGGGGGTTTCCATTCCCACGTGAATGAGGAGAAGAGTTTCTGTTGGAGGACAAAGGTACTCGCAATAAATCAATTAATTACTAATAAATTTATCTAATCAATAAACACACAAGAGCCAATAATCTTTTCAATTGGAAGTGGGTGTGGTGGATCTGGCCATACCAGATCTGGCCTCCAACAACATGATGGAGAACCCCACCTTCACCTTTATTTATAGTTATATAGGTAAAGGGCCCCTGACCTGGAGGGACTTCATCTGTGAGGAACAGGATGGGGTGGAGTTAGGGAAGCCATTTGCTTAGGGAGTTAGCATATCCTCACACAGTGAGCCACTTTATACAGGGCCACTTACTCCCAGGCAGTCTGAAACAGTCTCCCATGACTGTCAATTCCTGGGAGTCAGACATCTGTATCTCGTGGCTCAGCCAAGTCTGATTCTGCTAGACATGCATGGCTTCCCACACAGGTGGTTTCATTCCAGGGATGCAAGGATGGTTCAACATATGAAAATCAATAAACAGCCAGGTGTAGGGTTGTATGTGTGAAATTCCAGCAGCTTGGGAGGCTCAAGACCAGCTTCAGCAATTTAGCAAGGTCCTAAGCAACTTAGTGAGACCCTGTCTCAAAAATTTAAAAGTTTAGAAGAGCTGGGGATGTAGTTCAGTAGTTCAAGATGTAGTTCAAGCTTCCCTGGGTTCAATCCCCATTCCTGCCCCCTCAAAAATCAATAAATGTAATAAAGCACATAAAATCAAGGGTAAAAGTCACATGATGATCATCATCTCAATAGATATAGAAAAGTCTTCAAGAAAATTCAACATCCCTTTATGATAAAAGCCCTGAGTAACTAGATATTAAAGGATCATACCTCAACATAATAAAGGCTATATATGACAAAACCATAGCCAATATCATACTGAATAGGAAAAAAACTGAAAGCATTTCCTCTAAAATCAGGAACAAGGTTGTCCACTTTCATCACTGTTTTTCAAAAGAGTACTTGACACTTCAGCCAGAGTAATCAGGCAAGAGAAAGAAATAAAAGGGCTACAGATGGGAAAGAAGAAAGTCAAATTATTCCTGTTTGAAGATGATATGATCCTATACTTAGAAAACCCTAAAGTCTGCATCAAATGATTCTTAGAACTGATAAACAAATTCAGCAAAGTAGCAGGATACAAAATCCATAGCCTTTCTATACAATAATAATTAACTCACTGAAAAAGAAATCAGGAAAGCAGTCCTATTTGCAGTAGCTTCCAAAGTAAAAGTTGCACAACCACCACCATCACCACCTAGAAATAAACCTAACAAAGGAGGTGAAAGACTTCTACAATGAAAAGTTTAGAAAGGAAGAAATTGAAGACGACACTGGAAGATGGAAAGATTTCCCATGTTCATAGTTGGGAAAATCAATATTAAAATGGCCATACTAGGCTGGGACTGTGGCTCAGTGGTAGAGCTTTTGTCTAGCATGCATGAGGCACTGGGTTTGATCCCTAGCACCACATAAAAAAACTAAATAAACAAAATAAAGATATTGTGTCCATCTTCAACTAAAAATGTTAAAAATAAAATAAAATAAAATAAAATGGACATACTAGTCTGTAATTCTAGACACTCAGGAGGCTGAGGCAGGAGGATCACTAGTTTGAGGCTAGCCTCAGCATAACAACTTAGCAAAGGCCCTTGGCAACTTAGAGAGACCCTACCTCAAAATAATAAATAAGGGCTGGGAATGTAACTCAGTTGTAAAGCACCACTTGGTTCAATCCCCAGTATCAAAATAAATAAAACAAATGCTATGCTACTAAAAGTAATCTACAGATTCAATGAATTCCCCATAAAAATACCAATGACATCCTTTATAGAACTAGAAAAAAACAGTACTAAAAGAATCAAAGTAATCCTGATTTCAAAGTATACTCTAGAGCCATAGTAACAAAAACAGCATGGCACTGGCATAAAAACAGACACATAAACCAATGGAATAAAATAGAAGACCAGAAGTAGTAGTTGCCTCTACTGCCAACTGATTCTCAATGAAGGTACCAAAAACATATATTAGAGAAAAGGCTGCTAGAGGAAAACATACGGGAAACACTTCAACATGCTGGCATAGGCAATTGCTTCCTGAATAGGACTCCAATATCTCAGAAAATAAAATCAAGAATTGATGAATGTATCAGATTCCTCCCTTATGGCTTTACAAATTTCTGTTGGGAAGTCTGCTGTTAGACCTCTGCGGGAATCTCTTGTAAAAGTTTTGTCTCTTGACACTTTCACGATGCTTTCTTTGTCTCTGACTTTTCACAATTTAACTATAATGTGACTTGGAGTATTCTTCTTTGAGTTACTTTGCTTGTGAACTTTAGAATGTATATGTAACTATTCCTCCCAAGACTTTGGGAGTTTTGTTTAAATAAGCTTTCTTTCTATTTATGTTCTTCTGTAGGGACACACCTTAAAATGGCGACCACAATAACAACACCCTCAGGGCAAAAGCCTCCCCCACTCGTGGTACCACCAAGGTGGCGGCCCAGGATTGGCTCATTCAACTTCCATGAACCTGAGCAGCTTTACATCTTAGCAGACCTCTGCCCTGCAGGCCTTGCTGTATACTGCGTGTGCTGTTGACCTTTAAGATGATTGGCCCCCGCCTGTATCTCCTCCCCTCGCTCCCTTTTCATATACCTGTCGACACTCACCATCCTGTTTGACCCCCGTGCCCCCTCTGGCTGGTCCAGGGAGGGCACCCAACCTTTGTTGTTCGGTGCGGAACATTCTTCTCCTTCTTGGCTTCCCATAATTCATACATATTCATATTTTTGACATTGTCCTCTAGGTTCCTTATGCTTTCTTTACTCCCTTTTCTTTGTATTCCTTTCATTGGTTTATCTTAAATGACTTTTTAATTTTTATTTTATTTTGCAGTACTGGGGATTGAACCCAGGAGTGCTTTACCACTGAGCTACATCCCCAACCCTTTGTATTTTTTGTGTCAAGGTCTCACTAAATTGTTCCAGTTGTCCTCAAGCTTGTGATCCTCCTTACTCAACCTCCTGAATAGCTGGTATTACAGGTGTGCATCACCACACCTTGAATGACCTTTGAATTTGCTAATTCCGTCTTCTGCATGATTGATTTGGCTATTGAAACTACTGAATTTTTCATATATATCGTTGTATTATTTAGCTTTAGAATCTATGTCTGGTTATTTTCTAATGAATTCTATTTTTGGGGGTGAGCCATGGGAGTTGAAACCAGGGGTGCTCTACCACTGAACTATATCCCCAGTCCTTTTATTTTATTCTTTGAGACAGTGTCCTGCTAAGTTGTGGAGGCAGGCCTCAAACTTGTGATTCTCCTGCCTCAGCCTCCAGAACCATTGGGATTATTAGGTGTGTGCCTCTGTGTTTGTCAGATTTTATTAACCTTTTCGTTTTGTTCGTGCATTTCCCCATAATTTCACTTGATTATCTATACATTTTCTTTTTAAATATTTTTTCTAGTTGTATAAGGGCACAATGCCTTTATTTCTATGTGGTGCTGAGGATTGAACCCAGTGCTTCCCATGTGTGAGGCAAGCGCTCTACCACTGAGCCACAACCCGTCCCTCTATACATTTTCTTGCATCTCATTGAGTTTCTCTAATATGACTGTTTTGAATTCTCTTTCAGGCAATTCACAGATCTCCATTTCTCTGGGTTCAGTTTTTGGAGCTTAATTACTATTCTTGTTGCCGTCATATTTACCTGATACTTCGTTGTCTGTGTAGGTTGTGTTGGTACCTGTGCATTTGAAGAAGGAAGAACCACTTCCAGTCTTTACAGATTGTTTTCAGCAGATTAAGGACTTCCCCTGTTAGGTTTCTGGATTGAAGGACTGCTTCTGGTACCACAACTGAATGGGGTTGGGGTTGGAGCTGGGTTACATAGTCTCGGCTGCATTTGTAGTGGGATCTATAGTTGGCAGCCCTGTTACCAGGGGCTTTAGTGAGAATGGATCCTATCTGGTCCCTGAATAGACTATGCTGTCTCAGGACCTTGATCCATAGGGCTGGTGTTGGGATACAGGCCAGTGTTAGGGTCTTCAAACAGTGAGCCTTTTATTAGGTGTGTATCCAGGTGTGGCTTCCTCTGGAAAATCTCCTTCTTAGTCACTGGGTAGGTTGCCAGGTAAATGGTATTGCCCTGATCAATGGCTGAGAGGGGATGGACCCAAGACTCAGGCCTGTTCCAGGGACCACAGCTGGAACTGAGGTCCGTAAGCCTGCTATAGGGACTCAGGCAGGTGTGTCTCCCTCTGGGTCCCTGAGTTGGTAATGGGACTAATCTCTGACTACTGCTGAGGGGGGCTTGAACCAAGTCTCAGAGGTTTTTCAGTGTCTGCTATGAAATTAAGATCATAAGCCTTCCCTGGTGATTCAAGTGGGCATCTCTTTCTTTGAGATCCTTTGCCACTGGTGAAAATGTTCTCTGCCTGCTGCTGAATGGAGCTAGAGACAAGTTTCAGAAGTTTCAGAGTCCTTTAAGTATACCGCCAGGATCAGCTTTAGCAGGTCTGTCACCTCAAGGCACAAGTGGATGTGGCTCCTTCTGGGTCTCTGGGTAAATGGTTCTGGAATAGGACCAAAGTCAAACAGGGCTTTATTTCCAGATTTGGTGTCAGGTCCAAGGTCGGCAAGTCTGCCATCTGGGTGTAGTACTGCTCTCCTTGGTCTTGGGCTGCACAGGGTTTCACAACCTCCTACCTGAATCCCACTAAAGTCACTTTTATCCATGGAGGACTGAAAATTTATTGTTTTGGGGCTGGGGGGATATGACAGAGAGATCTCCTCTTCTACTACCTTGCTGATATCATTCTGCTATTATTTATTTGGAAGTTTTAAATATAGCCAAATTATAAATGAATGCCCAATTGATGACAGGTGAAATGTGGTAGTTTGTACTCTGTCAACTTGGTTAAACTAGTCTTATGTTTCCCAAAATCCTTTCCCTCACGTGGCCCAAAGAGAACTTTGTACAATATCCGGAAGGCGTAATTTAAGCAGAAGCCATTACTTCGTGAACACTGTCATGCTTAGATATGGTAGAGGACTGCAGAGAGGCCAGCGGGTTCCAGCTTTTCCTCACTCCTCTTCCCTGTGCCAAGTTCTTCCAGTTGCTGACCCTGTTGGGTCTCACTAAGTTGCTAAGACTGACCTTGAATTTTGATCCTCCTGTCTCAGTCTCCCAAGTTGCTAAGATTACAGATATTAGCTACTATGCCCAGCTCAACCTTGTGCTTCCTATGTTGAGCTGTTCAACCATTACTTGGATTCTGTTTATGAAACAAGCTAACCTAAGGTAACCTGTTTAGGGTTTCAGTTATTCTTCTTATTCTTATTCTTATTATTGGTACTAGGGATTGAACTCAGGGGTGCTTTGCCACTGAGCCACATTCCCAGCCCTTTTTTATTTGCCATTTAGGGACAGGGTCTTGCTGAGTTACTTAAGGCCTTGCTGAGTTGCTTGGGTCCTTTCTAAATTGCTGAGGCTGACTTTGAACTCACCATTCTCCTGCCTTAGCCTCTTGAGCCATTGGGATTACAGGCAAGAGCACCAGGTATTATCTGTGATCAAAGGAAGTGTAACTAATGCTCTATTGCAATGTTAAGTATAGGTTTGTTTCTTTTATTTCTATGTATCTATAAGCAGAAACACAGACTCCCTATGTTCTAAAATATCTGTTCAAGGGTGTTTACATGGCAAACAACCTTGGAAGATAGTGATTGTAGCTCCTGCTGATGCAAAAAGAAATGCACACTTTACTGTCCATTATAAAACATTTGGTTCCCTGAATTCTTTCCCACAATAATGCAACGCACTGTGCAGGTATTATCTGGTCCTCCTCACGTTACCTTATGGGACCTGGAGCTCAGGAAACAATGTCAAAATGATGACATTTTGGCTACTTCTATTGCTATGAATGATAACCTGTTCTTTATGTCTGACCCAAGAAACATGAAGCTGTTGCAGGTGACTTGTTAGATCATATAGAAGGTGAAGTCTCAGCCTCACAGTTCTTGAAAATAAGACCATCTTTGACTGGTGTAGTTTATACTGTTAAAAGTTTTGTTCTGTGGGCTTTTCAAAGAGAAAAATGTATATGCCTATGATATGGAGTGTCTTTTTAATGAACAAGTAAATACGTTAGGTTTTAAGAAATTATTATATCGCTATAGTATAACAATTACTTCATATATATACATATAAATATCTTTGCTTCTCATTTGTAATATAGACAAGAATTGGGTTAGGATGCTTTGGTTGTATTAATAGAAACAAACTTCTTTTTAGTTTATGCGAAAAGGAGAATTTATTACAAAATTACAAAACTAACAAAGCCAAAAACAATAGTTAAATCCAGGCCTCAGGGATGGTGACCAGTAATAGAAATCAAATCTTGCTAGCTCAAGCAAAAAGGGGAGCTTACAATTAGAACACAAGGATACTTTACCAAGCCAAGGGCAAATGTTATAACCATACTTCATGAAGGGTTAGGACAGGGAATGGAGCACTGTTAACCAGGAATCCCATTCTCTTGATCTCTTATCTCTGCTTTTCAATTTGCAAATGCTCCTTTGTTCTGTCACTACAGATTTGCTACTATCCCTGCCTAAGCTACATGGTAGGATACGGCAATCCATAGCTCTCCAGTTTATATTTCCTCTATTCCAGAGACGAGTCAGACCAAGGCTAGAACCTCTTATCTCCAATCCTGAATTCCTAGGGAAGTTTTAGGACTTTGCCAAATTTAAAGATAATTTCTTTCTCAGGATTAGGCAGTAAGTCAGAAATGTCCAGAAAACAAGAATAGAGGCCAACTGATTTTTTTGTTTTTGTTGCTCCTTACAGACCTGAAGCTGAAATAATTTACTTAGATTTAGGGGTGAACAGGAGAGATAAGCTTAGAACCCACAGTATAATGTGTGGAAATGACCAGGTACTTCAAAAAGAAGGGTATTCTAGTTCTTTTTATTATTTCCTGGGTCAGAGATGACAGACCTGGATAATGATATCTTATTTGAGACAAGTTTCTTTTGCATTCATTGATAGGTAGGATTTATCTTTTATTATTATTTTATATATATATATATATATATATTTTTTTTTTTTTTTTGGAACTAGGCATTGAACTCAGGGACACTCGGCCACTGAGCCACATCCCCAGCCCTATTTTGTATTTTATTTAGAGACAGGGTCTCACTGAGTTGCTAAGGGCCTCGCTAAATTGCTGAGGCTGGCTTTGAACTCGCGATCATCCTGACTCAGCCTCCCAAATTGCTTGGATTACAGGCGTGCGCCACCACGCCCAGAGGATTTATCTTTTAGAAAGTTATGAACAGGTCTTGATATAAGTAATTTAAGCACAAATGGTAATATTATTCTTTGTTAATTGTTTTTTTCCAAGAGGAAGAAAAAGCGGTTAATTACATGGTAAGCATTTAGAAAATGAAAAAGGAAAAGATTACATGGCAGATGTCAGAAATCCCTCAGAACCAAAATTAAAAAAATTTGATCAAAGGTATCTCAGATGAGAGAGGAACTCTGACTCACATAGTTTGAGTCAGTTGCTTATGAACTATTTTTATCATAGTAGGGCGAGGGTTGAGGGGACATTCAAGAAACATAGGAGATGGGAAAGAAAGCTATTTTTTTGATTCTTTGCAGTGTATCAGGCCTCCTTGTAAGAGCAAATTTATATTGCTTACTGCTATGGTTTGGATATGAGGTGTCCCTCAAAGCTCATATGTGAGACAATGCAAGTTTAGAGGTGAATGATGGATTATGAGGGGCTTAAACCAATCAGTACATTCTTCTACTGATGGGGATTAAGTAGGTGTTAACTGTAGGCAGGCAGAGTGCGGTTGGAGGAGGTGGGTCATTGGGGGCATGCCTTTGGGGGTTTATATTTTGTCCTTGTTTTGCAGAGTGCTCTCTCTGCTTCCTGATTATCACGTCCCAAGTTGCTTTCCTCCACCACACCCTTCTGCCATGATGTTCTGTATCACCTTGGGCACAGAGCAATGGAGTTGGCTCTCTATGGACTGAAACCTCTGAAACCATGAGACCCAAATAAAAGTTTCTTCTGAAATTGTTCTTGTCAGGTCTTTTGGTTGCAGCAATGAAAAAGCTGGCTAAAACACCAAAAGCATGAAGTGATACTATTTGAAAAATAGGTGATTTTTGTATTTTAAATTCAGAAAAGCTGATGGAGGTATTCCACCCAGCCCTATTCACATTGAAATAAAACTGAAAATGTCCAAAGTATAAGGAAATGCTGTGGATGTTTTATTACAAATATATTCATGCTGAAGTTTTCTTAAAGTATTTCTCGGGTGTTGAAAACACATTCCTGTATTTGTTGTATCTTTTAATGAGCTACAAGGAGTTAAACTTAATGTTCATGATGCTACTGTAGTTCTTCCCATAATTTTGTTTCTAGAACTAAGAATCAGCGAGGGAAGTAGGACCACTCTATGATAACTAAGAAGAAAAGTAATATTAATGTGAACATGTTAAGAGACTCAGAAGCTGGCAATTCAGTTTTAACTTTACCTGATTTCAGTACATACAAGGTTTCAAAAAAAAAGTCATTCAGTATTATGTTGAAGGTTTTGTATTTCGACCTCTGTGTTTCTTCGTGAAAATATTTCCTTAATGTTGTCATCATTTTCATCATCATAAAGTGCCACATTCATTACATTTCCAGTACATTCTTCTAATGAAATTGTTGACAGGTATGAAAATACTTTTTCCATTAGAGGTTCCTTGAGAAAAGGCTTTGTAGAACTCTTTTCTGCTAGAGAATCATCAGAAAACCAGTCTTCAGCTGCTTCTACACTTTGGCTGTAATAAGCCTCAGACGGTAATGTTGATAAGCTTAATGGAACACTGCTGCCATTTGTTGCTGAGCTAGTCTCTGGAGGATCACAGATGACCTGTTTTGTTGCAAGGCGGAATTCATTTTTAGAGTGATCTTTAATTGCTGGAAAAAAATTATATTTACTATGAATATCACATATTCATGAGCCAAATCTTAATTTATAAGGACATGTTTCTTTTTAGAATTCAGACTCTTTTTAGGGCATAATGGACAGGATAATGCTCTTTAAAAACATTCTGAGTTGCTATCATCATCTGTACAATGTTAAATACGGAATTGGGAATTAGCAATATTTTCATGAAAATCAAGAATAGAAAAACCTATTCTAAATAAAACCAACCCGTATTTACAGAAAAAGATTCTAAGTGGAATAGAAACCTCAGTTTTGGAATGTTCCCTAAAGAAGATAGGTTCTTAAAGATTTATAGCTAAATATTGCCTTATTTTAAATATATAAGCTTCCTTGAGTAGGCAGGTTACAAAATGGAAAGGGCTAATGGGTTGGCCCTATACCAGTAATAGTAACAATATTACTATAGAGCTTTATGATTTGCAAAGTGTTTCGACATAATTATCTTAATAATTCGTCAAGGTAGTATTATTCGCACCACTTCCCCAAAGAAAAAACTGAGAGAGAAATGACCCATCACAAATTAGATACAAAATGGATTTCAATCTAGATACTTCTTGCTTTAAGTCTACTGCTTTTGCCATTGAATTATTTAGGCTGCACATTGGCTATTTCAAAGTGTTAGGTTTTAGATCATATACTATCTTAAATGCTTTTTGTAATATTTTAAAATATTTTATATTTTATGTTTACTTTTGATATTTTATTTTATTTTATTTTATTTTTTTTTTTTTATTTTTTTATTTTCTTATTGATTTACTTTTGATATTTTAAACATTAATTTTTAAAGTTGTTTTAAGTACTTTATCTTATATTTAGCATTTCTAAAATTATCTAGGAGGCAGTGGTTTGAAGTTCTGAGATATAACCCACAATATCTAGATTTGTAAAAAAAACTTGTTTTTTTTCTCTGTTTCTTTCCCTATCCAATTTATTTTGATCCTCAAGCATGAGTACATAGCATTGGCTCCAGTAGTACACAACTTAAAATTTCATAATTTAAGATCTGACATCGCAATTTTTGTTTTTCTAAAATTCATGTGCCCATTCACATACAAATACATTAGCATTTCTCTTCAATTTCATGGTATAAAATACTTAAGCATAGCCCCTTGATTCTCTAAGATGTAATTGTTACATATTAAGATTGTTTCTAAGAAACTATTGGAGAAAACATACCTTTTATACGTGCTGCTTCCTTTTTTCTTTGCTCCTCCTACAAAAAAAATTATTTGTATTTTTAAAATGAAATCTTTTTATATAATTTCTATGCTATATTTGATCTACACAATTATATAAGAGTATAAATTTTTAGCACTTATGATTACATATTTATTACAAAGACTACAAATCAGGAAAAGTAAGAAATTTGAACATTTATTTGCATTTCTAACAAGCTGCCCAAAGTAATGCTGATAGTGCTGGTGTGAGAACCAGGGTATGGCCCTAGAATGATTAAAATTCTACCCAATTAAATGAATGAAAATGTGGGCAATCTTATATACTGCTAAACCTAAATAGGTAGAAGTATTTTCAAGAGAAATTTAACAAATCTACTTAGAATACATTTTGTCAAGTATATATGTTCTTTTCATGTCAATATTCAGTTATCAGAATGTTCATCCAGTACATTGTAGCATTTTAAAAAAAACTTACAATATAAAAGTCCAAGATTAAAGAAATAGTTAAATGCATTACTATACATAGATATACAAAGGATGTTATTTCTTTCTCTGTTTTTTTTTTTTTTCTTTTTTTTTCTTTTGTACTTGTGGGTTGAACCCAGGGGTGCATCCACACTGGATGACCTACATCCCAGTTTTTTGGTTTTTTTTTTTTGGAACTAGGCATTGAACTCAGGGACACTCGGCCACTGAGCCACATCCCCAGCCCTATTTTGTATTTTATTTAGAGACAGGGTCTCACTGAGTTGCTAAGGGCCTCCCTAAATTGCTGAGGCTGGCTTTGAACTTGCGATTCTCCTGCCTCAGCCTCCCGAGTCGCTTGGATTACAGGCGTGCACCACCACGCCTGGCCATCCCAGTTATTTTTATGTTTTATTTTGAGACAGGATCTTACTAAGTCATAGACAGTCTCACAAAGTTACTGGGGCTGGTCTCAATCTTGGGATCCTCCTGCCTCAGCCTCCTGAGTTGCTGGGATTACAGGCATGTGCCATGAACCCAGTTTATATTCTTTCAACTATAAAAAATGATGCATTTATCAGTAAGTAAGGACTAAAAGTAAAAAAAATACTATGGAAGCCGGGCGCGGTGGCGCACGC
>JAJEJO010002006.1:351920-371251 GCA_020662805.1 Glaucomys volans
GACCCTGTCTCTAAATAAAATACAAAAATAGGGCTGGGGATGTGGCTCATGGTTGAGTGTCCCTGGGTTCAATCCCCAGTACCAAAACCCCCCCCCAAAAAAACCAAAATAATAAAGGCAATGATTATAATGTGCTGAGTACAATAGAAATTCATGAATCCATACTTAAATGGGAATGACATAGTAAGGCATTATCTTATGTGAGCAAACTAAAATAATTAAGGAGAAACATTGTAATTAAGGAAAAATATTGTATGCCTTTTGATATGATAAACTGAATCTGATCACAAGGAAAAACTAAACCAAAGAACAGTTTATTATTCAAAGTTAACTGCCTTATATTTTCAAAAAATGGCAGTATCTTTTTTTAGACTTTATTAAAAATTAACACTTGAAAAGAGATAATTAAAAGACAAACCACAGAGTAGTACAAAGTATGTTCTATCATGTACCCTATAAAGGACTAATAGCCAGAATATGCAAAGAACTTTTAAAACTCAATAAGAGAAGAAATAATTCAATAAAATGGGGAAAACATTGAACGAAGATGACATGTAGATGGCAAATACATACATCAAAAGATGTCCAACATCAATATCTTTTAGGAAAATACAATGAAAATCACAATGGAATACCTCTACATGCTTAGAAAACAAAAACAAAAAACCCTGACAATTTCAAGTTTCTAGAAATTTCAATTTCTCTCTCTCTATATATATACGGCTAGTGGAGATGTATAATGGAGCAATCAATTTAGAATCAATTTGGCAGTTTCTTATAAAGTTAGAAACCATATAATCCAGCAATCCCAGTGACAACTATGCTGACTGTCGGTGGAAATGGGGTGGGAGAGCCCTGGGACTTGGTGGGCTGACCCCTGGCTGGGGGAGACACAGTGCTGCTGCCAGGAGGATGACAAGCAGTGATCCCAGATTGACAACATCCCTTCCTGTGGCAGAGGAATTTTGAGACGGGTTTGCATGGCAGCCCAAGGATTCGGAAATCCTGACGCAAGTGTGTGGGCCATGTCATGCACATTCTGATAGCACAGTTGTCACCTCCCAGTCTGGATTCTGGTTCCTGGCACCTCCAGACACCATGTCATGGATGACTTAGCCCCATGGCTTGGGACCCTCGTGGTTTGGGCTTCCCCACCTGAGAGTGGAGGGAGCCCAAGCCAGAAGCCTGGCACCCAGCATCATGGCAGTTTGGCAGCTCCCTGGTAGGTCCTGCAAGACCATCCTGATCTTCTTTTTTTGTTGTTGTTGTTCTAATTAGTTACACATGATGTCAGAATGAAGTGCTAATATCTTGAGAGATGAAAGGCTGAAGATTTAAAAAGACTGAAAAGATGACACAATTAAATAAAATATAATTTGGGCAGGATCCTTAACTAGAGGGAAAAATTTCTATGAAGGACATTATGGAGATAATTGATGAAAATGGAATATAGAATAAAGATTATATGAATATATTGAATCAATATTCATTTTTTTTTTTGCGGTGCTGGGGATTTGAACCCAGGGCCTCATGCTTGGCAGGCAAGCACTCTACTAACTGAGTTATATCCCCAGCCCAATATTAAATTTTTTGAATTAGAAAACTATACTAGTAACAGAAGTGAATAACCTCATTCATAGGTTGTGCACTGAAGTATTAAGGACTAAAGGAGGATAGCATGCAATGAATGTCAATTCTTCCCCAAACTATTAAAAAAGTAACAAAAGGGAAAGAATACTTCCAAATGCTATGCAGCACTACCCAGATAACAAAACCAGACAAGAACACAACAAAAATTAAACCTACAAACTAATATTCCTGATAAACATACAAAAATTCTCAACAATTGTGGTGGCACATGCATCCCGGCAACTTGGGAGGTTGAGGTAGGAGGATCATGAGTTCAAAGCCAGCCTCAACAACTTAGCAAGGCCCTACACAACTTAGCAAGACCCTGTCTCAAAAAAATGAAAAATAAAAAGGGATGAGGATGTGGCTCAGTGGTTAAGTGACTTTGGGTTTAGTTTCTGGTACCAAAAAAAAAATTGTCAATAAAATAGTACCAAACTGAATCTAGGGGTACATCAAAAAGACTGTACTCCAGAATCAAGTGGGATTGATCCCAGGGGTCTAAGAATATTTCAACATATGTAAACCAATAAATATAATATATCACATCAGCAGAATGAAGGATAAGAAATCATATAGTCAACTAAATCGATGTAGAAAAAGTATTGGAGAAAATTCAATATCCCTTTGTGGTAAAAATTCTCAAAAAAATTAGGTATAGGAGGAAGATATCTCAAAACAATAAGGACTACATGTGAAAAATCCCACAACTTACATCATACTGAATGGGGCAAAGGATGAAATTGTTTCCTTTAAGATCATGAACAAGACAAGGTTGTCCATTTCCAGCACTCTTTTATTTAAAAATATTTTTAGTTGTCAATGGATCTTTTATTTCATTTATTTGTAGTGCCAAGTATTGAACCCAGGGCCTTGCACACGCCTGGCAAGTGCTCTATCACTGAGCCACAACTTCAGCCTCCTGCCACTCTTATTCTTAGCCAGAGAAGTAAGATAAGAGAAAGAAAGAAAGGGTATACAAATATGAAAGGAGGTTAAATTATTCCATTTGTTAGCAAACAAAATGATTTTATTTTTTTATTTTTGTTTTTTAGACAGACATCTTCATTTTATTTATTTATTTAGTTTTATGTATTGCTGAGGATTGAACCCAGTGCTTCATATGTTCTGGGCAAACATTCTACTACCGAGCTACAACCCCAAACCCCAAAATGATTTTATATGTGGAAAAACCTAAAGACTTCAAAGAGATGATAAATTCAATCAGATCAAAAGATGTAAAATCAGTATGTGAAAATCGGTTTTTATATACATCAATAAAAGAAATTGCTGAGAAAGAAATAAGCAATCCCATTCATAATAGCTACCTAAAAATTTAAAATATCTAAGGAATAAATTTTACAAGGAAATATAAGATGTCTACAATGAAAACTACAAAACAATGATGAAAGAAATGGCAGAGAACACACACACACACACACAAATAGAAAGACATTCCATGTTAAGATATTCCACTATTAATTGGAAGAGTATATATTGCTAAAATGTCCATACTATGCAAAGTGAACTACTATACGAAGTGAACTACTCAATGCAATGCTTATCAAAATACCAATGATATTTTTCACAGAAATAGGAAAAATACTCCTAAAATTTTTATGGAACCACGAAGACTCTGAATTGCTGAAATAATCCCGAGCAAAAAGAATAAAGCTGGACACATTAAAACAGCTGACCTCAAAACATACTACAGGATGACACCAACCAAGACAGCATGTCACTAGGTTAAAGTAGACATGTAGACCAATGCATTAGAATGAAGAAATGTGAAATCAGTCCACATACTTCCAGCAATTGATGCTTTTTGATACTAGGGATTGAACCCAGGGGTACTCTACCACTGAGCTGCATTTTCCCACCTGATTTTTTTTTTTTTAGTTTTTTAAAAAATTTATTGGTTCTTATTATTACCCCCCACCTCTACTTTGTGTGCAACCAGAGAAACAATAGCTGTACTCCATTTGTGTTCAATGAATCAAAATTAAATTTAAAAAATTATTGGTTCTTTTTAGTTATACATGACAGCAGAATCCATTCTGATATAATTATACAAGCACAGAATATATCTTATTCTAGTAAGAATCTCATATACATGATGGCGGAATTCACTGTGGTGTTTTCATATATGTACATGGGAAAGTTATGCTGGATTCATTCCATTGTCTTTACTTTCTTTATCCCCCTCCCTTCTCTCCATTCCCCATTGTCTAATCTACTGCACTTCTATTCTTCTCCTCACCTCTTCCCTTATTGTGGGTTAGCTTCCACATATCAGAGAAAATATTTGGCCTTTGGTTTTTTTGGGACAGGTTTACTTCTCTTAGCATGATAGCCTCCAGATCCATTTATTTGCTGGAAAATGTCACAAAGTCATTCTTCTTTATGGCTGAGTAATATTCCATTGTGTATATATACCACATTCTCTTTGTCCTTTCATCTCTTGAAGGGCACCTAGGTTGATTCCATAGCTTAACTATTGTGACTCGAGTGGCTGTAAACATTGATATAGCTGCATCACTATAATGTGCTGACTTTAAATCCTTTGGGTATATACTGAGGAGTGGGATAACTGGGTCAAATGGTGGTACCATTCCTTGTTTTCTAAAGAATCTCCATAATACTTTCCAGAGTGGTTGCACCAATTTGCAACCAGCAATGTTATGAGTGTGCCTTTTCCCCCACATCCTTGCCAACATTTACTGTTACTTGTACTCTTGATAATTGCCATTCTGATTGGAGTGAGGTGGAATCCCAGTGTAGTTTTAATTTGCATTTCTCTAATTCCTAGAGATGTTGAACATTTTTCATATATTTGTTGACCATTCATATTTCTTTGAAGTGTCTTTCTTCTTTGAAGTGTCTGTTCAGTTCCTTTGCCAATTTATTAATTGGTTTTCTCTGTGTGTAAGTTTTTTTGAGTTCTTATATATCTTGGAAACTAATGTTCTATCTGAGGTGTGGGTGGCAAAGATTTTCTCTCTTTCTGTAGGCTCTCAGGTCATGCTCTTTATTGTTTCCTTTGCTGTGAAGAAACTTTTTAGTTTGATGCCATCCCATTTATTGATAATCTTGATTTTACTTCTTGTGCTTTAGGAGTCTTGTTAAGGAAGTCAGTTCCTAGGTTGACATGTTGGTATGTTGGACCTACCTTTTCTTCCAGTATGTGCAGGGTTTGTGGCCTAATACCTAGGTCCTTCATCCACGTTGAGCTGAGTTTTGTGTGCAGGGTGAGAGATAGGAGTTAAGTTTCATTCTACGTATGGATTTCTAGTTTTCCCTGCACCATTTGTTGAAGAGACTATCTTTTTTCTAATGTATAATTTTGGTGCCTACCCTGGCAAATTGCATACAAAAACACACTAAAAAAATAGTGCACCATGACCAAGTAGGGTTCATTCCAAGGATGCAAGGTTTTTTCAACATAAGGAAATCAATAAATGTAATTTATTACATCAATAGATTAAAGACAAGAATCACATGATTATCTCAATAGAAGCAGAAAAAGCATTTGATAAAATACAGCATCCATTCATGATTAAAACAATAGAAAAAATAGGGATAAAAGGGTAATACCTAAACATTATAAAAGCTATATATGACAAACGCAAGGCCAATATCATTCTAAAATGGATAAAAACTGAAAAAAATCCCTTTAAAAACAGGAACAAGACAGGGATGCCAACTTTCATCACTTTTGTTCAACATAGTCCTCAAATCTCTATAGCCAGAGCAATTAGGCAAAGAATGAAATAAAAAGGATACAAATAGGAAAAGAAGAGCTAAAACTAGTTCTGTTTGCCAATGACATGATTCTATATTTAGAAGACCCAAAATACTCCACCAGAAAACTTCTAGAGTTCACAAATGAGTTCAGCAAAGTAGCAGGATACAAAATTAACACTCATAAATCAACTGCAATTCTATACTCCAATGACAAATCAGCTGAAAGGGGAATTAGGAAAGTCATCTCATTAACAAAAGCCCTAAAAAAAAACCCTTGGGAATCAACCTAACAAAAGAGGTGAAAGACCTCTACAATGAAAATTACAGAACACTAAAGAAAGAAATTGAGGAAGACCTTAGAAGATGGAAAGACCTCCCAGGTTCTTGGATAGGCCAAATTAATATTGTCAAAATAGCCATACTACCAACAGCGTTATACAGATTCAATGCAATTCCCATCAAAATTCCAACAATGTTCTTATGGAAATGGAAATAGAAAAAGCAGCCATGAAATTCATTTGGAAAAATAAGAGAATAGCCAAAGCAATCCTTAGCAATAAAAATGAAGCAGGAGGCATCACAATACAAGACCTAAAATTATTTTATAGAGCTATAGTAACAAAATAGCATGAGCCCGGTGCGGTGGCGCACTCCTGTAATCCCAGTACTTGGGAGGCTGAAGCAGGAGGATCACGAGTTCAAAGCCAGCCTCAGCAACTTAGCGAGGCCCTAAGCAACTCAGTGAGATCCTGTCTCTAAATAAAATACAAAATAGGGCTGGGGATGTGACTCAGTGGTGGAGTGCCCCTGGGTTCAATCCCCAGTACCAAAAAACAAAAAAACAAAAAACAGCATGATACTGGCACCAAAATAGGCAAGAAGACCAATGGAACAGAATAGAAGACACAGAGACAAACTCACAAAATACAGTTACCTCCCACCCTTTTTATTTTGTATTGGGCTGGGATTGTGGCTCAGTGGTATAGCAATTGCCTAGCATGTATGAGGCATTGGGTTCAATTCTCAGCACCACAAATAAATAAATAAATGAATTTCTATTGAAAACCAAAAAAAGTATTTAAAAAAGGTAGCTTTTTTTAGAACACTAAAGAAAGAAATTAAAGAAAACCTTAGAAGATGGAAAGATCTCCAATGTTCTTGGATAGGCAGAATTAATATTGTCAAAATGACCATACTACCAAAAGCACTACACAAATTCAATGCATTTCCAATTAAAATCCCAAAGATGTTCCTCATAGAAATAGAGAAAGCAATCATGAAATTCATTTGGAAGAATAAGAGACCCAGAATTGCTAAAGCAATCCTTAGCAAGAAGAGCAAAGCAGGTAGTATCACAATACCAGAACTTCAACTATACTACAGAGCAATAATAACAAAAACAGCATGATATTGGCACCAAAATAGGCAGGTAGATCAATGGTACAGAACAGAGGACACAGAGACAAACCCACATAAATAATGTTATCTCATACTAGACAAACATGCCAAAAACATACAATGGAGAAAAGATAGCTTCTTCAACAAATGGTACTGGGAAAACTGGAAATCCATATGCAGCAAAATGAAACTAAACCTCTATCTCTCACCCTTCAGAAAACTCAACTCAAAATGGATTAAGGACCTAGGAATTAGACCAGAGACCCTGAACCTAATAGAAGAAGAAGTAGGTCCAAATCTTCATCATATCAGCTTAGGAACAGAGTTCCTTAACATGACTCCCAAAGCACAAGAAATAAAAGCAGGAATCAATAATTGGGATAAATTCAAACTAAAAAGCCTTTTCTCAGCAAAGGAAACAATCAGTAATGTGAAGAGAGAGCCTTCAGAGTGGGAGAAAATCTTTGCCACACACACTTCAGATAGAGCACTAATCTCCAGAATCTATAAAGAACTCAAAAAACTTTATACCAAGACTACAAATAACCCAATCAATAAATGGGCTAAGGAAATGAGCAGATATTTCACAGAAGAGGATCCACAATCAACAGATATATGAAAAAATGTTCAACATCTCTAGTAATAAGAGAAATGCAAATCAAAACTACCCTAAGATTTCATCTCACCCCAATTAGAATAGCTATTGTCAAGAACACAAGCAATAATAAGTGTTGGCATGGATGTGGGGAAAAAGGCACATTCATACATTGCTGGTGGAGTTGCAAATTGGTGCAGGCACTCTGGAAAGCAGCATGGAGATTCCTCAAAAAACTTGGAATGGACCCACCATTTGACCCAGCTATCCCACTCCTTGGTTTATACCCAAAGGACTTAAAATCAGCATACCACAGTGATGCAGCCACATCAATGTTCATAGCTGCTCAATTCACAATAGCTAGATTATGGAACCAACCTAGATGCTCTTCAATTTATGAATGGATAAAAAAACTGTGGTATATATACACAATGGAATATTACTCATCCATAAAGAAGAATAAAATTATGGCATTTGCTAGTAAATGGATGGAGTTGAAGAATATCATGCTAAATGAAATAAGCCAAGCCCCAAAAACCAAAGGCTGAATGTTTTCACTGAAAAGTAAATGCTGATACACAACGGGGTGGGAGAGGGGTGGCGGGGGGACAAAAGAAGAATGGAGGAACTTTCGATGGTGTAAAGGAAAATGGGGCAGGAGGGGGTGGGGGAAGGAAAGATAGTAGACTGAGACAGACATTATTACCCTATGTATATGTGAGGTTACATGAATGGTGTGAACTTTGTGTATAACCATGGAAATGAAAAGTTGTACTTCATGTGTGTATGGTGAACCAAAATGCAGTCTAAAACAATTAAAAAATAAATTAAATTAAAAATAAAATGGTAGCTTTTTTAAAAATAGTATTAAGAAAAAAGAGTAGGAGCTGTGCTTGGGAGGCTAGGCAGGAGGATTTCGAGTTCAAAGCCAGGCTCAGCAAGGGCAAGGCACTAAGCAACTCAGTGAGAACTTGTCTCTAAATAAAATACAAAATAGGGCTGGGGATGTGGTTCAGTGGTTGACTGCCCCTGAGTTCAATCCCCGGTTCCAAAAAAAAGAAAAAAAAGAGTAGGAGCTGGGAATATAGCTCAGTTGGTAGAGTGCCTGCCTCGCAAGCACAAGGCCCTGGGTTCAATCCCCAGCATTGAAAAAAAAAAAGTGTACCCTTATCTCTTATGCTTTACAGAAATTAACTTAAAATAGACCAAAGTTTAAGACCTAAAGTACTGAAGAAAATATAGGGAAGTGTTTCAGGACATTGGTCTGGCAAAGAATTGTTGGATCTGACCTCAAATGTAAAGGCAATAAAAGCAAAAATTGACAAATGGGATTACATCAAACTGAAAAGCTTCTATACAGAAAAGGAAATTGTCAAATGACAACCTACAGAAATGGAGAAAATATTTTTAAACTCTTCATCTGACCAGGGATTGATTTCCAGAATATAAAAGCAACTCAAAAACTCAAGAGAACAAAAATTAAGTGAATGACCTAAATAGACCTTTCTCAAGGGAAGATATGCAAATGGTCAACAAGATCAACATCAGTAATCATCAGGAAAATGCAAACCAAAACCACAGCGAGATATTATCTCACTCCAGTTTAAATGGGTATTATAAAAAAGACAAAAAATTAAAAATTGGGAGAAAGAGCACTCTCATATACTATTAATGGGAAAGTATATGAGTGTAACCATTTTGAAAAACAGTGTGGAGGAACTTAAAAAAATACTAGAAGTAGGACTATTACATGATTGAGCAGTCCACACACAGAGTGTGTATGCAAAGGAATTGAAGTCAAAGGAAACATCTGCAGCATCTGCACTTGTATATTTTTGGAGCTCTATTGACAATATTCATAGGTATCCAGTGATGAACAAATGGATAAAGAAAATGTGACATATATATACACATACACATACATACACACACACACACATACACATATATATATACATATATATATAAACAAAGTAGAATATTATTCAGCCATAAAAAGAATGAAATCATGTCATTTGCAGCAACATGGACAAAACTGGAAGATATGTTAAGTGAAATGTCAGGCACAGAAAGACAAATACTGCATGTTCTCTTATTTGTGGAACCTAAAAAGCTGATCTCAATGGAGGACAGAATAGTGCTTAACCAAGCCTGGGAAGGGTGTAGGGGATGGTGGGGTAGAAAGAGAATGGATAAATGTGTTCGGGAATACAGTTAGATAGAATGACTTTTAATGTTCCGTTGCATGGTAGGATAACTATGGTTGACTACAATTACTTAAATTTTCAAACCATCTACTAGAGAGGATTTTGAATGTTTACAATACAAAGAAATGATATATGTCTAAGGTGATAGAAATGTCAATTAGCTTAATCTGATCACTGTACATTGTATACAAGTATCAAAATGTCATGGTGTCCCTTACAAATATGTATAACTACAGTGTGTCAATTAAATATAAAATATATTTTAAAATGAAATTCTTTAGCAAGAGATGCAGAGGGCACTTCCTAATTATTTTGTGACCAGAATAATTGTGATGTCAAAATATAATAAAGATATTATAAGGAAATGACAGAACAATATTCCTCAGGAATATAGATGCAAAGATCCTTTAAAAGATACTAGTTAATTAAAACCAGTGAGGTTTATTCCAGAACTACAGGTTGGTTTAACATTTAAAATTCAGTGTAATTCACATAAAAAAATAAAAAATCCCATGCAAACATTTCAATTGATGAAAAAATGCACCTGGCAAAATTCATCACCCTTCCATGATTTAATGAAAATGGAACAAAAAAGCTGGGCCAGAGGGAACTTCTTCAACCTGCCAATATGCATCTACAAAAATCCTGACGTTAACTCCCTTTCTTAGTGATGAAAAGCTGAAAGTGTTCTTTTTAAGATCCTAATACAACAAGGTCTCTGTTGTTTCCACGCTTGTTTACCATTATTCTGGAGGTCCTGGCCAACACCATAAAATAAAAAAAGCATAAATATTGGAAAATAAGTAAAATGAATGTTTTTCATATGTGATATGATTGTGTATGAAGAAAACCTTATAGGACCCACAAAAGAACTACTAGAAGTAAAAAATTACTTATGAAGGTCACAAAACACAGGTCAATATAAGCACCAGTCATAGTAATGATGGCGAAGCTCTTGAAATTTATAAACTAAATGTAATTTACCTTAAACTTCAAGAATTTTTTTTTTATACCTGGAGTTAAATTTATCTTAAATTTTATGCGTACTAACAAAAGAAGAAGAAACATTAAAAACAATATTCAAAAAGAATAACAAAATTGAACAAATCATACTAATTTAGTTTTAAGACTTATATCACTACAATGTGTTATTGGCAGAGGGATAGATACACAAATCAAAGGAACTGCTAGAGATCCCAGAAACACATTCATATACATATGCCTAACCGATATTTCATAAAGATGCAAAAGCAATTCAATGGAGGAAAGATAACCGTTTGAACGAATAGGGCTTAGATAACTAGGCATTAGTAGTCCAAAAAATCAATCTTGTCTTAAATCCACACCTTATGGAAAAATGAACTGAAGATGGATCAAAGATACAGAGTCAACTGATTTTTAAAAAGAATATCAATAAAATTCAATGGGAAAAAATAGACTTTTCTACAAATGGTATTGAAACTATGAAACACCACATGCAATCAAATGAAGTCACATCTACCATACTCAAAAACTAACTCAAAACAGATCAAGTATCTAAAGGAAGAGCAAAAACTGTTACACTCTTAGAAGAAAACATGCATAAATTTCTGTGACCTTTGATTAGGCAATTTCTTTTTTAAGATACTGAAAGTTGAACCCAGGGGCGCTCTACCACTGAGCTGCAGTCCTAGCCCCCCCTTTTTTTTTAAGCTACAAAATAATTTTATTTATTTTATTTTTATTTTATTAAGTTTTCATAATTGCCCTTTATTCCCCCTCGGAATTAAAATGAAAACCTTCTGAGTGATGTGGAAGTTTCAATGAATCTGATACATTTTAATGAACCTATATTCATGCTGGAAATCACGTAGAAAGACACGTGATTGCTCACCGGAAACAGAAGCACCAAAGACATTCTGTGAATCTAGTTCAGAAAATGCATTTTTGAAGGAAGAGATGCAAGTGGCTGAGATGCCTCTTGGGAGCCTTAGGGATTTTAGGGCAAGAGTAACACGTAGTTACATCATAGCATTTCACCTGTTGGGTGCCCATCAATGGCACCATTGGATAGGACATTCTAGAGAGGACTGTTGAGTTGGCTTTCTGAGGACAATTGCCTAGGATGACTCCTCTCTCTTTCCTGAGAGGTATTTTATTGGAGAAACTTCTTAATCTGAGAAACAGGAACTCACCCCACAAATAATTTCCACAAGATAGGTATGTCTGTGTTCAAGCTTCTCAGTCAGCTGAGAACACTACTGGTTCTTTCTGGATCACATGCCCAGGGGCCCCTGACTCAAGGGGACCTGTGCCAACTTGTTACCTTTGTAAGGGAACACCTGGGAACTGGAAAGGTCGTACAGGCTCTTGGCATCATACTAAAATTCTGGAGGGCCTGCTGGTGCCCACTGGACACTGGGGGATACTCACTGGTTTACTCTTTTTGCATCTATTTTCTCCTTTGTGCCTGGCTCCTAACTACTATGTCTGCAGCCTGTCCTTACACTTTCCACCCTCTTGGGGCTCTCTAAATCATGGGCTAGGCACTGTTCAAATGAATTAAACTTAGGAGGCAATGTCCATTAGTAGCCTCATTTTACAGATGAGAAAATGGAAGATTCGAACCTAGAAATGCTGGCTCCCACCACCTTACCACTGTGCAGCATTTGCTATTGCTGATTACCTATCCCTCTCCTCTTTTTTTAAAAATTTTTTATTTACTTATTGATTCATTGAACACAAATGGATTACAGTTACTGTTTCTCTGGTTGGGCCTCCTGAAGTTGCAGAGGTTGTCCTCAAACCTACAATCCTCCTGCCTAAGCTTCCTCAGTAGCTGGGGCTACAGGCATGTACCACCATGCCTGGTATTTTCTGCCTTTTTAAAAACTATGACACCAAAAGCATAAACAACAAAATAAAAAAAATGGATTCATGAAAATTAAAAACTTTTGTTCTTCAAAGAACACCATTAGAAAATGAAAAGATAATAAATAAAAGGGGCTGGGAATGTAACTCAGTGGTTAAAAAAAAAGTGAAAATGAAAATAACCCATGAAATGAGAGAAAATTTTTACAAATAGTTTATTTAACAGAGGACTTATATCTAAAAGATAGAGAGAACTCTTATAATTTAGTAATAAAATGACAACTCAAGTTTAAAAAAGGATGGAGAATCTGAACAGACATTCATCCAAAGAATATATTTACATATCCAATAAGCAGATGAAATGTTGCTCAGTGTCATTATCCTGTAAGGAAATGCAAATCAGAGCCATGATGAGATACTCCAGACACTCACTAGGATGCTGATCATTAAAAAAGCCCAATAATAACAAATGTTAAATGGTGGAAGACTGAGACCCTTACACACAGCCAGTGGGCATATAAAATTGTTCAGGTGCTTTAGAAGATAGTCTGGTAGTTCTTTAGGAGTTAAAGATAGTTACCATATGACCTCGAATTTCTTTTCCTAGGTATATGCCCAAGAAAGTTAAAACACATGTCTACACAAAAATTTACACACAAATTTTCATAACAAGATTATTCTAGATTATTCACATAGCCAAAACATGGAAATAACCCAAATGACCAATGGGCAATAAAGTGGATAAACAAAATGTCGTATATCCATATGATGGAATATTATTCAGTCATAAAAAGAATGAAGTACTAATGTATGCTATAACATGGATGAACTTTGAGAACATCCTACATGAAAGAAGCCAGACACAACAGACTGTATATTGTATGACTTTGTTTATAATAGTTGTCCAGAATAGGCAAATATATAGATATGGAAAGTGGTTTGGTGGTTGTTTAGGCCTGTGATGGATGGGAGGTAATGAGGAAGGGGTGATTTCTAAGAGTGTGTTTGTATGCTGGGGGTGTGAAATAAAAAATGTTCTAAAATAGATGTGGGGATGGTTTTACAACTCTGTCACTATAATAATAACCACTAAATTATAGACTTTATACATTTTGGGTTCTATTCCCAGCACAACATACTGAGTGTGCCCTGCGCATACTAAGCATGTACCACTAAGCAACATCCCAAGCCCCAAATTATGTTTTATTTCTCTAATTATTTTTGTTGTGCTGGGGATTGAACCCAGAGCCTCATATACTAGGCAAATGCTCTTCCACTGAACTGCACTCCCAGTCCTTGGAATATATATATATGTATTTTTCTCGGGGGGGGGGGGTGTCCTCAGGGGCCCTTGGTCACTGAGCCACATCTCCAGCACTACTTTGAATTTTATTTAGAGACAGAGTCTCACTGAGTTGCTTATCACCTCACTCAGCCTCAGCCTCCTGAGCTGCTGTGATTATAGGCATATGCCACTGTGCCCAGCTTACTCAAATTTATGTGG
Organism: Glaucomys volans; assembly: GCA_020662805.1. NCBI lineage: Eukaryota > Metazoa > Chordata > Mammalia > Rodentia > Sciuridae > Glaucomys > Glaucomys volans. Next base: position 365,848 of record JAJEJO010002006.1, read on the forward strand.
CTATAACAAAATAACTGAGTCTAGGTACTTTATAAAGCAGAGAAGTTTATTTCGCTCATGATTCTGATGACTGTAAAGTTCAAACAGTATGGTGCCACCATGTGGCTGTGTTGCAACATGGTGAAGTGGAAAGGAAATCAGCTATGTGCAGAAGGGACACATGTATTACCAAAAAAGCAAGAGTGGGGAGAGGCCAGGCTCATTCTTTTTTAATAATGCTTTCTTGTGGGAACAAATCCACTCCCATGAGACCTGACCCAATCACCTAATGTGAGACAGCATTAATCTATTCTTGAGGGTGGAACTTCCATAGCCTAATTACTTTCCATTAAGCCAAATTCTAAAGGTTCTGCCACCTCAACACTCCCACACTGGGGACCAAGTTAAAGCCAAATCATAGAAATATATGAATTCCATCACAATAAAGCTATTATATACAGCAATTTAAAAATGAAACATGAGGCTGAGTCAGGAGGATCGCGAGTTCAAAGCCAGCCTCAGCAACTTAGTGAGGCCTTAAGCAACTCAGCGAGACCGTGTCTCTAAATAAAATACAAAATAGGAAATAGGGCTGGGGTTGTGGCTCAGTGGCCGAGTGTCCCTGAGTTCAATCCCTGGTTCCAAAAAAAAAAAAAAAATTGAAACTTAACAGAGAACATAGAAGCATATCCTTGTGACCTGGTGGTAGGCTATGAGTTTGTAAACATGACCTCGAAAGCATCGTCCAAGAAGTCAAAATGGGTAAATTAGACCTAGTCAATATTGAAAAATTTTGTTCTATGAAATTCTTTTAAAAGGATGAAAATACAAGTCACCAAATGGAAGAAAAAAATTGAAAATCATATGACAAAGGACTTGTACCTATAATATAGAAAGACCCCAACTAAATGGTAAGAAAACAATTCAATTAGAAAATATAAAAAAGATTTAAACAGACACCAAAGAAGGTTTATGGATGAAAAATAAAACATGAAGAGATATGCAAAATCACTATGCATTAGGGAAAAGCAAATTAAAATCACTACACATATTTTCGACTGACCAAAATAAAAAATATTCCAGGATGCCACTCTTGCCCTCACGTTGATGGCTGTTGAATGATCAGGATGGTGGTGCTGAAGAGTGGGGTAGTTGTGTCCATTTCTTAAAATAAGACAGCGAAGGGGTTGGGGATGGAGCTCAGTGGTAGAGCACTTGCCCAGCATGTGTGAGGCTCTAGGTTGAATCCCCAGCCACACACACACACACACACACACACACACACACAGTCATCTGTCACATTGATCAATTCTTCCCTTCATGAAGGATTTCTCCATAGCACGTGATGCTTCTTTAGTATCATTTTACTCACAGAAAACTTTATTAAAAATCCAAGTCAATTCTCTCAAATCTTTTTGCTGCTTTGTCAACTAAGTTTATGTAATATTCTAAATAATTTGTTGTCATTTCAACAATATTCACAGCATCTTCACCAGGACTGATAGAGTCTGTCTCAAGGAACCACTTTCTTTGCTCATACATAAGGAACAACTACTTATCCCAAAACTTAATGTTTTATCTTGTGATTACGGCACTTCAGGGACATCTTTAGGCTCCACTTCTAATTCTAGTTCTCTTGCTATTTCTACCTCATCTACAGTTACTTTCTCCACTGAAGACTTGAGTTCCTCCAAGCCATATGTAAAGGTTGGAATCAACTTGTTCCATCTCTTGTTAATGCTAATATTTTGAGCTCCTTCCATGAATCAGGAATGTTCCTCATTTTCAATGGTGAACCCTTTCCAGAAGATTTCGATTTTCTTTGCCTATATCCTCCAGAGGAATTGCTATTCATAGCAGTTATAACCTTATGAAATATATTTCTTAAATAATAAAACTTGAAAGGTGAACTTACTCCTTCATCCATGGGCAGCAGAACAGATGTTGTATTAGGCATGAAAGCAATACAGCACATCTCCATCAGAGCTCTTGGGTGACCAGGTTTATGGTCAATGAGCAGTAACATTTTGAAAGGAATCTTTCTTTCTGAGCAGTAGATTTCAAATGTGGGCTTCAAATATTCAGTAAATCATGTTGTAAATAGATGTCATCCACTTATAGAGCACAGCAAAGTAGACTTAGTGTAATTTTATTCATTAAAACACACCGTAAAAACAATGCAAAGAAAAACTACAAAATGGATGAAGATATTAAAATTAGTTTCTGGATGTTTAATTTCTGGAATGAATGACTAATTCACTGTTTTATAGTAAAAAGACAATCTATTAGGAAAAAAGTAAAAGATAGCTGATGTTTTATATAAGAGGAAATAATAGTAGCCAATGAACTTTGGAAAAGATAATTACCCCATTTGTTAGCAGAATAATACAAATTAAAACTACAGTGAGATAGCAAGAGAGTGAGAAGACAAGCCACAGCCTGAGGAAAAATATTTACAAAAAATATCATCTGATAAAGGACTGTTGTCCAAAATATACAAAGAACTCTTTAGAATTCAACCATAAGGAAATGAATAACCTGATTAAAAAATAAGCAAAAACCTGAACAGAAACATCACTAAAGAAAATACACAGTTGACAAATAAGCACATGAAAATGGTCATTAGGGAATTGTAACTTAAAATGAGATACCACTAGACATCTTTTACAAATAAGGGAATATCCAAAATACTGATGACACCAATTGCTGGCAAGGATGTGCAGCAACATTGCTCTTATGCATTGCTGGTGGGAATGCAAACTGAAACAGCCATGTTGAAAAATGGTATGGCAGTTTTTAAAAAATTACACCAATTTGCAATGATGCAGCAATTGTATTCTTTGACAGTTTCCCAAATGAGTTGAAAACTTATGTCTACACAAAAACCTTCACATAGATGTTCATAGAAGTTTTAATTCATAATTATCAAAACTTTAAAGCAACCAAGATGTCCTTCTGTAGGTCAATGGATAAATTGTGGTATACCCAAACAATGGAATATTATGCAGTGCCAAAAAGAAATGAGCTAGCAAGCTATGAAAAGATAAGGAAGAAAGAAGTTAAAGACATATTCCTAAGTGAAAGAAGCCAATCTGAAAAGACCACATACTATGTGATTCCAACTATATGACATTCTAGAAAAGGCAAAACTATGGAAACAAGAGAGCAATTAGTGGCTGTGGGGGTGAAAAGGGAAGAAATGAATTAGAGGAACACAGAAGATGTTTAGAGTGGTAAAACTGTTCTGTATGATAACGTAATGGTAGATACATGTCATTACACATTTGTTAAACCCACAGAACACATAATAACACAAGCAAACTTTAAATGCAAACTATGGATCTTAGATTGTGATCTGTCAATGTGGGTTTACAAATTGTAATGAATGTACCATTTAGTGCAGGGAGTTGACAGTCAGAGAGGCTATGCATGTGTGGGGTCAAGGGATGTATGGGAACTTGTACTTTCTGCTCAGTTTTGCTGTGAACCTAAAATAGCTAATAATAATAATAATAATAATAATAATAACATTAATAATAATATTCACTTAAAGAAACAAACAAAACTAAGCTGGGTGCAGTGGCAAGAGAACCACTTGAGCCCAGGAGTTTGAGACTAGCCTGGACAATATAGCAAGACCCTGTATCCAAAACAACAACAACAACAACACGTTAAAAAAAATTACAACAAAGTGCTATAGTGAGCCGGGCGTGGTGGCGCACGCCTGTAATCCAAGCTACTTGGGAGGCTGAGTCAGGTGGATCACAAGTTCAAAGCCAGCCTCAGCAACTTAGCAAGGCTCTAAGCAACTCAGTGAGATCCTGTCTCTAAATAAAATACAAAATAGGGCTGGGGATGTGGCTCAGTGGCCGAGTGTCCCTGAGTTCAATCCCTGATTCCAAACAAAACAAAACAAAACAAAACAAAACAAAACAAAACAAAACAAAAAAAGTGCTATAGTGAGATATTATTACCAATTCATTAGATTGTCGAAAAATTGAAAGCCTTAAAATATTAATATTTATTGAAGATATGAAGTAATTAATGCTCTTGTATATGTACACTGATAAAACTACTTTGGAAAACAATAAATTATATAATAATGTTGAACATGCACATAATCCATGATTCAGCAATTCTGGTTATTTTTTATTTTTTTATTGTACTGGGGATTGAACCCAGGTGCACTTAACCACTGAGCCACATCCCAAGTCCTTTTCATTTTTTTATTTTGAGACAGGGTCTTGCTAAGTTGCTTAGGGCCTTGCTAAATTGCTAAGACTGACTTTGAACTTGTGATCCTCCTACCTCAGCCTCCCAGGACACTGGGATTACAGGTGTGCACCACCGTGCCTGGCACAATTCTAGTTTTAAGTATAGTCTCTATACAAGTTTCCTAGAGAAACAAATGAAAATAACCCAAATATCTACCACATGAAACTTGATACAGTCATACAACAGAATACTGAATAGTAAAAATAATGAACTGTGACTATATGCATCAACTTGGATGAATCTTATAAATGTAATATTAGACAAAAAAGGAAACAAATTATATGGAGTCCAAAAAGTATAAAGTATATACTGTTCAAGAATCCATAGCGTTAATAGTAAAACTATAAAGGAAAAAAAAGAAAATGGTTAACTGCATTTATGGGATTTATTATGCATTTATTCCTCTAATTTTGTCCTCAGTGGAGGACAAAAAAAAAGTTGTGAGAGGTTTGAGACTCAGGATATCTCAAAGGAGCTGTCAATGTTCTATTTCTTATTCTGGGTAACATGTATTAGAAATCTCATTTATAAGCCAGGTGTGGTAGTGTGTACCTATAGTTCTAGCTTCTTGGGAGACTGAGACAGAAGGATCTGTTGAGCCCTGAAGTTTGAGGCCAGCCTGGGTAACATAGTGAGGCCCTATCTTTAAAAAAATCCATTTATTATTCTTTAAATTATGTGTGTGCATACTCTTCTGTAGGTGTGCATCATTTCACAATAAAAGCTTTTTTTAAAAAAATCAGGCTCTAGATTTTTATTATATGAAGCCATATTTTTGTTCTACTTTTCATCCTCTGGCCACACAGAGCAGTCCATCTTTAGTAGGAGAGGAGTCTAATACACAAGCAGAAATTGGGACAAGAAGAAAAGAGACTCTTGGGAAGAGTCTTTTTCTATTGAAATTCTTTATGGCTGAGGTCTGCATTTCTTTATTTTTTTTTGTACTATTTATTCTTTCTTATTACCATTTGAATGGGGTTCCTATCACTGGTGGTCAAGAATCCTGACCTTAAGAGAGCCTTAAAAGCCGGGTGGGCAGCACATGCCTATAATCCCAGCACTTGGGAGGCTGAGGCAGGAGGATTGTGAGTTCAAAGCCAGCCTCAGCAACTTAGCAAGGCCCTAAGCAACTCAGTGAGATCCTGTCTCT
>JAJEJO010002006.1:371351-391325 GCA_020662805.1 Glaucomys volans
AAAAAAAAAAAAAAAAAAAAAAAAAAAAAAGAGAGAGAGAAAGCCTTAAAAAAGAAGAAAACCCTGTCATTTGTGACAACAAGGATGAATCTGGAAGACATTATACTAAGTGAAAAAAGGCAGGCACGAAAGGCAAGTACCATATGACCTCACTCATACACAGGATCTAAAAATATTGAACTCATAAATAAGAGAGTAGAATAGTGTTTAGCAGGGGCTGGGATGTAGTGTGGGGGTTGTAGGGATGTGGGTGAAAGAACTTTTCTGGGATGTAGTGTGGGGGTTGTGGGGATGTGGGTGAAAGAACAGAAAAGTTCTTTCACCATGAATGATCCATGGATCAAAAGATCCATGGATGGATCTCTTGGATCCATCCTATTACATGGTGACTATGTTACCAACAATGTATTATATTCTTGAAAATTGTTGAGAGTAGATTTAAGTGTTCTCGCCACAAAAAAAAAAAACAAGTATGTGAAGTAACACATATTAATTAATTCAATTCCAGCTATTACACAATGTAGCTATTTCAAAACATGTTGTATACAATGAATGATAAAAATATTTATCAAATAAAATATTTTTTAAAAGATTCCTGAATATTTTGTCTACTTGTACATTGTTTATCTCTCCCACTACACTACGAACTTCAAAAAAGCAGGGACTATAGTCCAACTTGTTTATCACCAAATTCCCAGTTGCCTAGAACAATGCCTAGCATATAAGTGCTTACTACATATTTGTTGAATGAATAATAAACTACTTAAAATTGCACTTATGATACTTTTGTAATTTTCTATTCGGTGTATCCACCATTAACATGATGGCATCATTACATCACTAGTACCTAGCCAGATGCCTAGCAAAATGCTCAACAAATGAAATGAATGTCAAATATACATATAGAAACAATATTTTTCTCTGCAATGCAACCTTTATTTCAAACTCCTTCATTTGAAAGTCAGAGCTAATAACCTTCAAAATCAATTTGATCTTTATATTCATCTGCTTAAAACCTTGCAGTAGACAATTCTTTTTCCTTTTTCTCTCCTCCAGCCACTCAAGATGGCGAAAGGAAAGAAAGCCAAGGGGAAGAAGTGGGCCCCGGCCCCCGCCCTGTTCAAGAAGCAGGGAGCCAAGGTGGGGGCAAACCCGCTGTTGGAGAAGAGGCCGAAGAACTTCACCATCGGGCAGGGCTTCCAGCCCAAAAGGAACCTTACCGCTTTGTAAAGTGGCCCCACTACATCTGGCTGCAGTGGCAAAGGGGCTATTCTCTACAGGAGGCAGAAAGTGCCTCCTGCGATTAAGCAGTTTGCCCAGGCCTCCAACCAGAGAGGAAGCAGGAGAAGAAGCAGAGGATTAGAGAGGCTGCTGGCAAAGGGGATGTCCGCACGAAAAGACTGCAGGTCCTTGGAGCAGGGGTCAATATTGACACCACCTTGGTGGTGAACAAGAAGGCTCAGCGGCTGGAGATGGCACATGACTTGGATCCCATCAAGCTGGTTGTCTTCCTGCCCACCCTGGGTCACTAGAGGGGAGTCCCTTACTGCATCCACAAGGGGAAGAAGGCCAGGCTGGACGGCTGGTTCACAGGAAGACGTGCACCACTGTTGCCTTTACAGGTTAACTTGGAAGACAAAGGAGCTCTAGCTAAGCTGGTGGAAGCTGTCAAAACCAACTATAATGACAGATATGATGAGATCCATTGCCACTGGGGAGGCAACCTCCTGGGTCCAAAATCTATTGCTTGCATTGCCAAGCTGAAAAAGGCAAAGGCTAAAGAACCTGCCACTAAACTGGGATAAATGTATGTACTGGGTTTCTGTACATAATAACAATAAATTGTCCTTCATCCAGTGGGGGGGAAAAAACCCAAACCTTGTAGTAATAGTAATAGTGTACTCCTATGATGCTCACTATTCTGAATGCTTTTCACATGCTAATTCATTTACTCCCACAACAATTCAGTGGAGGTGGAATTATTCTCACTTTTCAGAAGAGGGAAGCAGACAGAGAAGTAACTTGCCCAAGATTGCGCAGTTAGTAGTGACAGAACCAGGTTTTAAACCTGTGGAATTTGACTTTACAGTGTATGCTCTTGACCATAATCCTCTACCCTTTCAGTGGATGTGTATAGACAATGGAGCAAAATCCAAAATTCTTAGGAGGCCCACTTAAATCTTATCCCCAAGGTCATTTCCTCCCTTTCCCTTCTATGAACCCGAGGCTCCAAATGGTAACATTTACTTTTGAACAGAAAATTTCCTTTGTTCCCTTTCCTCCTGATAAACTTCTATTCATTTCTCAAAACCCAGTTCAAAAGGTCTTCTCTTGAAGCCCTCCTCAATTCAGGTTTCTGTACTTGTTCCTAAAACTTTGTGAGTTCTTATCACATTGTTGTAATTATTACTTTGTATGGTTTTCTTCTCTGTAAGGCTAGGCTCTCATCTTCTTTGTTTATAAAAAGGCTTGGTGGCAAAATTAGTGCTGCCATATATAAGGCACTAAAATGTTTATTAAATGAACCAACACTGAGTTCAACTTGAGTTCAGTACTCAAGATGTAGAGTGAAACTTTGGCATTCTATCAGTTTGTCACTTCTATTAATGCTATATGACCATTTGTTTTGCTTAGTTATATCATAGTTTCAAATTCTACTAGTCCTTGTCTTGTTTTATTTTGTCCATATAACATTGTTTTGACACTTCTCATATGGCACAAAGTAAATTATGGTCTGTCTTTCTCACTTGTACTACACAAGGCCTTGAAGGGGCTTACCATCCCCAATAGAGGGGACCAGGGGTTGGGATATAATAAAGGGCTAATAGCTCTTTGACAAACTGAATTCAATTTCAATTAGTTTGATTGTGTTATCTGGTTATTCGAGTAACTCTTATCTTCATTTCTTTTCCTCTGACTGGTCTGATAATTTTGTTTTCAGTTTTTCGTATGCCCTGATATTCATCCCTATAACAATTCCAATATAGGGAATGTAGGTTCTTGGGCTAAAATCACAGAAAAGCAACTTTAGATGGAATATATTTTCATTTAACTTTCATTTTTTCTATAGTATAACTCTAACTACCTTGGGTAATTTAAACTTGGCTTCATACTATTGTCCCTTGAATTAAAAACCAACAGTGGGGGCTGGGCTGTAGCTCAGTGGTAGAGTGCTTGCCTCGCATGTGTAAGGCACTGGGTTCGAGCCTCAGCACCACATACAATTAAATAAAGATATTGTGTCCACATACAACTAAATAATATTTTAAAAAAACCAACAGTGGATAGCCTGTCCTTCAAATTTAAAGACAATAATGCTAATGACATGATACCAAAAAAATTGAAAAGACTGCTATAAAATATTACACCATACCTGTAATTGGAATCTTCCTGTATGAAAATTTCGAGAAATGAAAACACACTGAGAACGAGATTTGATCTTTGCCTTTGATGGTTTTTGCCTGAATCTCTCACTGGTTGCTTTAAATTTGGAATTTTGAAATATTTCTCTGAAAGATAGTTTATAGAGAATGTTATTAAACATGAAATAGATTATAAACCAATTAAAATAATTGTTTCTAATATTTATACACCAGGGTTTAAATATCAGAATAAATATATTGCAGCATATTTATTTTTAAAAGCACACATCAATTTATAAACTTTCTTATATGTTAGAATTTATTATATCTACTTTCTTCATAGAATATAAATTAAGCTAATTATAAAGGGTTAATATTTCTAGTTTTAATATTAACCAGGAGTCACTGGCATACTTTTTTTTCTGGCTGTGAGATAATTAGTTGACTTTAATGTTAATTAGCCTTTTTATAAATTTGTTCTTCATGGCAAAGGAAATAAAATGAATTTCACTGGTCACTTTTGGCATTTAATAATATCTCTGGAAAAAAGTATGAAGAAGGAAACTGAATTGAAATTAATGACTTACAAAGGAAGAGTACCTGTGATCTTTTTTATCCATGCAACCACAAGCAAATGAGGAAGGATTAAAAATAATGAAGTGGCAAGTAAAAACTTAGCTGATCAAAGGCAGATAATTAAGTACAAAGGAATGTGGTTTCAAACAGTTATTAAAATTTAAGGATTTAAGAAATAATGCTTCCAGTCAATGGAATAATACTCAGAGCGAAAAAGGAAAGAACTATCAAGTCATGAAAAGACATGGAAACTTAAATACACAATTTAAAACAAAAGAGGCAAATCTGAAAAGGCTACATACTACATGACATTCTGGAAAAGGCAAAATTGTTGTAGAGACAGTAAAAAAAAAAAAATCCGTGGTTGCTGGGGGGAGGGAATATATGAAGCACAGAGAGTTCTGAGAGAAAAGAAAATGCTCTGCTATACTTTAAGGGTGTGTATGTGTCATTATACATTTGTGCACATCCACAGAGCGCATAGCACCACGAGTAAAGTTTAACATAACCTACAGATGGTGAATGATGATGTATTGATATAAGTTCCTCAGTTGTTTCCCTCTCCAAATAATAATAATAGTGCTGATTGCCATTTCTTCTTTTAGAGGTACTAATAAAATTCTAAATTAATTCAAGAGATCATACTATGTTAAGGAGGTATTAACAACTAGGATTCATTCATTATTTAATTCAATTCACTTAACAAATATTTGACTAAGATGTGCTAGGTGTTATATATTTAGTGGTACGGGAAAAAAAAAAAAACCACAATCACTACCGTCATGGAATTTTCATTGCTGTCATGGAACTTAAATACTAGTAGGGAAGACAGACAGTTAAATAATCACAAGGAAACGAAAAATTACAACCGTGGAAAGTGCTATTGAGGAAAGTTACTTGGTGCTGTTATGTAACATAGGGAATTCTCCTGGATAGAGTGGTTGAGGAGGGCCTTCCTGAGGAGAGGATGACTGAACAGGGTATCTGAAGAAACAATATTAACTAGGTAGAGTCTGGTGGAAGAGGAAAGATGTGAAAGTAAGAATATTCTGAACAAAAAGAATATTAGGGACAATGATCTAGCAGCTAGATTAACACAGAAAGTAAGAGGGAAAGTAGGACATGAATTTGGGGACTGTGTGTGGATGGACCAAGCAGGGTCTTAAAAGTCATGTTTTATTTTTATCCTAAAAGCAATAGGAAGTCCTTTGAGATACAATGGGCTGGAGAAGAAGGATATGGTGACATGATCAAATTTGTATTTGGAAAAAGTTTGGCTGAAGTGTGGAGATTAAATGAAGACAATATTGAAGGTACGGGGTTTTATAACCTCTATGATAGTAGTCTATATAGTCTATATGGGAGATAATGATAAATTGGATGAGTCATGGTGGGGGGTAATGGGGAGAAATGAATAGATGTGAGCAATTTTTGTTTGTTTGTTTTTGGTTTTTTTTTTTTGGTACTGGGGATTGAACCCAGGGGCACTCCACCACTGAGCCACATCCCCAGTCCTATTTTATATTTTATTTAGAGACAGGGTCCCACTGAGTTCCTTAGGGCCTCGCTAAGTTGCTGAGGCTGGCTTTGAACTCATGATCCTCCTGCCTCAGCCTCCCAAGTGCTGGGATTACAGGCGTGCGCCACCGTGCCTGACTGGTGTGAGCAATTTTTGAGGTAAAATAAAACTTGGTGAAAGTTCAAATTCAGTGTGGATGGGGCAGAGAAGGGGAGCTTTTCAGAAGGAAAAAGATCTTTGGCTCTACATATTCCTCCAGCTACTAACCATTCACCAACTTCTCCTCACAAAAATAACTTCTTGAAAGAGATGTCTATGTCTCAATTTTCCTACCTCTTGTTTTCTGCTCAAAGCAGAGTTTCTGAACCCATCTCTCCCCCAAAACTTCATCAAGGTGACCAATGATCTCCATATTGCCAAATCTGAAAATCTTTTATTTCTCCTCATCTTTCTCAATTACCTTCCACATAACTGGTTGACATCTCCCTCTTGTAACATTTTTTTTTTTTACTTTGTTGGCACCACACTGTTTTTTTCCCCTCAGATGTTGTTCATGGTAGCATGAAGAACGTAGTACTAGGTCTCTTTCTCTTTTGACAATCACTCCCTGGTTGGTCTTATCAAGTTCTAGACTGTGAACACTCTCTGTATATCAAATCTTCAACCCTGGATTCTCACCTGAAGTTTGTGTGAATATTCAACTGCCTATGTCTAATAGACTTCCTGATAGGCTTTCAAGCTTTCATCTAAAACTGAACTCCTAGCTTATCACCACTCTTCAAAATCAATCTCCTTTATGATAATTTCCTCATCCAAGAAAATGGCACAATCAATTACTCAGTTGTTCACCACAAAAACCTATACATCATCTTTAATTCCATCATTTCACTTATCTTTCCTTACTTCATTTAATCTATCAACAAGTCCTGATTCTACCTGCAAAATACATTCCAGATCCGGCCCCTTCTTTTCCTCTCCTTTATGTCAATATTAGTTCAAGACATCGTCACCTGTCACATGGAACTAAATAACCTCCTAAGTTTCTATCTGCTTTCATTCTTGCTCTATTGAAATTCAGGCTTCACAGAGAAATAAGAAACATCTTTAAAAAATACAAACCAGAACTCTCATACATTGATGTTGGGAATATATACTCGCCATGGAAAACTATTCAGCATTTTCTTATAAAGTTAATCATATGATCTAACATTTCTACTCTTAGGCATTTACCTAATAGAATTGAAAATGTGTGTACAAAAGGTTTATACGAGTGTCCATGGCAACCATCTTCCTGAAAGCTAAAATCTGGAAACAAGTCCAATATCCACTAACAGAAGAATCAAAAAACCAGGGTTTATTCATTCACACAATGGTATACTACTCATTATTAAAAACAACAGACTGTGTACGGCTGGGGATATAGCTCAGTTGGTAGAGCACAAGGCCCTGGGTTCAATCCCCAGCACTGCAAAAAATAAAATAAAATAAAATAAAATAAAATAAAATAAAAACAACAGACTGTGGATACATGTCACAAACATATCTCAAAAATATTATGGTGAGTGAAAAAAGCAGTCATAAAGAAGTCCATATGATTCCACTTAAGTCCAAGAATTGGCAAAAGTAAACTATAGAAAGCAGAATAATGGTTGCCTCTGAGGTAGGACATAAGGATTGATGCCTGGAAAGGAACCTTTCAGGAGATGAAAGAGTTCCATATTTTGACTGGAGTGGTTACATAAGGATTTATTTATTGACATTTATCACCGTGCATTTAAAACCTGTTCATTTCATTGTATGTTAATCATACCTCAATTTTAAAGTGCTAATGTGTGAATCAGCCATGAGAGACATTATAGAGTCTAAATGGAAAAACTTGTAAAGCACTTAGAACAGTTCCTAACATGTAGTCAGCACTCAGTGTTAGGTACTATGATGATAATGCCTTTGCCCTGTTAAAAATCTTCCAATGCTACACAAATAATAAATCCAGACTCTATATTCCACTCTACAAACTCCTGTGTAATCTGGCCCTTACCTGCCTTTTCAATCTCATATTTCCCATTTTTACTACAAATTATTTACATTGGTCTTATGTTAACTGACAATTGCAAGATCATTCTCACCTTGGAGTCTTTGCATTTGCTGTGCTTTCAGTTTAGAAAACACTGATACAAGGTATTCATATCTCTGACTCCTTCTTTTAAACTCAGTTCTCAAATTAAATGTCAACTACTCATACGGGCATCCCATGACCACTTTATCTATTTGTTCATTATCTGTCTCCTGCCAGTAGTACTGTAAGTCAATGAAATAGAAACTTTATCTGACTTGTGCACAGTTGTAACCTCAATTCCTAGAACAATGGCAGATAGCCAATAAAGATTTATTGGAAGAATGAGTAAGTCAATAATTTCTTGGTTTCTGACTTGTACATGTGGATACCACTTAGTCATTTGCTGAGACAGGGAATACTAGAAGTTGAAATTTTTAAAATTTCTAGCTTTATATTTCAACCAGACCCATGCCTTCTTGAAAATAAAATAATATTTATTATTCCTTAAAATTTTAATGCACACTAAGTGAAGTGAAATAAGCCAAGCCCCAAAATCCAAAACCCAAATGTTTTCTCTGATCATAGGATGCTGATACATAACAGAGGGGTGGGGTCCTGGTGGGGGGACAAGAAGTGAATGGAAGAAGTATAGATGGTGTAGAGGAAAATGGGACCAGAGGGGTTTGGGGAAGGAAAGATAGTAGACTGAGATGGACAGTATTACCCTATGTTTATGTAAAATTATATGAACCATGTGAATTTGCATTGTGAAAAAAAGATATATTCCCTGCTGTATAATTATATCAAAATGGGTTCTACTGACATGTATAATTAAAAAGAACCAATAAAAAAATTACTGAGACACTAGAGCTACCATGAACCTAGAAATTTTAGGAACCTCTAAGAGAACAAATTTTAACAGTAAAACTGCTGGTTCTGAGGCTCTGCAAGCTTTACATGTTTTAAATATTGCCACCTGCCCTTCAGAAATATTATACCAATTTTTACCCCCATTGGCAGACTGGTTTCCTCTTAGAGTGGTGATCCTCAGACTAAATGAGAGTCCAGAGGGGTTAACTTGAGAGAGAAACTGTGACTGACGCATTGTGCTGAGTTTGATTTTTAAAGTGATACAAAAAAGAGTAAGAAAGCATTTCTAGTCGTCTTAGGCTTCAAATCTTAAAGGCAGAGACTATCTTACTTTACCAGCTCCCAAATCTGCTACAGGACTCTGTAAATGCATGTTGACAACATGAAAACAACCCTTTCCTCAAGGGTTTCTAAGGCAAGGTTGAAAATAATGTCAGGCTATAGTCAAAGTATACATACATACTTTAGTTTGCCAGATAAAGTACAAATGCTCAGTTGAATTTAAATTTCATAACCCAAAATCAGAAAGATAAGGTTCATATATTTCCCCATATGTGGAAGCCAGAGAGAAAAAAGGGAAAAAAAGGGGATCTCATGAAAATAGAAGGAAAACCAGTAGGGTAGAGGAAAGGGATCAGATAGAGGGAGATAGAGGGGGAAATAGGGGGGACAGGGGAATGAAATAACCAAATTATATCACTATATTGTGTGCATATATGAATGTGTAACAATGAATTCCACTATGGTGTATACTTCTAATGCATCACTAAAAATATTACCAAAAAATTTAAAATTTCAGATAAACAATGAATAATTATTTTAAAGTAACTATTTCCAAATTTTGCAAGGGATGTATGAACACTATAAAAAATTATTCATTGTTTGAGATGAAAATTGTACCTGAGTGTCAAGAAGAACCTAAGAAAACATGACCACCAAGTGTAGTGTGGCAAACTGGGTGGGATTCTGGGACAGGAAGAGGACATTAGGGAAAGACTGAGGATATCTGAGTAAAGTAAGGACTTTTATTAACAATATTGTATTACTATCATTTTATTAATTGTGATAAATATACCATACTAATGTAAGATGTTAATTGGGGAAATTGGGATTTAGGATAAATAACTATCTATAATTCTATAAATCTAAAACTGTTCTAAAGTAAAAAGCTTATTAAAATATTAAAAAATTTTAATGCATGAAGATTGCTATTATGTTACTCTAGTTCTTTGGGCTATTTAAAACACATAGACCCTTTCCTCCCCAATGAAAGAATCTACAACCAAATCCCAGATTACAAAATCAATACTATTATAATTACTATAATAATAAGTTCAATACTATTTGAAAATGTTTTTGAATTTTTAAAAGAAAAAAGTTTTCTAATAAAACCTACCTTCGTTTGCAAATCAGGAACCACAGAGCAGATGCCAAAGCAAAGAAACCAATTCCCAAACTAACAGCACCAGCAGCCAGAAAATAGGTTAAGTGGTTAAAAAAACCTATACAAATAAATAATAAAGATTATTTCATGTATGTATCTTCATTCTCTAGGTAAAGCTAAATTATATAATATTCTGAATAATATAACATAGTATAGTGTGAAGACTCCAGGACATTGGGAGTCCTGAATGTTAGTCCTGTGTTATTCTAATATTTTGAAAACTCCAACATAGAAAATGACATAGAGTCTCCTGCAGGTTAGGTCCTAGGGCACATTTTTTTGACTCTGCCAGGATTTGAAACCTAGATTTTGTTTTTGTATAGCTGTCACCTCATTCTTTTCTTTTTTAGTTTTTTCCCTTCCTGGTTCAGCTGTGAATTTTTGTTATTTCTCTGGTATCAATACCGATAGACCTCTGACACAAGAAAGTTTTCATTTTTAAATTCATATTATCTCTGGGTGTGGTGGTGAATGCGTGTAATCTCAGAGACTCTGGAGGCTGAGATAGGAGGATCACAAGTCTGAGGCCAGCCTCAGTAACTTTTAAATTTTAAAAAATTTAAAGAATTTTAGAAGGACTGGGAATATAGCTCAGGGATGAAGTGTCCCTGGGTTCAATCCCCAGTATTATACATATATTTATGTTATCAATCACTATAAGGAGGCAAATGAAACAAATAAAGAACAAATATGAAGAATTTGTTTTGTTTTTGTTCTGTTTTTAAATCAAAGTTGCCCTTAATTCAATCACCATATACTATTAATTTTAAGAATGTCATGTTAAGTGCTTGGATTTTTTTTTTAAGATTTAAGAACACTTTAAAAGTTTTATTTCCAATTTAAGGAACTACAAAAGATCATGATCAAAAACTAAATGAAAGCAATAGAAAATAATAGCTTATCACAAATTTTTTAATTGTGAAAATCTATAGGAATTACAGTGTTACTCCTTAAGTTTACAGATGGTAAATTAAGGCCCATGTAAGAGAAGTGACTGAACTAAGATTGTGCAGCAAATTAATACCAGTATTTTGGTTTTTTACTATAATTCTGGCTACCAAACATCTTAATGCTGGTATATTAAAAATAATAAAGAATAAAACTGGGCATGGTGGTCCACACCTGTAATCCCAGAGACTTGCGAGGCTGAGACAGGAGGATCGCAAGTTCAACGCCAGCCTCAGCAATTTAGCAAGGCCCTAAGCCACTTAGTGAGACTGTCTCAAAAATAAAAAGGGCTAGGGATGTGGCTCAGTGGGTAAGTGGCTCAATTCAATGAAATAAATAATTCAATAAATAAATTAATTATAATAAGGAATAAAGAAAGTAAGTAATTATAGACAGTTAAGTCTTCCTTAAGGTTCTGAATCCTACTACCTAAGCATAAAACAAACTACAGAAAGCGTCCAAGGAAGGCAGTATAGAATCTGAGGAATAGACTGCTTGGGAAGGAGGGTTAAGAAGTATAAAAATAATATAAAATTAGTTGAAGATCTTTTTATGGGAACATATTATCAAGTTGCACTAAGGATATGAAATGGTGAAGACTGTTGTTTCCATATTTTTGTTGTTTCCTAAGTAATTTCCAGCTTCAAGATAGTATCTCTCAAACCTTGGTTTTCTTTGAATTCAGAAAAGTCCAAGTTCAGGAATTAACAACATGAAAAAAAAATTATACAAGGCCAATAATCAGAGTGACACATTTAGAACAAAAAAATTCTAAAAAGTCCAAATTTGGAAGTCAAGTATGTTATGATTATGCTATATATGAAAAATACAGTATTCTTCAATTATTTAGTATAGCAATGTCAATCCTATGGATCTCTTTGGCCAGATAATTCTTTGCTGTGGGAGATTGACCTGTGCATTCTATCAAATACACCCCTGTAGATTATCAAATGTACACTGAGGAGCAAAATTGTCCCCTGCTGTGAACCACTGAAATAGTGGTATAAGAGAAAACCTGTTATTATTAAAGATGAAAGAATAATAGATAAAATCTGTATTTAAAAAAAGATATAGTTGTATTCAAATACAAGGATCTTAATAGGTGAAAAAAGAAAAGCAACACAGAGAAGTAAGAAAGGGCTAAAATCAGGGGCATGCTGGGCTCTGAAATCTGCAAACAGGAATTAGCCCAAAGAAATAGAGATCATTGAGACAAGACTTAGTCTGGACTGTCCTCTGGCATAGTGAATGAATCCTATGACCAATATCTCTGAGAGAAGGGAACTCTGAGTCTTCAACAAAGACCAGTTTGAAATAGGACCAGGGAGGAATCATAGAAATGAAAATTTCAAAACTTTAAAATGGAATAAACCTTTCTTTGAACACAAAGAATAAATGAAATAAAATATAATACTGAGAAATTCATCCAATTACACAGAGAAATGAAAAATATGATAAAGAAATTATGAGACAAGGAAAAGCTCAAGATTATATAACATAAAACCAAAAGGATGTCAGACATTGAGGCACACCCAAAATCCCTATGATTCCAAAGGTTGAGGCAGGAGGATTGCATGTTTGAAGCCAGCCTCAGCAATTTAGTGAAACCCTGTCTCAAAAATAAAATAAAATAACTTATAAAATAAAATAAAATAAAATAAAGTAAAAAAAAAAAGGGCTGGGGATGTAACTCAGTGGGAGAGTACCCCCGGGGTTTAACCCCCGATTCTGCAAAAACAAAAACCAGGAGTTCCACTAACTTTGTTATTTTTTGTGGTGCTAGGAATCAAACCTAGGGTATTGCACATATTAGGTAAGTACTCTGCCACCGAGCTATACCTCCAGTCCAAAAGGAGTTCCAAAAGAGATTACAGAATAGAGAAGCAGTACACTGAAATAAAATCCAGGGTTTTTATGTTAACATTTTAATTTACACATAGCAAAACACACATTTTTTGTGTGTGTGCAGTTCTATTCATCTCAACAAATACAAAGAGTGTTTAATCAGCCCACAAGCAAGTTACAAAGTACTTCCACTACTTCTCCTTTCCAAATTTCTTCATTCTATCTCTAACTGCTAGCAACCACTGATTATTTTCTATAATTTTGTGTTTTCCAGAATTTCATGTAAATGGAATGGAAAGGCATTTTGAGTCTGCTTTTCACTCAGCATAGTATGTGTAAATTTCATCCATGTTGTTGTATATGTCAAGTTTGTTTCTCTGTATTGCTGAGTAATATTCTATCTTATAGATGTACCACAGTTTACTTTTTCCCTAGATGAAAGACATTTGGGTTTTTGCCAGTTTGGGGAGTTAGGAATAAAGTTATTACACACTTGCATACAGGTCTTTGTTTGAATATAAGTTTTTATTTCACTGAGTTCATGCAGCATGTATTTGTTACAATTTGTAAGAAATTGGATGGGAATATATCTCATTTGGTAAAGTGCATACCTTGAATGCACAAGGCCCTGAGTTCAATACCCAGCACCATACACACACACACACACACAAAAAAAAATCATAAGAAATTGCCAAACAACTTTCTAGAGTGGCTGTGCCACCCTTACTTTCTCACCAGCAATATATAGTCATTCTAATTACTCTATATAACCACCACCACCACTTGATATTATCAGTTTCATTTTTAGCCATTTTAATAGATGTGTAGTGATATTTCATTGTGGTTTAATTTGCATTTCTTTAGTAAATAATGATATCGAACATCTTTTCATGTGTGTATTTGCCATTCACATATCTTTTTTTTTTTTCTGCTGTGCTGGGGATTGAACCCAGGGCCTTGTGCTTCTGAGGCAGGCACTCTACCAGCTGAGCTATATCCCCAGCCCCACATATCTTCTTTATTGATGCATCTATTCAAATCTTTGCTGAGTTTTGAGAATTCTTAATTTATTCTAGTTACAGGTCCTTAATAAGATACATGATTTAGAAACATTTTCTTCCAGGCTATGACTTGCCTTTTCAATTCTCTTAATAGTGTCAATTCAGATAAAAACATTTTTCATTTTGGAGATGTCTAGTTTATCAATTTTGTTATTTTATGGATTCTACTTATGAGTCCTATCTAAAACCTTTTTGCCTAACCCAGGGCACAAAGATTTTCTCCTATATTTTCCTTTAAATGTTTTATGGTTTTATGTTTAACATTTAATTTAAGACTCATTTTGAATTAATTTTTGCATAAGGGGTGAGGTATGAATCAAGTTATTTTTCTTCTTGTCCTTGTATGTGGACATCCAAAGTTTTCATTGGCATTTGTTGAAAAGACTTTTTTTTAAAATGAATTGCCTGTACACCTTTGTCAAAAATCAATTAGCTATATTAGTGCCAATCTCTTTCTGTACTTTTTTTTGTTTTGTTTTGGAACCTGGGATTGAACCCAGGGGCACTCCACCACTGAGCCACATCCCCCAGCCCTATTTTGTATTTTATTTAGAGACAGGGTCTCACTGAGTTGCTTAGCGCCTTGCCCTTGCTGAGGCTGACTTTGAACTCATGATCCTTCTGCTTCAGGCTCGCAAGCCGCTGGAATTACAGGCATGCGCTACTACACCCGGCTATATTATGGCATTTTTTCTTTTCTTTTTTTTTTTTTTTGGTGGTACTGGGGATTGAACCCAGGGCCTTGTGCATGCAAAGCAAGCACTCTACCCGCTGAGCTGCATCCCCAGCCCTCTTTCTGTACTGTTAATTCGGTTTCTTTGACCAATATTATTTATCTTACATTTAAATAGCAAATACTATCCACCAGGGACTGTTCAAAGTGCTTTACATATATTAAGTTGATTAATCATCACAACAACCCAATGAATTAAATACTATCATTTCTTCACTGTGATGAGAAAAACAGAAAAGTCAAAGGCTTACAAATGCCAAGTTGGGGAACAGTATTAATTTAAATCACTAAGGTCCTTCCTTGTCCAGATTAAGGAATAGAGACAGTGAATATCTTTAAACTCTGTTAGAAAAACAGTTTAAGGATGTTGAAAGTTTAAGGGTATCATAGAAGAGAACATCTAAGTAGCCAAAACACATATGAAAACTGTGCTGCTTATCAAGGAAGTGCAAATTAAACCACAATGTGGTACTATGACCACTATATACAATGCCCAAATGAAAAAGACAGAATGCATCAAGAATTGACATGGGAAGAGTAAACTGAACTTTCTTTGGCTGCTAGTAGCAATGTAATTTGGTACAATACTTTGGAAAACTGTTTGTCCCTCTCATTAAAGCTGAACGTGTGCATACCCTATGATCCAGAAACTCAACTCTTAGGCTTATACTGGACTAAAGAGTACACATATTTTCACAAAAACATGATTATAGCAGCACTATATTTGAGGTAACCACAAATTGGAAACTGCCCAAATTTCATGAGTAGTTGAATGAATTGACTAAAGAAAACAAAATATCCCACAGTAACAGGAAAGAATGGCCTATAGGCATGCATGACAAAGTGGATAAATTTCAATAGACATAATGTTGGGCAAAAGAAGTCAGACACAAAGTTCAAACACAGACATCAAGGGTAGTTTTTTGGATGCTGGGATACATGCACGTGTGTGCGTGTGTGTGTGTGTGTGTGTGTGTGTTCAGTGAAACTTCATCAAGCTTAATAATGGGGCTAGGGTGTAGCTCAGTGGTAGAGTGCTTGCCCAGCATGTGTGAAGCACTGGGTTCGATTCTCAGCACCACATATAAATAAACAAATAAATAAAATAAAGGTCTATCAACATTTTTTTTTAGAAAAGCTTAACACTTATGACTTACAAATAAAATAAATCTATGTGTTAGCATGAATAGAACTGAAACACTTAACATTCAGTTAAAAAAGTAAGTTCCATAAATTTAAGTTCAATAATTCCAGCTGATACTGATTTAACTTGTGAACATTGAAAGAAATGAAAAATAATACTTTTTTTTACAATTAAATATAATAGAAGTATTAAAATACACCAAATTCATAATGTTAGTTGATTCTGGGGAGAATTGAGTGAAGTGGGACTATGGAAGAATTATAGACTTTGTAATTTTTATTCATTAAAAAAAAAATCAAAGTTTTAGCACTCATGTGACCCCCTCCAAAAAATGCTCATTTAGGAGGACATTCATTGGTGTATGTTGTCCTTTTTTCCTTTGTCTTTTTCTAATTTTCTCAAATATTTAAAAAATGTAAAAGTAATATAATCTCAATTTTGGAAGAAGAGTATGAAGAGGAGGAAGAAGAAGAAAAAAGAGAAACACTTGTGTAAGAAGAATAATCAACACTGGCTATTCCTGTAGTACAGGTTTATTGGTAAAATTTTCACTCCAGACTTTTCTGTATATTCAAAATTTCTGTCATGAATATTTCAGAAAAATCAGAGTAAAAATTGAAACCTAATATGTAATTCCTGACTCCTTTATTTATTTGCAACAAGTCTCCGTGTAACACCTTCTCTTATTTTTATCACTGTAGCACACTGAACTTTCAGCTCCTGAAGATCTTTTTTTCCCCACTTAAAAATTCTTCAGTAGGGCAGAAAAACAGGTATGATGAGTACACCTTCCAGTCCTTAGTTTAAATGTACCACTGACTTATTTACATCTCAAGGGAATTTCAACGAGATATAAAGATTCCAAAAGTTTCTAAATCTCTCTACCAAGAGATTGATAAATTATGTATTTGCTAACACCTTCAAGTCATGCTCTCTCTCTCTAAAATATAAAATGAGAAGGCTTGACTCAGTGATCACCAAGTTCTGCTCCCATTCTGATGGTGTAGTAAATATATTTAATTTAGCAAGATTATATACAAAGCTACTATTTTTACTTTCTTGACTGCCCTTAAATATTCTATCCAAAGTTATGATTCCTCACTTTCAACAGTCACTTTAACATGTCAATGTTCCTTTGTCTTTAATAATTATTATCATAGTCTTCTTTACTTCTTGGCTTATTATCTGTCCTCTTCCATTAGAAGATGAGTTTCTTTCACCATGGTATTCTCAGAATGTAGAATACGGACTGGTTACTCAAGAAATGGTTGAAGTCAATGAATGAAAGGAACTAGATGGTAGTATTAAGAAAATGAATAGTACAAGGTTGTTTCCCTCAAGAAGTACATTGCTTAGCAGGAATGACATACATGTAAAAACAAGTTTTAAAGTATTATAGATGTTATAATGGAAGAAATAAGTACAACATAAAGACACAGGAAAATCTATAAAGGGAAAAGCTTAAAGAAAAAAAAATAAGGCTCCCTAGTTAAACATTGCCTGAGAACGTTCTATTACCAAATTCTTGTCAAGAACTGAGGTTTCAACAGTAAGTGATACATGATCATGAGGCTTACAATCTGGAAGATGACGAGACATTTAAATCGATGTATTCCCTAAAATATCCCAAGTGCGTGACAGTGCTCTGTTCATCGCGCTACAACAGAAGCAGTCTGACCTGGTGTAGGAACGGATTCCTAGAGATGACACCTGAGCTGAATCTGACATAATTTAAGAAATAGCTAGCCAAAGGGATTCAGTCTGAAACCTGGTTATGACTTTTTCATCTAAAAATAGACAAAACTCACCCTCTACATAATAATTGATCGTTTTCTTATTTACAGTCAAAAATTTTTAAAAAAATTTTATATTTTCCCACAATTTCTATTTCCAAGGTGATTAATAACTTCATTAACACTAAATTAGAAGGTCACTATTGACATTTCTGTGTTTATAATCTAAATTCATATGATTTTTCTCATTTCTGTCAATGCCTTTACTGCCTTTGTGCACCCCTCTTCCCCAGTCTATCTGTTATATATCTATCTGTTACATATTTATAGGTTATGTATCCATCTAATTAAACCAAAATTACTAGATATTGTACTAGTATTTAAGATAATTTTTTGCAATGTTTCCAGAATGGTAAGCACTGCTTTATTTTTAAAGTAATTATAAACTGCCTCTTTTTTTAAATGACAAACTATCTCTTTATTTTATTCTTTTGGAGTTTTGCCAGATTTCAGTCTCAGGCTTATTATTTACAAATGTTTACTCCAATTTAAAAAATAGCTGTACAATACCAGTAGTTCGCTGTGGATGACATTATGCAGAACACCAAAGGGATAGGGAATAGGAAGTTTAAACAATCTATTTAAATAAGAATCCTCATCCTAAGGTTTAAAATTCTGTAATAAAACATAAACACAGTTGATACACAGCAGTAATAAAGATGCCCATACTTATTTTTTTATAGTGCATGTCTACTTTAATTGGATATAACCTAACTGGACCTGTGAACTTGAAATTTTACCTCTTATGTTGATCAAATTTTAATGTTCTCCCTTGAATAATGGGAATCATATCATCTCAAAAAATTACAGTAGGAAATAAGAAAATGTTGCAAAAATTAATAATAATAATAATAATAATAATAATAATAAATAGGAAGGCATTTCAAGCCAAAAATGAATACACCAGGTCATAAAGCAAGTTTTACAAAATCATTAGTATCCAGATCACATTCTCTGAAAATAATAAAGTTTATTTCTAAATTAATAATCTAAAATATAGCCTAAGAAAAGCTTCCATGCTTCTGGAAATTTAAAATCACACTGAAAATAGCTCATATTAAATAATAAATCTATGGAAATTAGAAAACATATAAAACTAGCTGATAATGAAAGTACTATGTATAAGTATTTGCAAACAGCACACCTATAGCAAAATCTAAGGGACTTCTATAGCCCTAAATGCATATATTAGAAAAGAAGGTTGAAAAACAATGAGTTTAGCATCTAAATTGTAAGTTGAAAAAGACCCCCCAAAATAAACCCAAGAACATAAAGGAAGGAAATAATAAAAAACAGAAATTAATTATGATTCTGTTAAAGACTACTAAAATTGATAATCTAATCTAGTCAGATTAACCAAATTTAAAAATTTGAAGGCATAATACTAAAACTGAAGAAAAGCATAATTACAGACATAGCAGATATTAAGAAAATACTTTCAATGAATTTATGCTAATATATTTTAAAACTTATATAAAATGATGTATACCTAAAAAATGACTTACAAAAATGACTCAAGAGGTAATAGAAACCTAAATGAATATGTATCCATTAAATTGAATTAGCAGTTACTAACTTTCCCCCAAAGGAAACAGCAGGGACTAGTAGCTTTACAATTTCTATTGTATACCCATTTTCAAGTATTTCTTATCTTATACAAGCTCTTCCAGAGAACAAAAAGAGATTTCTAGCTGTTTGTCCAAATACATTTTCCTCTTCTTCCCAGGCAAAAAGCTAGACTACATGTCCCAGCTTCCCCTACCATTAGGTGAAGCCATTGACTGAGTTCTAACCAATGGAATTTGAGTGGAAGTGATGTCACAAAAACCTCTCAAATACTTTTCTCCATGTTCTTTTCCCTGACTGAAATGCAGATGATCCCCAGGGAAACCTTGGAAGCCACGATATCACCACCATCAATGAACTGGATCTAACTGACACTAGAAAATTCAATCCAACAACAGAAGAATGCATACTCTTTTCAAGTGCACATGGTATTTTCTCTAATAGAGAAAAATAATTGAAAATCATTAAAACTTCTAAATAATACATTTCTAAATAATCCATGGGTGAGAAGAGGAAGTCTCAAATTAAAATAGAAAATATTTTCAACAAATAAAACACACTACATCAAGATTTATGGGATGCCACTCATTAAAGCAATACTTAAGAGGTATAAGCTACCATTTTTTTCATAAAAGGGGCAATCAATCCCCTAGCTATGTAAAATTATAGAACCAATATTATACTACATATTTCATGAAAAAGTCATTGCACTTTTATTCTCAATGAATTATAGACCTAGATTTTGTAATGTACTAGCTTATATATATAGTGAAAGAGGTTTTAGAAATAATTATTTCTGATGACTTCTTATTTTTAAAGCAAATCCAATGAATTATATAGATATTTAATCAATTCTTTTCCTGTTCTTCACTGCAGATATTCTAAACTTTCTCCTTTTTGTTCAAGGCTGAGGTAGAGGATCACAGGTTCCAGGCCAGCCTTAGCAAACTAGTGAGACCCTGTCTCAAAATAA
The DNA here is from genome assembly GCA_020662805.1 of Glaucomys volans. Classification (NCBI taxonomy): domain Eukaryota; kingdom Metazoa; phylum Chordata; class Mammalia; order Rodentia; family Sciuridae; genus Glaucomys; species Glaucomys volans. The sequence goes on from JAJEJO010002006.1 coordinate 391,242, forward strand.
AAAATAAAAGGGAGAGATGTAGCCCAGTGATAAAGCAACCCTGAGTTGAATACCCAGTACCAAAAAAAAAAAAAAAAAAAAAAA
>JAJEJO010002007.1:0-42823 GCA_020662805.1 Glaucomys volans
TATCATTCCACAGTGCTAATGAATAAGGCCCTTTCCATATACTGGAGGGCTGGGTGGGTTTTTTGTTTTTGTTTTTGTTTTGTTTCCCCAGGCTTTACACAGTCCTGTAGACTTTGATCACTGACAATGTGTCTTTATCTAGTGGTGGAAATACATTCCAAATATTTGCAAAGTCAGTATAGTCATTATCACATTGTGTGAAACATCTCAAGTGCTGAACATGTAGGAACGATTGGTTGTTACTGGGTACACACCAACACAGTCACCACGATTGATCTTGTTGGTATACCAGGAAGAAATGATAATATTTTCTGCTGAGGCTACCTTTCAAATTTATAGTCCTAAATGCTAATGAATAGAATCCAGTTTTTGAAGTATTCACAAGATCTTTTTCTATAAGCTAAAGCTTTCAAAATAGCTTTTAGTTTTTAAAAATTAATATGTGCATTACAGGAAAAAATAAAAACACAAAGAACAAAGGCATCAAGTCATAAGCAGCTTAGTTGGATATGTCCCTCCAGGTCGTGCGTATACATACACAACATCCCATTTTGTGTGACTGAGATCATGGTGTGAGATCATGCTGTTCCACACATCATAAATATTCACCAATTCAAAATCCCAAAGCTATAAAATCTTAATTTTAAAACACATATTCAAGACTGGTGGTCCCAATTTATGGATTAGTTTACTGTAGCAGAATCTTCTCAATTCTACTCAAACCTTAGAGCTGAGTTTCCTATCCACACCTATTTATACCTTCAGACCTTATTAAGTATAAAAAGTCCTGGGCATCAAATGTATATGCCTTTGCAATGACTCTCCTTCATTTATGAACTGACTTTTTCCTGAAGCTTCACTGCTTTATCTGTAACAATCTCTATAAACGTGACAAACCTGTAATACTCCCTGCATTTATACACATTGTCTCATTTCGCCCTTCCCACAATCCTGTGAGGGGGATAGAGAATAACTACCTCTGACTTATGATGAGGAAAATATGATTCAAACAGATCTTAGAATTTATGCAAACTCAATAAACAGGTAAATGGCAGAGCTGGAAATTCATCCGAGATTTCTTCGTTTCAAATTCAGTGCTCTTTGTAAAATTTGCTCCGTTTGCAATTATGCTAATTAAGTGAGCCACTATTTGTATAAACACTTCAGTTCAATAGGAACATAGGTGGGGAGTCACCCATCTCTTAGGAACTTAATCTCCTCTCCTGGAAATTCAATGAGTTAAAGTAGAGAATCTCCTAGTGTTAGCAAGTTAATTCTACCATTTAATCAAGAGCTGAAAATGAATTGCTGACCTTTGCTTCAAAATCCCTGGTACTGAAATGAATCAATTCTATGAAAAAAGAGTCTGTTGTAAAGATGACTGAAGTAAGTACATGCTCTTCCAAGAATGGACCCTCCTTCCTTCTCCCAGCTCCTGCACCACTGCTTTCCTTTATGTTTAACATGCTGTCTGTCAGTGCAGTTAATCTTTAGTTATGCAAGTACCAAAAGGATGGACGTTGAACTTCAGGAGGGTCTTTATCTAATTCTGCAGAAACACCATTGTCTTCGCTGCTTTTCCTTTTTCTTTACCTTAGCAGCTTCTCATCAACATCTTAAAATCATGGAAATTACAAATATTTGGGTGTTATTTTTTCTTTCAATACAGTGTGACTATATTCTTTAAGACGCTCTTCTAGACTTTCCTCCTAAAAGAGGATCTTATAGGATGGGCATCACCCTCTGTCAATAAGCCCCATCCAAGCTGTCCTGTTGGAGGTTGATGTCACATTACTCCTAAACTTACCCTCACCCCTTACTTCTTTCGTCTCCAGGAATCCTGAATCTTTCTGGCATGAGGTTCCTTAAAAAAAAACTCTGATAGAGAAATCAGGCACCCAAATCAATTATTTCCCTCAAGATTTTCAAATTAGAATCATGCTCCCAACCCCATTCTTCTTTTTGTGCTTCCCAACTTATAAAATTCTCTAGATGACCATCCAGAGTCCCAAGTTTTCCAAATGATTCATTCTTTTGCAGAAGGCCATAAGAAGTCCTGTCATGTTCAGGGAAATCGGGGGCAATCCAATGGCATAAATTTCCAGCAGGGGTCTCTAGGGATTTTCTTAAAGTGAAGAAGTATGGAGAACATCCAACTACTCTCCAAGTCTCCAGCTAGGAGGTCAGCTGGACACAAGCCCTCTGGGAGACTCCCTGCTTTTTCTGGAGCTTCATGCAAGTGTGAAGAGGTTTCAGGGCACCTTATAACTCCTGCCTCCTCACAGAAGGGTCCTGGTTCCCTACATCCCACTTTGCAGTGGCTCCAGATCCTAATGCTGTCTCTGTTGGTCCAGTCTCAGCCCCCTGAGAACATCAGCAATCTTCCCTGATCCCCCAACCCCTTTTCTGCTTTATGTTTTTTAACTCATTCACTATACATCTTGGTATATCCAAATCACTTAATTAGAACAAAATTGCAAATGATTGGATCTATTTCCATTCTAGTTAATAGAAGCACTACTTCTTTGAGGAGGTGATACTTCTAATTGAGTTGTTTTCTAATGCTTTATTACTAAATTAATAGAGAGGAAAATAGCCTCTAGTTGAGGGAGCATTTACACTTAAATAACAATTACCTTGAGTTGAATAAAGACGATGAAATTCTGGCTTAAATTTTATTTTAAGAACATGAAACATAATAAATGCAAGTTCCTAGTAAAATTTCAGAAATCTCCTTGTTTTCTTTTCAACAGATGCTTGTTCAACTCTGTAGTAGGTTGGTGTTCCATTAGGAGACCCAGAGCATACAAATTAAAACCATGCTCTGTGCCATTGAGAGCCTATGATCAAGTGAGGTGGAAATAAAGTCACATTCTAGCACTTCAAAATCTTTTGGGAACAAGTTCATTAAAAGTTCAAAACGAGCTAAGACTCAGGAAAATGTTTGGCCCAAGAGGCAGATGATGCACCTCCTCTGACATATACTTTAAAGCACATGGTAGACTGGGCTGAATTTTGAAGTTTCTTCATCCCATGTCAAATAATTAGAAAAATCAAATATAATAAACCCACCTTAATTTTTAAAACACATAGTTGAGATTGACATTTATAAAAGGAAATCCCCAGGTGGACAAATGAACAGAATATTCAAAATCAGTTTAATGAGAAAGAGCTAAACCCAGTGGCCTATGAAGGGACCAGAAGGGGTAAATCCCTAAGGGGCCCAGAGTTTTACACACACCAGTGTACTGGATTTGAGTCTAAGGTCCTAGGATATACTGGCTCCTAAAAGTGGGTCCTTTAGTAAATCTGAGAATCAGTCCATAAAATGGAAACTAGGATATGCTATTCCCTAAGCCACCAAGGCAGAGAAAAAGCAAGCCAATTACTCTGTGCTATGAAAGAAGAAAGAAATAGGAAGTTCACCTCGGAATCTTACTGAGGGGGTTGTATGAATTTGCATTGGCCTGTCTACATGTTAAACCCCATCTGTTAAATTCTCATATAATCCAAAATCCTGGGGATCCTGGCAGAGTTAGACCGCTCCTGCCCCACAGGATACCTCACAAAACAGTATGCTTGATCCCAGTGGAAACAACTCCCATGGAAGATGAGTTCCTAGTAAACTTTAATAATCCACAAGAGGAGACAAAGAATTAGAAAGGAGAGAGCAGCAGGAGATGATGAACCAGAGAACTCACATCCAAAAAATACAGAAAAGAGAAAAATAAGAAAAAGCCTTAAGAATATTTATAATGTTCAAAGAGAAGGAGAACCATTATGCAAAAACAAGACATAATAAAAAGGCACAGATGTTTTAAAAAGCAAAACAAACTTTAAAAACTAAAAATATGGTAATTCACACTTCCACATCCAGCCTGTCAGAATAACTAGTACCAGGCACACCCTGCTATCATCACCAAGTAAAATGGATAAAACATATGAAGGAACTTTTTCAGACATTAAATTACAGCCAGAGCAGAATCATAATCCCTGAGAGATGAGAACTGAATTCCTTGACCTCTGTAATTGCCCTGCTTTCTGCATGGAGAACACATTTCAGATCCACCAGAGAGAGGGATGTCCAAGCAGAGCTCCGTGGGCTCCAAGGTGCTATCTCTCAAGACAGAGGTCCAGATTCAGGGAGTCGGGACAGTGGGAATTTTCCGGGGAATGTACATTGCAAAGAGAGCTACAGACAGAAGGAGCCCCAGAAGTCTGTCTATGGCTCACATTGAGGCAGACATCCTGTAAGATGCAGCGCTGGACTGTGGTCCCTGGGGAAAGGGAAACAAGGGGAGCCTCACCACAGCAACAGCTTGATGCTAGAGACAGTTGCCAGGCAACAGCCCAGAGAACCAGAGTCTAATTTGCAGAGCAGAGACTCAGAGAAAAGGGTGCTACGCGAGACCTGCAGAGGGGTACTTTCAATTCTTTGGTTGAGCATGACCTATACATGCACATGGAATAATCTAGACCACAGAAATGATCACCAGAGTTTGGCAGAGAAATTCTGCAAACTCAACAAGACTGGAAATTTTTTTTTTTTTTTTATTATCAGGTAGAGTGGGAAGACCTCATAACACATAGGGTATCAGGTGAGAAACCTAAAAAAAAGGTTGCCTTAGTACTAAACCCAAGTTAGTTCTAGACTAAAGGCTGTTCTGAACCCACTTAATAAAACAAACAGAAAAAAATGACTCTTCTTTAAGATCTTTCTTTATTGTAACATAAAATTTAACATTTAACCATTTTTAAGTGTACAGCTCAGTGGCATTAAGTACATTGACCATGACATATAACCATCAGTGCTATCCACCTCCAGAAGTTTTTCATCGTCCCAAAGAGACACTTTATCCACTAAAGAATAATTCCTCATTCCTCCTTCCTCCAGCCCCTGGTAATCCCTACTTCCTGTCTCTATGCAGTGGTCTATTCTAGGTGCCTCATCTGTGAAATCACATAGTATTTGTCCTTCCATGTCTGACTTAATCCACTTACCATATTTTCAGGGTTGACCCATGTTTTGCATGTGTGGGAGTGTCATTTCTTTCATAAGGCTGGAAAATACTTCATTGTTCACATGTACTACATGCTTTAAGTCCATTGAATCATTTCCACATTGGGGTTATTGAAAACAATGCTGCTATGAACACTGATGCTGGATCTGCTGGATCTGTTGATCTGTTGGAATTCCTCTTTCAGTTCCTTTGCATATATACCTACAAATGGAATGGCTGGAACCTATGTTAATTTTTTGTTTCATTTTTGAGGAGATGCCATGCTGTTTACCCCATAGCAGCTGAACCCCCTGACACTCCCATCAGCAGTGCATAAGGGATACAATTTATCCCTTTTTAAAAAAATATTTGATTTCATTTAATTTAAATTTTAAAATCTTCCTGCCCAGATGGTGAAAAATTGCACTTCACTCCTCATGCCCTCCACTAACCCCAAAGCCATATCAAAATCCAAGGGACTTTGGAGTAGGGAGTTCATGCTGAGATCCTTTGGTTCATACAAGTTATCACTGAAACATTCTTTGCCATCGACTGACACCTTTAGGGTTGGCAGGTTTCTGTGACTTCTACACTACACTTGGGACATGAGAGATTTTTCAAAGGCAGGTCACCCAGCATCTATAAATTCTGCTCCCTAGGTGGTAGCGTGCCACAATTTCCCTCCGAAGTCATGCAAGACTTTCAGATAGTTTTCAGAACTATCTGAAAACCTGTACAATTGACCTCAGTATCTGTGGGTTCTGCATCTGTTGATTTAATCAACCTCAGATTAAAAATATTTTGGAAAAAAGTAGCCTTTGTATTGAACATAGACTTTTTTTTTTTTTTTTTTTTTTTTGCGGTGCTAGGGATTGAACTCAGGGCCTTATGCATGCAAGGCAAGCACTCTACCAACTGAGCTACATCCCCAGCCCCCTAACATAGACTTTTTTATTGTCATTATCCCCTAAACAGTAACAACTATTTACACAGAACTTACCTTGTATTAGGAGTCATAAATAATCTAGAGATGATTTAAAGCATATGAAAGAATGTGTGCAGGTTATATGCAAATACTATACTAGTTTCTCTAAAGGACTGAGCATCTGAGCATTTTGGTATTCTAGGGGGTCCTGGAACCAATCCCCATGAATACTGAGGGATAAAAATAATCTGAAATGCACAAATATCCCCGCCCTCCACTCTCAGCCACCAGTAATCATTTTGTTCTCTGGAGAAAGTTTCACACACCTTCTCCCCACACATCACTTCTGCGTCTTCCGAACTCCCAATTCCTCTTTTTAAATTTTACAAACATTTATAACCTCAAATAAAAGACCAGAAACCTTGCAGGTAACTTCTGCTTTTTTTTCACCAACCTCACACCTTCCCAGAAACAATGAAACAGGTCAAACTCAACTGTCTGGTCAACTAAATGAGGAAGGAAATAGGGAAATTGGTAGGGGAAGGAAAAAGAAGATCATTCGTATTTCAACATACTATCCAGAGACAACAATCAGATGTAAAACAATTATGAAAATAAAAACTGATTCATGTCTAGAGAGAATATTTGAGAAATACAGGAAGTATTTAAAAAGTAGAATTATTCATAATTATAGCATACAAAGTTAATATTCTGATATGCATCCTTCTAGTCTTCAAGCATAAATAGGCGCTTTACAACTTTTTCGTATGTTGTCTTTCAACATTTAGAGTCGTCCTGTCTTAAATAACTAAATATAATATTTTAAGTTTCTATTTCATTTGATTTCCAGAAGTCCAGTGCCTTCTCTACTAATTCTGAGTTTTCTGAGTGACAGAATAAGCTTACATTTTTCTGATTATTCATTTTTTACCTACTGTTTCTGGCTTCCTGCAGACCCTCTGTGCTTTCCAGTATGGTAGTTTCAAGCTAGATATGGCTATTTAAATTTGCTTTAGTTAAATTCAAATGAAATTGAAAATTCAGCTCCCCAGTCCACTAATCACATTTTAAGTATTCAACAGGCACATATTGTTATTCATTGTCATATTAGATAGTACAAATCTAGAACATTCCATCATTGTGGAATATTATATGAATAGCACACTCTGGATTACATGAACTTTGACTCCTCCTTGCACCTGTTATCATTTCCCTTATTGCCTAACTCCCACTAATGTCTTCCCCCAAATACCAAACCACATGTCTGTTGGATGTGCTAAAACAATTCTTATAAAAACAATAGCAAATATTATTGCAAAAACCAACAGACAGACAAACAAACAACACATGGCTGGTGGTGTAACTCAATTTGCACAGCATGCACAAAGTCCCAGATATTTCTAGCACAGCAAGAAACCCCAAAAATTAAAAACAAGAAAAACTTAAATTGCAGATATCACTGCTGCTCAAGCTCACAAACTTGCACTGATCTCATGTACAAATTCAAACAATTAGTTAACCAAATGGGCCTTGGTTCTATAACGGATACCATTTTTAATCCATATGTTATATGATTTGGAGTATCTAGCATACTTTTTTCTAATTAAAAGCATGATATAACATAAACATGTATAATACAAAATTTAAAATTAAGATAAAATATTCTCATGCATAAGAAAGGGTCAATCTCATTACATAAACAGCCTTTCCTTAGTTCCCAGACTATCTTGGCCATCTTTTAGCTGCTCTCTCTTTTCCTGTCCAAGTGCTCTGGTCTTCTGTCTTTCAGGTTACTGATATGAACGCTGAAAACTCTTGCTAATCCAGTGCTCTGAACAACATAACTGACTTGGTCTCTGATTCTGTAATTTCTCCATAGTTGGACTGGCTCATGGCTTTCCCTGCCAGAGCCAAAGAGGCCCCTTTGTGGAGCTTTCCTACACTTTTAGAGCAGTTTCTCCCAAAGAAAAATTTTGCCACCTTTCATTCTTTTAAAATGCTGAGGCAGCCACTAGGAAATGGAAATTTGCATTTATAAATCCCTGCTTCATGCTGCTCTCTTCATTTCTCAATATTCCATGAATGTTTTCTTTATTATTTCTGCAAATGTCAGCTAAAGTGGTACAGGAAAATATATAACTTTGTTTTATAAATAAATAAATAAATAAAAGGAAGAGTTCAATCTGAAATCATTGAGATTTAGAATTTCCTTTGTGCCAAATTTTCAAATTATGAATGCAATTTTTTTAATAGAGGGATAATTTTGCTATCTGTTTTTTTTTCTCAATTTTGGAGAACTATATTTTTCAAGATCTTTATCAACTTCTAAGTTATTGTACTTCTGGACATAATGTTGTTTATTATAGTCTTTTATTATCTTTCTCTTAATATCTGTAGAATCTGTGGATATTATCTAAAAATGATTTGTATTTTTTGTCATTTCTCTCAAGTAGTCTTGCTTGGTATTTATCAGTTTTATTAATCTTTTCCAAAAATTGTTTTATTTCTGTAGTTTATCTATTTTCTATTTCATTGATTTCAGCTCTTTATGATTTCTTAGTTCTATTTACTTTGGATTTAGTTTGCTTCTTTTTCTAGATTCTTAAGATAGAAATTAAGATCATTGGATTAGTAATTTTTTAACACACTTTTGATTGTTTCTCTGGGATAGATGTGAGCTATGTGGTCCAGACACCTCAGCAAATATTCACCACATTCCCACTAGAGGCAAGTTACATTCGTTCTCTGCTCCCCCACTGATATCAGCCTTTTTCCAAGTGACCTGCTTTGGTCCTACTGAGCTTGAGCATATTTGACACAATCAGAAACCTTAAATGTTTGGACATTGACCATTCTCTCTCCCTTCAAATAGCTCCTCTTTGATACAATTTAAGAGAGGAATTTATTTCTAAAATCCATGCTGACAATAGTCTAATCACCTGTAAAATAGTCATCTGAGAAATTATGTTCAGATGGCATTATGCATACCATATTACTGTGTTCCTTAAAATTGAATACTAGTTACTTTTCCCTTTGCCCTAATGAACAAAAATGTGAAGGCCAAAGAAAGATGCTGCAACCCAGATTCAGGGGATAATCTATTACTTCAGTGCTTCTTTTGGCATGTCTGAGCACTGGGGAATTTTTTTTTTTTTTAATGGATCAGGAAGTGCTTTCTTGTTCTTAAGTCAGTAAATGAACGTAGGAAATTGTACAAAAGGATTGTGAGGGCCCCCTCCATTGTTCTCTTCCACACAGCCTGGAGCAGAAAGCCAGTGGCTCAGTGGTAAAAACAAACACACAAAAAATGCAGGCACTGCACTCTGCTCCCCTCTGAAGAGTACTAGTACATGCCTCACCTTTGAAAATTTCCCTTTTTTGGACCTTGCTACTCCTGTCTGGTAATTTTAGTGAGACTGACATGCAGAGGTCACTTCGACTCCCCCAAACCAAATTAGCCAACAGAGCAGGTTAAAAAGCAATTACAGTAGCCCATAGGAAATCACAATGGACTGCAACTAACACAGAAAACACAATTACCATAATCAATACACTTTAAGTATATCAGAATGAATATTTCCACATGTCAAAATGGTTCCAGATTCACAAAGCAACTAAGCTAAACAGAAAACACATTTAGTTTTCATAATGACGCTGTGTGTGGCTTGCCTTATGTCAGATCCTCGCCTCTTTTCTTACAATTCGGTGAGGTTTTGATTTTTTTTTAATTTATTTAATTTTGATTCATTGAACACAAATGGAGTACAGCTGTTGTTTCTCTGGTTATACACAAAGTAGAGTCACACCATCTGTGCATTCATACATGTACACAGGGCAATGATGTCTGTCCCATTCTGTTATTATTCTTACCCCCCACCCCGACCACACCCCTCCCTTCCCTCTATGCTATCTATCCTTCCTCCATTCTTGCCACCCTTCCACCCGGCATTATGCATCATCATTCATTTATCAGAGAGACCATTTGGCCTTTGGATTTTGGGGACTGACTAATCTCACTTAGCATGACAGTCTAAATGATGGTTTACCATAAGCTTTGATTTGTATTATTAATATGATTAGATGATGTAGATTAAATGATTTTGGTCAATTAAAAGTGAGTTTAAATGTGAACATTAATAATTTATTTAAAAAGGACTTTATTTGAGAAAATGATTTTATTAAAAAGAGTATGACTGTGATATAATAGGAGGCACAGATACCAACAACTCAGGAAGATTTCTGCTTTTAAGAACTCAGTAAACACCTCCAATGATGGACTCAGAAGAAAATTTTCAGTTGAGAGATTGAGTCATGCAGGCTGATTCTCTTCTATTGATGACTGCAGGGCTTCTAAGGACATTCATCCCTGAAGGCCCCCAGCAACCTAAAGCTCAGTATTAAGAGAGAGAGGCATTTCTAAGCCTATGATATCTTAATATCCCTGCAACCACATGCTGAACAAACTAATTTGCTAAGAACTTAAAAGAGCTGACAAACAAATTACAACCATCTTGATAGAGGGTGATTATTGGCATTTCTGGCTCAGTTGGTTATTCTTAATGAAATAAAACAGCTTTATTTTCACAACTTGGCTTGTAATGTAGGTGAAGGATATTTAATGCTTTTTTAATGAGCAATATTACACAGTTATATAGCATTTTACATTTGCAGATATCATTGAAGTCAATTTTATTTCCTTTCTGTTTCCTTGTAAGACTTCTGTGAAATAGGCCAGGATAGCCATGTGCATCCATTGTATATAAAGAACTGTATCATTTGACTCCAATGTGATGAGAATTAACAGTGTCATTGGAATTCTTACATGGTTGCTGGGAGGCTGCCTGGTGCTTACCTCAGGCCTCAGGCCTCCTCCATGCTGTTCCTTTCTGCTTGGAATATTTGACTGTCCCACTAATCTTCCCTGCCTGATGAACTTCTTTTTACCCTACAAGAGGCTAGGAAAAATGGCCCCTCCTCTGGAGGCTGCGTTGCCCACTTTTCTGCATCTTTTCAAACTCCATCCCATCCTAACTCCAGCTGTCATTCCCTTGCTTTTCCATGTCCCAAGTCCCTCTGTTCCTATGGCATTTTGAGGATCTATCTCTCTGTGCTACAGTGATCTAGTCACATATGCTTCCTGGGCCAGACTGGTGAACCCCTGTGGACTCTTCACCCAGATTACCTGCAACTGTCTCCTCTCCTCAAGAACTGGAGGCTGAAATTAAGAGCCCCTAAATAAACACAGTTTGCACCTCCTTAAAAAAAGAAAAGAAAAAAAAAAAAAAGAAACCTTAAATGTTCTTGTATAGTTGGTCTTTCCCTCTTGCACGTCAAGAGTCTGCTACACCATGGGTAGCTGCTACTGACCTTTAGCCTGGTCCCCTGGAATAAAAACAGGTGGAGCAAACTTAAATCCAGTATGTCTGAATCCAAGTCCAATTGACTTCCTAACCGTCAGTCATCCAGCTGAGCCCCTACCAAGACAAACAAGTGTCAACCTACAGAAACTTGGCAATGAGAAAAGACAAAACAAACAAACAAAAAAACACTGATTGAAAGGTACTGAATTTTAGGATAAGGAGCTATCTATAGCATTATTGTGGTGTTAGTTGACTTATGTTCTTTCATTATTAAGATTTTCATTTAATGATAAGGTTTCCAAAATGTTCTTGAGTCATGGGTCCTCGCTGGAACTTAGGTTTCCCTTTCTAATAAATGGAAAGGATTTAAAAACCTTTAAAAGTTTAAAATACTTTCAGCTATACAACTAAGACCAAAATCTAAACTAACTGAAAATGAACTAAAATATTATAACTTAAGGTATTAATTTATGGCCCCAAATCTTGTGCAATTTGACTTTTCAACCTTTAGCAAGAGTCACTGGGATGGTTTTCAAGAATTCCCAGCCAAGAAAAAAGCAAGAAAATATAGTCCATAATGAATAGATAAATCAATCAATTGAAACCTACTTGGAACTGACATATATGTGATTGGAATTCTCAAAGATAAGGAGAGAAGTTAGAGGACAGAAAGGCTATCTGAGGAAATAAGGGCCCCAGATTTTAATAATCTGATGAAAACCATAATAAAAAAATCAAAGAAGCTCAATGAATTCAAGGCACAAAAATATGAAAATAACTACCCCAGGGGACATTGTAATCAAGTGACTCAAAACCAGTCTTTAATCAGATACAGAACAGGACTCGTATGGATGATTGCAGATTTATTGTCAAAGACAATGCAACAAGATAATAAAATGTCTTTGAAACATGAGAGAAAAAAACAGCAAGCTAGAATTGCCTTGAAAATGTTTTTGAAACAATTATGGAAAATGATGGATTTTTTAGCCATTCAAAAACTTAATTAATCACTAGCTGACATCTAATAGCTAAAGGAAATTTTTTTAGGAAGAACAAAAATGACTGAAGGCACCAAAATGGTCACTAAGTTTTTCTCTTATTATTCAAGCACTAGGGGATATTTGAATGCTGAAATGGATTATGTTCAAGCTACTCACCTGCCACCTAATTATGCCCATGGAATCCAGAGGATATAACCTTCCCATGAGTTTGAGAAATAGATTGGTGAGAGAAGTTCCAGTAGTCTCTACATTTTCTGTACTGGATTTTTCTCTGCAGGCCAGAAATGACAATGGAAAATTCTGTCATTGAAAAAAACCTCTTTGCATTCAATGGAGATGAATGGATCTTGAAGTGGCAAAGGTCAGTGGCACTTATTTCAGAGTCTAGGTGGATGTGGTTATTATAATTAATGGCTAAAGGAACCATCAGAATGGTTGGTCCACAGATACCTTGGCATTGGCTAATAAGGTTTTACTGTTGACTGACTGATACAGATGAATGATAAGTGGAGGTTTGACTCAGGCCCACATTAAAGTAGGCTATGTGGTCTCAGAATGCACTTCATAGTTTCTTTTTCCAATTTTGGGATACATAGGTGTAATACATATACTCAAAAACTTGCAGAGTCCACATATTGTTTTCCTAATCAGTGCATTGAAAATTAATCAGTTTATTTTTCTGGGAGGAAGGGTTTCCTGGGGAAATTATAGAGATTAGTGTAACCACCAAAAACCTGAAGGATTCAGAGCCTATGATTTCTGCAAAATCTTCATTCAATTCAACTATGCAGAAGAAAAATGGTCATGAAAATTATATTGGTTTATCACTAATTTAATCAAAGAGTGACTCAAAAAAGTTGATAGAGCCAATCAACATAGCCCCTCCTACCTGCTATGCAGATATTGATCTGGACAATATTTTTCTCTTTACCTATTAGTAAAAATCACCAGAAACAGTTTGTTTCACTTGGCTGGGTCACCAATACACATTTTTCTGTTCTACTTGGGGTTAAATCAACTCTAATCCTCTGCTTTAATCGAATCTGTAGGGACATTGATCACCTCTGCTCCAAAAAATATTACAGCTGTATGGCATTATTAGGACAAAAAGAAAGGTAAGTGGTAGAAGGGGACCTAGAAAGATAACCTAGGGACACACAGTGCAGCTTCTATTGACGAAAGATTTTAAGGATATTAAACATTTGGTCTTAGGTTTAAAACTAATGGAAAGACTTTAAGAATTTTGAAAGCTTTGGGGATTGGTAAAAGTGGCGAGAGCATGGTGACATCCCCCCCCCCATACACACCTTATTTCTAAAACAGAGAGGAACTTATTCTAGACAAGAACAATTAAATGAGAATCATGTTGTGAAAATATTATTCTTGGTGTGGTGTCAAAAATGGGTCAGTATGAGAAGCACATTAAGGACAATCATTTTAAAAATTAATGTATTATTTCAAGTTAGAGATAGCATTAGTATAGAATATGGGGCAGAAGATATGGATAGTGTGAATAGGTTGAAGAGGTATTCAGAAAAATGATGAATCTCAAAAAAAAAATGAATTCAAGTGTGAAGATTCATTCATCACCAAATTCAGGGAGGGTAGATCATGAGTTTGGTGCTTGACATATAGAGAGGAAAACACCCACATAGACATAGGAAATAAGACATTCATAGGCTTAGAAGCGATGGATTCAGAATTTTTCAGCAGTAATAGATGCATTTTCCTCTGGGGGTATAATAGAATGTGAAAAGAGTCCAGGATTAAGCCTTGAAAAACTCTAACATTTAGTAACCATGTAGAAGAGGGTGAATCTAAAGAAAAATTATAGAAAGGATGAGGTATCAGAGAAATAGGTAAATGCCCAGTAGATAATGGTATCCACTGGAATTCAAGAGAACAAACTGTTTCAAGAAAAAAGAAAAGTTGCTAATGTCAGTTTCCATTGAGAACTGAAAAATGTCCATTGGATTTGGCAATGTGGAGGTGATTGCAAACCTTAATGACAGAGGCCAATTTGAAGCAGGATGGCATTAATAGAACAGTGTTGAAAGAGATAGATCATCTTATAACTCAGGAGGCTGAGAAGTTTTGCTATGAAAGTGAACAGGATAGATGTTTGTTAGAACAGGGTTTGAGTAGAAGAGGTTGGGGAGATAAATGTCTTTTAAAAATTTTTTAGCCCTTTAAAGTCACTGGAGATGATTCAGCATTAGGAAGCTATGGAATATGCAGACAAGGGAGAAGAATTACTAAGTGGTAAAATGTTTTTGAAAAAAAAAAATCAGGAGAGGGTAGAATCCAAGTCCTAATGTGAAAGAATTAGCCTTCAACAGGAATAGAGATAGGGTGGGAAAAGGGAAAGACGAATGCAGACCGAGGCTCAAAGACCTGGTAGCAGGACATTGGAAGAATCTCTCTCTGATGGCTTCTAAGAGGTGAAAAAGCAGGAAAGAGTTTGGAAGGGTGAGGGGTATCTAGAAAGTACAAAATAATCACTGAGAAAGTGAATTCACAAAGGAAATAATTGTAAGGTTGCCACCACTCGAATTGTAAGGTTCACTCGAAATTGGTTACCTGAATTTAGCCACCAGTGGAACCTGCCTTGTACCTTCAATGGCAGTGCTCAGGGAGAAAGAAAGCAGAAAGTGGGGTTGATCCTGGTTTGGGGTTTTGTAAACACGTGTGATAAGGGATCAGACAGGCAAAGGAGCTTTTGTTGTTATTGACTGATTCAAGAAGGAATTGAAGAAAGAGTGGGCAGGTGAAGGAGGGGAATGGGAGAAAAAGAGCAGATGGTCCTAATGAGGTCAAATAAAAGTAGTGTGGCCTTTGAACAAGTAAGCCAAATGTAAAGAAGGTCATAGACAAGAGAAAGATGAGCAAATTAATGATTTTGAGAGTGATAAAATATGACACAACCAAGTTTAGATTGTTACCAAGGTAGTGGTTCGTTGGAAGCGTCTTCTAAAAATCACACTAAATTTCAACTTCACTCCTCATAGTCAATGTAAGTACAATTACAATTTTGGGGGGAAGATAATGGCGATTGAACTCAGGAGCACTCAACCACTGAGTCACATCCCCAGCCCTATTTTGTATTTTATTTAGAGACAAGGTCTCGATGAGTTGCTTAGTGCCTCACTTTTGCTGAGGCTGGCTTTGAATTCGCCATCCTCCTGCCTCAGCCTCCTGAGCTGCTGGGATTGCAGGCATGCACCAACCCACCCAGCTATAATTATAATTTTTAACCCTGGCGTGGGGCATATACTATTCTTAAAAAATAAATCCAGTAGGAATAGATTTGAATGTTCAGTCTCTGAATCCATTCTCACTGACTTCATTTACATGTCTTTGGTCGCAACTGTAAGATTTTTATTTAGGGTTGCATACTTCCTCTCGATGGCATTCAAATTTCTTTTAACCATTTACCAGAATTTCTTAAGGCCATGGTTCACAGTCTTGGCTGGTCATTAGTATCACCTGGAGAGCTTACATAAACTCTGGGTCTATGAAGTTAACCTGATTCAGTAGTCCTGAGATGGGGCATGGGAATTTGTGTATTGAAGAAAAAAAAAAATTTCCCAGGTGATTTTGATAATTGGTCAAGAATGACAACCACTGTCTGGGGACATGGGGAGGTAGTCCTCAGTTGATCTGCTTCTGACTTCTCAGTTCCTTAACACAAACTTCTGGAGCTATAACTCTCAAAGGTGCCAGTGCTGGAAGAGGGGGGACACAGACTAAAAGTAAATGGAGCCCCAAAATTAAATATCATGGCACTGACTTGGAATTTTGAATAATTTTAGAATATTGAAACAATTCTATTAATTTATACTTAATAATAATTTTATTATAGAATTATTATAGTTGCATAATAGCCTTTATTGTAAAATAGGATAACTTATTGTTATACTGATTTCAAAGATTTTTTATATTTTCTTCTGTGTCTGAGTTTTGGGAGAAAAGAGATAACTGAGAAGCTATTGTAAAAGCCTAAGTTAGAGATGAGGATGATGAGAATTGCAAAAATTGTGAAAGGAATCCAAAGAAAAGAAACAAAAATAGGAAGTCATTAATGAGATAGAAAAAAAGTTAGAATTAGAAATGATATCTTTTACATTTCTATTGGAGTTTAAAAACTAACTTTTTATCATAGTAGTTATGTCTTTAAATGCCACAAAGTAGAAAGCTTGTTTATTTTGGTGTTAAAACAATATATTTAGAGCTAGGGGGGTAGCTCACTGATACAGCACTTGCCCAGCATGTAGAAGGCCATGGGTTCAGTCCCCAGCAACACAGAAAAACAAACCAAAACACACACACACACACACACACATACACACACACTAATACTTTTAGTCTTATTTCCAATCATATAGTTTTATTCCTAATATTAACTTATTAACTTATTTTTAACCAAAACGAACAATTAGAGACTGAAAATCAATTTTCAAAGTTGTTATTATCAAAAGCTCTCTTTCACCTAGGAAGGACCAGAAAAAGAAGAATTGAAAAGCAAGTGCAATGTACCTTGGTTCCTATTTCCTATGGGAACTTTTATGAGAGTTTAAGACAATACCCATGGGGAAAGGGAGGAAGCGAATTTAATTACATAAGTCAGATCAACCAGAGAATAACTAGATTAAAATAGTAATAGGATTTGCCAACTCCTGGTGGAGGAAATTAAACCTTTCTGAAGACCATATATTTAGAAATATAGTTCAGCTACAAAACACTACCATGAAACATGCAGGATTTATGAGCTTGTGCTTATGCTACACTCATCTTATTTTCATTTTAATCCTTTCAAAATGATTATTCTTAGCAATTGATAGTCACTCCAAATACAGACCTGATTTCTTTTCTCTCGATGACTGGAAGTATTTTTTGTGGTATTAAATTTTTGATTTATCAAGTAGGGATGAATAGCCAGAGATAGCTGAAAGATGAAGATCCAAAATGATACTGACCTTGAAAAGATTTAGGTGAAACCTAACTTGAAGAAATATTACAAATATAGTGATGAATACAGGTTCTTTGTTAACTTTTTAATCTTCAAATGTTCAAATGCGTAAGTTTGGTCTGGCAACTAACTTGGCTTAAGAGCAGCACATGTGAAAACAGCTTTGTGATGTATTTAACTCCACATGAGTCAAGAGTCAATAGTCAATAATGCGATGGAACTCTAATTCATTTCATTATCTTGGGCCATATAAATACAAGTCATGTGCAGGAAAAGGAAGATAATAACCCCATCCTTCTCTTTGCTGAAGGCACTGCACTATGCTAAGATCAGCTTTACCCACTACACCTTGAACAAAGTGGGTTTTATCCAATAGCAAGTGAAGACAATGGTACAGGAGCTTGACTCCATTGTATAATTAATTTAAAAAGAGAAGGGACATTAACTGCTGTCATATGTGTGGAGAAGCACCAGATTCATTCTGTGTAGTTCCAAATGGCAGGTCTCAATAAGGGGCCACTGGTTGAAAGAGCAGGTGGGGGCTAGAGGTATAACTCAGCGGTAGGGCTGTGCTTACCAGGTATGCACCCTAGGTTCAAACACCAGCGAAAGAGCAAAAAGAAAGAATAGAAAAGAAAAGAATTCTATCTTTGTTTTGTATGTTAGGTATTTTCATTATAATGTGCCTGGGGGTGGATCTATTGTGATTTTGTGCATTTGGTGTCCTATAAGCCTCCTGAATTTGATTTTCCATTTCATTCATCAGATTTGGGAAATTTTCTGATGTTGTTTCATTGAACAGATTATTCATTCCTTTCATTTGTGTCTCTGTGCCTTCCTCAATCCCAATAACTCTTAAATTTGGTCTTTTCATGATGTCCCATAACTCTTGGACATTCTGTTCATGATTTCTTACCATCTTCTCTGTCTGGTTGAGTTTGTTTTCAAGATTAAATATTTTGTCTTCGTTGTCTGAGGTTCTGTCTTCCAAGTGATTTAGCCTGTTGGTTAAGCTTTCTATTGAGTTTTTAATTTGGTTTATTGTAACCTTCATTTCAAGGATTTCTGTTTGTTTGTTTGTTTTTTTAGAATCTCTATCTCTTTATTGAAATGATCTTTTGCTTCCTGAAGTTGCTCTTTTAGCATTGCCTGAATTTGCTCTCTTGACTCCTTGTTCACTTCTCGGATCATTTTAATTATGTACAACTCCCTTTCTGACAATGCTTCTGCCATGTTGTCATTGGGTTCTCTTGGTATAGTATCTGGATTTATTTGGGACGTTTACTTCCCATGTTTTCTTATGTTGTTAGTGTATCTTCCCCTCTACTAGTGTGAATCCTAGGTATTGCAGTTTCCCCTTAAAGTCTTATAGGATTCCTGCTTATTTTCACTACCTCCCCTTGAATTGAGAGATCAATATTGGCAGCACACCATAAGCCCACATAAATACAGGTATCTCATACTTGACAAAGGAGCCAAAAACATACAATAGAGAAAAGATAGCCTCTTCAATAAATGGTACTGGGAAAACTGGAAATCCATATGCAACAAAATGAAACTAAACCCATATCTCTCACCATGTACAAAACTCAACTCAAAATGGATCAAGGACCTAGGAAGTAGACCAGAGACCCTGCACCTAATAGAAGAGAAAATAGGTCCAAATCTCCATCATATTGGCCTAGGACCAGATTTCCTTAACATGACTCCCAAAGCACAGATAAAAATAAAAGCAGGAATCAATGATTGGGATAAAGTCAAACTAAAAAGCTTTTTCTCAGCAAAGGAAACAATCAGCAATGTGAAGAGAGAGCCTTCAGAGTGGGAGAAAATCTTTGCCACACACACTTCAGATAGAGCAGTAATCTCCAGAATCTACAAAGTGCTCAAAAATCTTTACACCAAGAATACTAATAACCCAATCAATAAATGGGCCAAGGAAATGAAGAGACACTTTACAGAAGATCTACAAACAATCAACAGATATATGAAAAAGTGTTCAACATCCCTAGTTATAAGAGAAATGCAAATCAAAACCACCTTAAGATTTCATCTTACCCCAATTAGAATGTCTTTTATTAAGAAAACAGGTAACAACAGGTGTTGGCGAGGATGTGGGGAAAAGGGTACACTCATACATTGCTGGTGGGATTGCAAGTTGGTGCAGCCACTCTGGAAAGCAGTGTGGAGATTTCTTAGAAAACTTGGAATGGATCCACCATTTGACCCAGCTATCCCACTCCTTGGCCTATACCCAAAGGACTTAAAATCAGATTACTACGGTGATGCAGCCACATCAATGTTCATAGCTGCTCAATTCACAATAGCTAGATTGTGGAACCAACCTAGATACCCTTCAGTAGATGAATGGATAAAGAAACTGTGGTATATATACACAATGGAATATTACTCAGCCATAAAGAAGAATAAAATTATGGCATTTGCAGGTAAATGGATGATGTTGGAGACTGTTATGCTAAGTGAGATTAGCCAGTCCCCAAAATCCAAAGGCTGAATGATCTCTCTGATAAGTGAATGGCGATGCATAATTCGGGGTGGAAGGGAGGCAAGAATGGAGGAAGGATAGATAGCATAGAGGGAAGGGAGGGGTGGGGTTGGGGGGGGTCAAGAATAATAACGGAATGAGACAGACATCATTGCCCTGTGTACATGTATGAATGCACAGATGGTGTGACTCTACTTAGTGTACAACCAGAGAAACCATAGCTGTACTCCATTTGTGTTCAATGGATCAAAATTAAATGATTAAAAAAAAAAAAAAGAAAAGAAGCAGGTGGAGCAAATTTTGTCTTTGTGCTAAAACAAATAAAGAGAGAATGCCTTAGAAAGTTCAAGTTCAGAAAAAGCTGGTAAAGTCCTTTGTGGGTAATGTTAAAGATGCAGAGGCCATGTATTCTTGCATAGCCAAGAGGAATAAAATGTTCAGTGGACCCCAGAAACCTTTCAAATATTGGAGAGAAGCTGACTACATCAAATAATCACCTGGCAGGGCATGGTGGCACATGCCTATAATCCCAGCAGCTTGGGAGGCTGAGAAAGGAGGATTGTGAACTCAAAGCCAGCCTCAGCAACGGCGAGGTGCTAAGCAACTCAGTGAGACCCTGTCTCTAAATAAAATGCCAAATAGGGCTGGGAATGTGGCTCAGTGGCCGAGTGCCCCTGAGTTCAATCCCCGGTACCCACTCCCCCAAGAAATAATCACCTGGAAGATCATTAAAAGCATACATTCACCAGGCCTTTTAAGTTATCAAGTCAGGCACAGGGGTCTATGTCTTTAGCATGCTCCTGGGTGACTGGGATCAGCAGCCACATTCAGAAACACAGAACTATGTTATTTTGAAAATTCAGTTCCAAATCTTTACAAAAGATATTATTGGCCAAATGACCCAGTGAAATATTTAATGAGGTTAGCATTTAATTTACATTTATTCATTTGTCATTATTTTATAAAACATTCTAAAAATGTGAGCTAAAAGATAATTCAGAAACATTAAGAAACAAAAACAAGCACTAGTTTTTGATTGTCTTGTTATTCTACCAGATTTTCTGATAACACTGATGTTTGTCAGTTGTCATGGAAGTCCCAGGGTCAAACATAATACCCCTTTACCATCCTGCAGAAAGCACCAGTGTTTCTTGGACTGAGATAGGGATTTTCCAAAAGAGAGAAAAGGACCTTTTGTCCAAAGATCCAACTGTACTGTCTGATGGGTACTTATTTTAAAAACATATTAGAAAGAAAACTGCTTACTATTAAAAGTTTTATAAAGAGCTGGGGTTGTAGCTCAGTGGTAGAGTGCTTACCTAGCATGTGTGAGGCACTGGGTTGGATCCTCAGCACCACATATAAATAAATAAAATAAAGATCCATTGACAACTAAAAAAATATTTTTAAAAAATTTCATAAAGCACAAACATCCTTTGGTCAACATGAACATAAGCCTGTAACATTCAAAAGATCATTTCTGTACTGTGTACCAACTCCTGGATTCTGGGTTCCCTGTGTATTCTCACACATGGCTCCAGGGCCTCCAGGGGAGTAATTTGCTTGCTTTAAGCAAGAATTGGTGAACTGAAAAGCAGGGATAAGAAGAGGCTGGGAGTAGATGAGGTTCTAGGCCTGTTTCCAACGGATCAGTCTTGTAGGTGCTAAGGACAAGACTTTCAAAATCACACAACTGCAGAAACAGCTAGAAATGAGAAAATCCATTTCTCATTAAAGATGAGAAAATGAAGGTCCCAGAGGCATGCCACTTGATCAAAGCCTTCCCCTTACATAGGGATAGAATTTGGACTAGAATCTAAGCCTCCATTCTCAGGTTTGTAGGAGAAGAAAATCCAACAGCAACCACAGTGGATCCAACTCTTGGGATGAATAACTCCATTTAAATGGAGGTGGGCAATGGTGATGGGAGAGGCAAGGAGCCATGTAGTCATGCTGACCATGAGATCTGGAGGGCCATTGACTTCACATGTATAAATCATGTCACAGGATGACAGTGTGGGGAATCTGATCATGGTGATTCCAAAGCAAAGGAAGAACTGGAAGCCAAATGCAGGTTATTGGGGTGGAAATTTACCCTGGTATCCCTAGATCAGTGTTTACTGGGATGCTGTCAAACAATATAAGTAGAACGTAAATAAACAGAGCATGAAATTAAGAGTACAAACAAGACAATACTGAGAAAAACAAAAAGAGAGATTTAGCTAGACATATACCTAGTAGAAACCCCTGCCTCCCATCTTCCTCCACAGTGGTATCACACCATTGTGGCTAAATAATTTAAAATCATAAGGTGATTTTAGAGTTAGGATAACTGTCAGAAGAGTCCCCAAATAAATTAAAGCCTAGTGAGGAATATTATGGCACACATTAGACGGACATTAGGATGTTGACCCACTGATGAAATTGGAGAACAACCAGCTGCTGTAAAAATAAGACTTTCTAGAACGTTATACATCTAAAATTCAACTAATTGTCATTCAGTCATTTCGAATAGGAGTCTGATAGTTACTCCTTCGAATAGGAGTCTCATAGTTAAGTTGGGTAAAGGGGTAAGTAAATTTTGGAATGTGGTTGGTGAAACAGTAATGTCAATACTAAAGTGAAATATGAAGACATTGGAAATAATTTAAAAGAAAACTGAAGACCCAGGATAAGTGGGGAAAAGGTATACTTACAAGGTTGTAATGAATAATTAATAACAGAAGTAATTTTTAAATATAAGGTATTATTTGCATTTGGATAAAGATTAAGAAGGCCATAAAATAGATATAGCTATTGTTTTAAGTATAGTGACTGATAGGCCAAATTTTTAATAAAACTCTTCAAATAATGAACATTCATTTTAAATAGTTCAATAGGATCTTTAGTCAAAATTAAGAGCCCATATATGATATAAACTGAAGTGGCCTGGTAGGAGGATCTTGGTGAATAAAATACAATTTTATCATAAACATTTTAGTAAGAATAACAATTTGTGAATAGGAAACAGAGTATACATTGAAGTTGTGGAATGATCTCACCAAACATGAGGCAACAGTGGAATTTTTTAGTGTAGTTCATCTAAAGTATAGAATTAGGAAATGGATCAGAGAGCACTTGACTGAAACAACAAAGTTAACACTCAAACTCCAAATTAGTTTGGGGAAGTTGCAAAAAAAAAAAAAAATTGGTAAGATCTAGAATATGGGTTTTGTGTGAGATAAATGGTGACTTCCAAAACGAGGAAAAAAGTTTGTGTGCAATCTCAGTCTTGCCAAGAGAAACTCTCCCTCCTTGTCTTCATTAGCATTGTCCACAGTGAACCCTCAAGCAGATCCCACTGTGAAAACCCTATGCAGTTTGGACATGAGTAAGGACATTCTCTTTTTTAAAATGCTTCTCCGGTTCACAGACATCTTCCTGTTCCATGTTTTCAATTACCCTATCTTGATTTGGGTTGCCCAACAGCAGATCTGAGTGTAATCATCAACAGAGGAGGCGATTCCAGGAACTTCTAGTAGGGGTGTGGGCAAGTGAGATGGGGAAGGGAAGGAAACCAGTAAAATGTGCATGACCACACTTGTTACCTCTGAATACCACTGGCACTCACTCCCACAGGGGAAATCTAAGGAGCAGTGGAGAACACACCTCTGACTTATCCCAAAAGAGGGGCAAAGAAGTTGGGGTGCTTTTCTACCAACTTCTCACTTGTCATTAGTTGAGAGCATAACTCTCCAGTCCTTCTGACTTACCCTGTAATGCCCAACATGTTCCAATACTAAGAAAAAAGCCCTTGGGCTGAGGATCCCAAAGTTTGCTATGTACAGTCAAGAGATCCCATCTTCCTGCACATTGCTTCACTTCTCTTCTTTGTATGAAACGTTTTTAATCTACATTTCACATTCAATCATCTTCCCTAAATCCTGGTTTCTTATTCCTAGATGCAGATAGCATAAATCCACTTGTATAGCTCAATGCCAACCTTCAATGTGCCAAATGCTTTCTTATTGGTATGGAAAAAATTCATTCTTTCCACAAAATTTTTGTTGAGCCCTAACTATGGTGTCAGGCATTGCCTAGGTGGTGGGTATACAGAAACTAGTTTTGCCTTCACAAATTTCAAAGTCTAAAGACAAATACTGGAACATAGATAAAGCAAATAAATAGGTAGCAATTCCTAAGTGAAAAGCCCTGGGATGTGGGGCAGTCCACAGTCCTATGGAAGATGATGGAGAGGCATGTGACCTCGAAGTCAGGTGTCTGAGATGCTTCTTGGATGAAGTGAGACAAAAGTGAGACCAGAAAGATGAACAGAAATTAATCATCCTTGCCAAGGATGATTCCCAAGACTGAGCACAGGGCCTAGAACACAGTAAGTTCCCAATTGATGTTTGCCAGATGCACAACTGAGGGAAAAACCACATTGGACAAAGAAAACAATAGGAGAGGCAAATTTTTGAGAGAAAGTATGTTGCATTTGGGTTAATGGAAGTAAACTTGTATGGATAGGAAATGGATCTCCATCTGAGATGGACAACACTGATGGTAAAGTGATAGAAATGTGAAAATTTTTAGCAGCCACTGTGTACTCCCTTCTAGCACCAAAAGCATTTAGAATGAGTCAATTAGTGAAAGCACTAATCTAGTCTTGCAGAGTAGAGAAAAATCCCAGGGCATGTGAACTCTGAACTGAAACCTGAGAGACAAGTCCAAAAGAGGGGTGATGTTGTAGTGTCAGAAAGGAGGAGAAAGATATAACCTGAAGAAGGGAAAAGTTTGTTCATGGACAAAAGCTCAGAGACTTGGTAAATCCAGATGCAAGCCACACAGTGGTTTAGAAAGGAAGATGAGACATGATTAGAGAGGAAGATGTAGGACATGAACATCACTCTCACAGATGAAGTTAAGATATTTGCACTTTACTGGTGGATAATGAGAAGATGAAGTGATGAAGTGATGGGATTAGTGGAAGGAGAGGGTGAGATGGTGAGAAAATCAGTTGGGTCACTCAAATGATATCTCTCAAGCTTAATATATGTCTCCTCATATTCCAAGGCCTAATACTTGACTTCCCAGTTCTGAAACCAGCTTCCACCAACACAAGGATCATTATTTCTAGGGAGACTCTCTGTTATAGTCAGCTATTTTTCTTCTGTGACTAAAAGATCTGACCAGAACAATTTTAAAGGAGGAAAAGGTTTATTTGAGGGCTCACAGTTTCAGAGGTCTTAGTCCATAGAAGGCCAGTTCCATTCCTTGGGGCTTGAGGTGAGGCTGAACATCATGGTGGAGTATGTGTTAGAGGGAAGCAGCTCACATGATTTCAGGAAGCAGAGATTCCACTCCCCAGATACAAATATATACCCAAAGCCATACCCCAATTCCTACCTCCTCTAGCCATATCCTACCACTTCAGTTACCACTGAGTTAATCCTTAATCAGGGGATTAAATCACTGATTAGGTTAAGACTCTTACAACCCAATCATTTCTCCTCTGAACCTTCTTGCATTGTTTCATACGTGAGGTTTTGGGAGACACCTCACATTCGAGCCATAACACTCACACTAACAGAATTCCCAGGAACTATTCCTACAAATTGTATGAATTTTCCAAAAACTAGTGTATTCCCGTATCCTACGTGGAGCTTCTCTTTCCTTCTCAGTATCAGGGTCTAGGCAGCAGAAAGTCACTTCTTAAGTTGGAATCAGAGAAAAGAGACAAGGAAAATATATTGAAGGATGTTTCACCAAGTCTGTGGCTCTCAACCCCGACTGTAGGTTAGGATCACTCAGGGAGCCCCTGTCAGAATGAATGAATCAGAATCTCCAGAAGTGAGCCCTGGTTTGTTATGCTAAACTCTCACACGATGTAATGTGTATCCACTCATCTAGGCCCTGCTAGAACCTCATAAGACAGCTTCTCTGAAAAGTAGATGTTCATGGCCCTCCAAATTCAGCATCGGTCTTGCTGGACAAGAATAATTCACATTACCAACTTTCTTGCCTCTGACCCCAGGTCTGCTACAAACCACCTCTGTTCTAAAGAAATACACTTTCTTTTTCATTATAAAATGTTCCAAATACATAGAAAAATAGCAAGAATAATAAACCCAAACTTTTCCATATCTCAACATTTTGTATGTTTCAGATTTTTATTATAAGATATGAAGATACTCTTGTAAACAATCCAATTTCCCTCCTTCTCTGCTTAAAAGGAAGTAGTATCCTTAAAGCTGCATTTATTTCTTCCATGCATGTTTTAACTTTTCACCAAAGTTGGATGCTAAAACAGTACTGTTTTGCAAATTTGTAAGTTTTACATAAACGTCATCCTCCATGTATCCTATGGTTCTCCATCTGTGCTCAAGAGAATGTTTTAAAGAATTATCCATGTTGATGATACATGTAACTTTAATCAACCATTTTCACTGATGCATAAGTTATACAAATTTGTTTAAAAGTAGCTTTCATGTTTCTCCTGGGCATATACTTAGAAGTGGAATTGCAGGATCACCAAACATATACATCTTTAACTTTACTAGATAGAGCCAAATTATTTTCCAAAGTATTTCTAATTTAGTTTCCTGACATCAGGGTGTGAAAACTTCCTTTGAGTAACACCCTCATCCACAGTTAGCATTGTCAGACTTTAATCCTTTGCCAATGAGAGGAGTGTGAAATTATATTGGTAGTGGTAGCTCCTTGATTACTAGTAAAGTTGAGCATCTGTTCATGTCTTCGTCAGCTATGTAGTTTTCCTTTGCCAGGAAACAAAAGTCATGAGGTTTTTTTGTTTTTGTTTTTGTTTTTGTTTTTTTTAGCCAGCATCACATTGTTTAGACAACACAGAAGAAATGTAGGGTATTCTTCACAGGGGAATACTTCAAAAATATATTTAGCTGGGGCTGGGGCTATAGCTCAGTGGTAGAGTGCTTGCCTAGCATATGTGAGGCACTGGGTTCGCTCCTCAGCACCACATAAATGTAAACAAATAAAATAAAGGTATAAAAAATACAATAACATAATTAATTAAATATATGTATACACATGTGCATATATATATCAATGGAAATGTAGAACAAATACTCATTGGATTATGAGTTATTACTACAAATTGCATAGACTTATTTGAGGAAAATATAAAGTATATTGTTACATAAAAGGAGAAAGACCAGGCGTGGTGCACACACCTGTAATCCCAGCACTTGGGAGACTGAGGCAGGAGGATTGCAAGTTCAAAGCCAGCCTCAGCAACTTAGCGAGGCCCTAAGCAACTCAGTGAGACCCTGTCTCTAAATAAAATATAAAATAGGGCTGGGGATGTGGTTCAGTGGTGGAGTGCCCCTAGGTTCAATCCCTAGTACCCCCCACCCAGAAAAAGGGAGAAAGTGGAAAGATATATGCAATTAAACACATTAAGAAGGAAATTGGGATTAGACAATGGAAATTAAGAAAAGGAGTTTCTCTGTCCCAACAGCAGAGAGATTTTTTCTTGTTTTTCTGAACCTCCATTCCACCTACCAGAAAAATTCTGTGGCATGATTGATCAGATGAATAGAGACAATCTGAACTATTCCCTGCCACTTCACAGGTGCTTCCCAAAAAGGAAATGGGATTTCAGTGATACTGAAATCTATAGGGTGCTTAGAATATGTATGGAATCATTTTGTGATTCACAGAGACTAAAGGCCTGCAACTAATTTTTAGAATCACTTAATTACACTAAAACAAGATTTTTATTCACTTTATTCAGTCATTGCCATACTGACTGGCCCACACCATATATTCAAGAAGTGTTATTTGAATGAATAAGAAAAGAAAGAGATGTACAGACACCATTGCCCATCCCTGTGATTTTTCCAAAAACAAATCCTATCAGTGTCAGAACCCCTGGGAAAAGGCCTCTTACATGGCAACAGAAGTGAGCAGCACATGACTGCCTTGGAACCTCAGTTTTTAAATCTCTAAGGAGGCCCTTCAACTATCAGCAAACCAAAGATGAGCATAAGATAATTTGAATCATACTGATATGAGAGTGGGATTTCTAGGTGGAGTTTCTCAACTCAGCAGTTCCTTTGGAAAGGCTTGCTACAAGTAGTGATGTCCATGTCATCAAAAACCCATCAGCCTAGAAAGTGGCAGCTTTATTCTCCACCCTTGATGGCTACAGATGCCACTGTTATCTGTCATTTCATAAAGACTATAACAAAAACACTACGTTCCTTGATCACTCAAAATTTTATAAGACTTTCCTTTCTATAACATATTAATGCTGGTAGGAATAGTTTATAAGGCAGCAAATGTAGAATATTGGGACAAGGACAAGAAGTGAAAACGAGTTAGCCATGAAAACAGACATTGTGCTGGGAAGAAATTGTGTAATGCGGCATTGTCTGTTGAACCTAGAAACTGACTTCAGATTCACTGGAAGCATTCATATTTTCCCAAACAGCCTTCAGTAAACAACAGTGGGAGGGTCCTGACAGCTTCCTGACAACTGAATGAATTTTTAACAGTTGAAGAGATATTAAGCTAAGAGAAGAAAGTGAAGCAGTATGAGAATCATTAAGAATGACTGCAGTAGAAGAGAGAAAAAAAGCAACAAAAACCTTTTGTAGTGGCCTGAAGGGAGAGCTTCTTTGTGTGATTATGCAACTTTGCTCTGCCCAAAAGCTAAAGTGGAAGTTCAGTCTAAACCAGGCTTCCCAGCACAGGGCCTTTTCTGCCTGGAAGGGGCCTTGCTCTAGAAGCTACTGGCCAAGTGCTGCAAAGTGCACCAACAGATCTTCATGACTGCTGAAAGGCCTTTGAAATCACCAGTCCAAAAAGTAACCATGGCTTGTACAGCAGAGAAAGCTGTGGGCCTAATCACTTCAAGCAAATCCCATCTGACTATTTATGCCAGGTGGTTAATAACAACCTGTTCTGGAGAAGTAAATGGTTAGATGCATGATGGACAGTATACTGGGGAATATACTTTTGATTTATGATGGCTAAGAACATCCAAAACATTAAAAGATAAATTGTTACTAAAGAGTTAGGAGTGCATTTAGATACCAGTGTTTCTTCAGTATTTTCATGCATTATTTAACTTTAATAAATGGGCCTTTTTTAAAAGGAAGAAGGACTTTACTTCCTTTGATTTGTTTATATTGAAATGAACTTGAAAAGGCTACTACTTACCATTGAATCATATGTGGCTGGCAAGAATGTACAGATTCTCTGGAGGTTTACAGTTTGAAGAGGGTGATAAATTTCCCCTTTGTCTACATTTTCTATCTGTGTAACAACTACTTTATGCATCTTTGCTCCTTAATAAGCAGAAGTAAAAGTGAGATTGAACATGTGTGAATGTGCTTCAGTAGACTGACAGTAAGTCAGAGACCCACAATGATTTTTGACCTTTTCATCTATTTGCTAATTTGCAAATAATAGCTATCACTGATCTACTTTTATATCTAAAATGTGGTAGAACTCTGTGTGTGTGTGTGTGTGTGTGTGTGTATAAAATCTGGTATGGTATAAATATGATCACTAATTAAAAATACTTCAATATGTATGTAAAATTAGTATAATCTCAAATTGTTTTGTGTTACCCAATGATCTAAGATTTTTAAGAAGGGATCTTTGGAACTATTTATAAAATATTCTATTAGCTTTATTGTTGCTGTAGTTTTTATTGCTTTGGGCTTAGAGAAAGAGCTTTTATTTTGATCTTTAAATCCTATGAATTCTAATGAGCATGCTGACTTGGAGCTCTTAACAGACATATTTAAATTGCTTTAATAAGCTTACCAGCTTTTAAATTTATGTTGTTACTTTAATAAACACATTGAATTTTTTGCTAGGTTAATTATACTATTTTCCTTATTTGTTACTAATTTCATAGCTTATTTTGGTGAAATCCTAAGCTATCTCACCTGATTATTCCTATTTAGTGTTGAGAAGTAATCTTTCTAATTTCTCTTAATCCACAAGGTGAATTCCAATTTATGAAAATCATTTTGTTTCCCATTAGAATGCCAAATGATCTTTTGTTTTAAAACTGCCTTTTTAAAATCACATTTTGTTGTTCTTCTTATGTACATACTTCAAGTAACTACCAAGAAGCTGTATAACTTGGCACTTGTCTTTACCGAGTCTTCACAAAAATCTTTTTAAAAATACTTGATTTCTGGGTCAACTAGAGAAAGTAGGTTCTTTGTAGTGCAATTATGTTTAAAGTGTTTGGAATATAATTTCTCTCATCTCTAATCTAGTTTATTAAAGTTGTTTTAAGAGTGAACTCTGGATAAGGAAGATGAACTAAAAGATTTCTCCACTTGTCCAGGAAAAATGGAAATAAAAATGATGAGATAAGACTAATCCTGAGTCTTCCTGAAGCCAAAAATTTTTTTTCACAAAAAAAAAAAAAAAAAAAAAAATTGGGTAAACCCCAAGTTAGAGTAACAAAGGAGCTATTAAGGAAGGGTGAAGTCTGGAAGAAGTGCGGAAGGACACTCTCTTCCTCTACTTACTGGCCTCTCGCTGTTCTTCTTAATCATGACCTCAGAAGGAAGAGACCGGATGTTACCAGGCCAGCAGTCAGTCTCCATTCCCCATGGCATCAGGGATGATGTTCATTCGACTCTTTCACACCCCTGAAAACTAACTGGTCAAGTCTTTCTTTCAGTACTCCATAAACACAGGATCTGAAATAGGTTAAATATGGTAAAACATGATGTGAAAATCCATGAGTTTTGCAGAAAGACAAGTCTACATGGTAGGAAGATCTCCTTCTGCCTTGACCTTGAGAGAATGAAAATAGAAATGGTAATGAAATTCCTGCAAAGAGTCAGACAACCTGAAAACCCACAATAAATGCCCCTGACTCCATCCTCCAGACCATCCCACACCATTATCACCACCAGCACCACCACCTGGTCTCCAGGTTAAATAGATGTTTGGCCACTTTCACAGACAGCTCATGATTAGCATTATGTAACAGAAGAATGAGGTAACTTCCTACAGGGGTTCCCATTTAAACACTCACTCAAATAATGACATGGGCTGGGAGGGGGGAAATTATCCGAGCCAGAGTCTAGACACTGATTCCACTCATTCTGATACTACATTAATTCTGCTTTCCAAAACAGAAAGAACATTCTTTACTATGTGACTCCTAAATGAACTTCTTTCACTGGTGAAGGATCAACATTCTGAACCCCTCAACTCAGCATGGAAACCCCCTAAAAGCAGCAGTTCCTCTTCTGCTCTTTAGGTTGACTGAGCAGAATGATTTTCCAGAAAATCTCTAAGAACTGATTTTGCTTTTTATATATAAACTTTATATTGTATGCATTCCAAGTAATGTGTTTAAGTAGATTGTAAATAATTACAGCTGTTTTTAAATGCTATTAATGTCATGACAGGAAACCTTAACCATTCTCCAAAACATTTGTGATGGAAAAAAGTAGGTGTCATGAAAAACGATTTTCTTCTTTTGAAGCCATCTGTGTGCTGTCTGTCATGCCCCTACATCTACCATCCACGGGTTCTTAGCAATACCTCTGCATATTGAGGCCCCAATCCCCATCAGAACTGAAAACCACAACTGGCAGGTGTGTTTGTGCCATTTGTACAAATGGCAACTGTTTTCTGCTGGAGCAAGGATCCCATCCACAGCCTATGAACATAATTTTGCTGTAAGAAAGGGGACTGGTCAAAAAGAAGAGCTTAAGATGACTTGATACCAGTCTCTCATAACTCATCAGAAACTAGGAAGTTCCCAGATTAATCACATTAATAGACAGTATCTTTGGATAAACCAAAGGAAGACCAGGGAGCATTTTGCTAGGGATTTCTGGGTTGGTTCACTGGGTAAACTTAGCAGGTCCTCTTGTTCTATCTGCAGTAATGGCCTCTTGTACATTGCACTGTAACTTTTATTTTCATTGTTTTCTCTGGTCTTGATCTCTCTCATTTATCATTTATCAAATTAATTAGGCTTTTTAAGGAACTTAACTTGGCTATTATTTTTTTCTCTTTAATTTATTTTTAACCCCTATTGTCAGTATATCTCCCCTTCTACTTACTTTGGATTTCTTCTTCTCACTTCTTAAGGTAGGTGCTTTGCAGACTTTCTTCTCTACACATCTGTGTAAGACTTTGGATCTCCTTCTCAAACCTGCATTAGTACAGCACATAAATTTTAAAATGTGGTGTCCTCCTTATGGTTCAGTTTGAAATACATATTAACTTGTTTCTTTCTAATATGAATTTCCCCTTTGGCCCATGTATTATTTAGATATATCTATCTTAATATGGAAACATGCAGATTTTTAAAGTTATCTTTTATTTACTGATTTCTAGCTTAATGACATTGAGATCAGAGAACATATTCTGCATGCTTTTAAACTTTGAATTTTTATCATATTTGCTTTATGAGCTGGTATGTGGTCAATTTTTATAAATTAGCCCTTGCATCCCTGAAAAGAAAAAAAAAAAGGGTATTGTCACAACCTGCAGGACTGTTGATTCAGAAACTGGTGAGGGGCAATGGGGAATTGAAAAAAGACAGAGAGAGAGAGAGAAAGCTAGGGCCAGGTGGGACACTATCCTCTGATGGAGGAACAGTGACCCAGAGCTATCTCAGCACATTTATTATATAGGTTTTATCACCAAAGGTTATTTGTGGGAAGTTTCAGAAAGCAGACAGATTTGTTTCTTTTCTTTTCTTTTCTTTTTTTTTTTTTTTGTGGTGCTGGGTATTGAACCCAGGGCCTTGTGCTTGTGAGGTGAGAACTCTACCAACTGAGCTATTTCCCCAGCCCCAAGCAGACAGATTTGAAGGTTGCAGTGAAATTTGCAAGACATTGAGGTTATTGTGCCTGAGTTCAAGGTCCAGACTAATTATAGACTCTGCACAGAACCTCCTGGGCTGGGCATCGTCATAGCAACTGGGCAATCTTGACTTGCACCTTTGCACAGGAAGTTCCCAATGCAAACACAGTCATGATGCAGTCAGATGCCATGGTCCAAGTCACTGTTCTCCACAGGTGTGGTTTACATTTGTCTGGCACAAAGTCCACAGTGCCTTGCCTATTAATCAGTTGTGCAAACTTTCAATATATTTGATAATTTTCTGTCTACTTGTTATATCAATTATTGACAGATAAATTAATAATCTGTGAATTTGAATCTGAATTGTCAATTGGTCTTTTTCTTCTTGTAGTTTCTGTCAAACTTGCCTTAAATGCTTTGACACTATATTATATGCAAATAAATTTTAAATCATTAATCACTCAATAAACTTACTTGTTCCTTTATTATTCAATAATCCTCTTTCTCTCCAGTAATGTTTTTCACCTTAAATTCTATTTTAGGAACAGTTGATCTAACTACCCTACATTTCTTTTACTAGTATTTACATGATATGATTTTTACATTATTAATTTTCAAATTTTCTAAATCCTTAGATTTTAAGAATAGCTTTACCAAGCTATAAGTCATACACCATATCATTCATTCACTTAAAACATACAATTCAACAGTTTTTAGTATATTTACAAATGTGTGCAACAACCATCAGTTAATTTAGAACATTTTCATCACCTCAAGAAGAAATGCCATGTTCTTCAGTATCACCCTCGTATCCCACCCCAACATCATCTTCCCCTTCACAACTAAGCAACCACTAACCTATTTTCTATCTGCATAGATTTCTGTATGGAGGACTTCCATGTGAATACAGTCATGTAGCAGATGGAATTTTGTGACTGGTTTCTTGTTCATAGCATATTTTCAAGGTTCATGCAAGTTGTAATGTGTATCAGTACTTCATTCCCTTTTTTGCCAGAATAATACTCCATTACCTGGCTATACATGCATTTGTTCATCCATCATCAGTTGACGAACATTTGGGCTGTTTCTACCTTTTGATTTTTGTGTATAATGCTGCTATAAACCTTCACATGCAAGTGTGTAGGAACGGAGCAGCTGGCTTTCATGATTGTTTTCTTGAAGTACTTGCACAATTTTATATTCCCACCTCCAGAAATCATAAGAGTTCTGATTTCTACACCTCCTCACCAATGCTTTTTATTATATGATTATTTTATTCTAGTCATCCTGGTGAGCCTTGATTTCTGTTTCCAGTGGGCCTGGTATCTGTAAGAATGGGATTTCAAATTCTCCACATTCTCAAAATGCCCTATTGGCTCTCACCTTTCTTTCTGCTTAGCCTAAATAATTTCACTTATACATTCTAATTATTTCCTTATTTATTGGGACATCTAAATCCAAATACACACATGCACACTGAAGCATATGGAGTTGTTTTCAATGCAATCATTTGTCCAATTAATATTACCGAACATAGATTTCTGTTCTTCTGCTCATTAATTGTTGGTTTGATTGCTATCTAGGAGTTCTTTATATGTTCTACATAATAATTTCCTTTTTGGTTAGATATGTTGCACATGTCTTAGTTGATATGGTTTTACACATTTGATAGGATCTTTTAATTAATGAAGCTCTTAATCACAATGCAGTTGAAGTCATCATTTTTCCCTCTATTGTTAGCATTTTTATGTCTATTACAAGAAACACTGCCTTATCCTAAGTTCATAAAAATACACTCTAATTTTTTTTTCCTTCTAAATGTCTTAAGGTCATTTAAGCCTTTATTGGCATTAGATTTAGTGTGTGTAAGGTCAGGATCCAATTTCATTATCTCATCATATGTAACTAATTGGGTCCAAAGTACTTATTGAATTGTCTGGTCTTTCACCAATAAACTTTGGTGTCATTTGTGTCTTAGTTTCTATGTCTGAGACCTTTCTCTCTTTTTCATTCATCCATTTGCCTCTCTCTCACCAACACCACACTCTCCTAAATATTATGAATTTATAATAAGTCTTGATACCTAATAGAACAAGTATCACTTCTTTCTTGTCTTTTTGCTCTTCCCTCCATATTTCAGAAAAACATTATCTGGTTCCACAAAAAATGTTGTTAAATCTTAACTAAAATTGTATTTTCTATATAGATCAATTTGTGGAGAACTGGTGTATTTTATTGTTAGGTCATCCCATTCATAAATGTGTTTATCCATTTATTTAGGCCATATTCCAGTTCTCTGAATAACATTTTATTTTTCTTCATAAACGTTTTTTACATAGGTTGATAGATTTATTCCCACTGCACATTCTTAGTACACATTTCATCATCTTCATATTTAAGATAAAAGAGAATGCTTTTAACATTTCACCTTAAAGAATATTTGCTGTAGGTTTCCTGCAAATACTTTTATCAGATTAAGTGAACTTCTTTATATTTCTATTTTAATTAAGAGGGTATTTTTATTTATTCATTTTTACTAAATGCTTGGGTTATGAACTTATCTTTGTGGTTGATTTTAATCTGTGAAAAATCTTTCAGTCTCCAAGGATGCTTCTTTGAGGAGGAATGTTTCCTTCACTCAGAAGTCAGAGGACTGACCGTAATTCCAGGATACCCAGTTTACTTTGAGACTTTTAGGTTAAATCACCTCCCTTGTGAAAATCCTGACACACAAAGCTTAGTCTCCTGATTGTAGTAGAAATTTACATCTGATGCAGGGCAACCTCTTTCTGAGTCCGCCTATATATATATTGCTGTCCCAATTTCAGTTCTGTTTAGGTTTTGTTTTTGTTTTTGTTTTTGTTTTTGTTTTCCCCATTGCCACTATTTTATGTGTATTCTGGATTTTACCTTTTATACATAACAACAAAATTCATTTAATGCATATCTAATGTCTTGAGGATAGTACAAGATTATAACTTTGTGCAGAATCCTCTTTATTCCCACAAAATTTGTGTGTTTATTCATTTAAACAATTATTTTGAGTGTCTGCCATGCGCCAGGTAATATTCTTGGAACCAAAGGGTTTGGAAATAGAAAAACAACCAGAAAGACAAAAAGTTTTACTTTTGTAAGTCTTATGGTATAGGGAGAGACAAACACAAGCAAAATCAATGAGATACAAAATATGTTCAATCAAGCTAAGCCTTGAAGAAAATTAGATCAAAGAAGGGGATATGAATGGAAAAGAAGGTGAAAATATAAGAAGAAAATTGGGGAATTTCACTGAGAAGGTGTCTTTGAGTGAAGTATTGAAAGAAATGAGGGAGCTGACCCCTGGGGAATTCAGAAGAACTTTCTGGGCAAAGCAAATAAACCCCCTGAGAAGCAAGGACAGCAGGAGCCATGTGGTCATAGGAGGGAAAAGAGAGGAAAGTAATAGAAGATGAACTCAGAGGGGTTGAAGGGAAGTAGATCACACTGGACTAAGCAGGTCTGTATCAAGACTGTTTTTTACTGTCAATAAGGTAGGAAATTATTGTAGAGCTCAGAGCAGACAAGAATGAATTTGTTTTTCTGACAAAGGTTTAAGTGAGATCCCGGTAAGATA
The DNA here is from genome assembly GCA_020662805.1 of Glaucomys volans. Lineage (NCBI taxonomy): Eukaryota > Metazoa > Chordata > Mammalia > Rodentia > Sciuridae > Glaucomys > Glaucomys volans. The sequence goes on from JAJEJO010002007.1 coordinate 36,194, forward strand.
GTAAACATTCAGCACACTTACCTGCAGAGGATTTGAGTCTTGTAGATGAGAAGTGTTGATTTGCAAAAAAATATATTTGGGAAATCCAGGAAGGAGCACAAGAATAAACAACAAATATCATGAATCTAACTGTAAACTAAATGAAACAACAGAAATGCAGGAAGAAAATATGGATAAATTATTATATAACCTAGGTATAGATAAAACCTTCCTAATTATGCCTCCTAATCCAGGTGCAGTAAAAGAGACTGATTAACTTGACTATAAAAATAGAAAATCTTTGTAAAGCAAAATAACATCATAAAGCTAAAAGTCAACTGAGAAAATGGGAGAAAATACCTACAAATACATCACATTTAAAGGACTAATAATCCTAATATACACAAAGAAAAGATGAGGAAAATCATGAACAGATAATCCAGAAAATAATAAAAATAAAATCAGCTATTAAACCCATGAAGGCATGTTCAAGTTTACTCATAATAAGAGAAATGACAATTCAACTACACTGAGAAATGACCTCTCACTTATTAGAGTGGCTAAAACTTAAGTCTAGGATTATAGCATATGAGATTAGTGAGACTGGGGAAACAAGCATGCTCATTCATTCCCTAGGAACAAAAATTGGTGCAACTATTTTTGAGGGAATTTAACATTGTCTAACAAAATTACTTACTGTGTTAGTCAGCTTTTCATTGCTATGACCAAAATAATACCTGACCAAAAAATAAAAATAAAAACCTTAGAGGAGGAAAAGTTTGCTTTGGATTCATGGTTTCAGAGGTTCAATCCATGGTCAGCTAGCTCCATTGCTCTGGGTCATAGTTAAGGCCACACACATCATTACAGAAGGGCATGATGAAGGAAAGCTGTTCTCTTTAACTGATGAGAGTGGGGAAGCAGAAAGAGAGAAAAAGACGGGCCAGGGAAACAAGACATAATCCCCAAGGGCATGCCTCCAGTGACCCACCTTCTCCAGTCATGCCCTACCAGCCTGCAGTCACCACCCAGTATGGTAATTCTTTCAGATTATTAATTCATTAAATGGATTAATCCACTGATTGGAGTACAGAACTCATAATCTAATATTTCACCTCATTTAAATATTACTGCATTGTCACATGAGCTTTGCCAGGGTGGGGCGGCGGGAGCACCTCATTCAAACCGTAACAACTATATATGTGTTTACCATTTGACCTAGTAATCTTACTTTTAGGAATTTGAACTGGAGATAGACTTTCACCAATAAAAAAAAATATGCACAAGGTTATTCTTTAGAACATTAAAAAGTAGCTGTCTCTACATAGGGAAGTGTTTGAATAAATCTATGGTATAACCATACAATAAAGTACCTCACAGCAATAAAAACAAATGAGGAGCATATATGAACGTATGTGGAGTGAATTCCAGCATATTTGTTAGGTGAAAAAAAAAACAAAGTGGAAAAGAGTATTTACAGCATCATTTCTTTTATGCAAAAGAGGAGAAATAAGAAGAGAGATATGTAAGTGCTTATTTAGGTAAAAACAAAGACAGATGAACAAGAAACTATTAAAACAGAATACCAATAATGGGAAAAATAACACTTCTCTGATTACATCTTTATATATAATTCAGACATTTGGAACTATCTTAATGTTTCACCTATGTAAAAAATTTAAAAAGATTAACTAAAAACTAAAATGGAATACAGTCTCTACCCAAAAGGATCATCCTTCCTCAGAGAAATGGCAAGTTTCAGTACTGGGTCTGGAAAAGTACAAGGTGAATCTGGGGCATCTTGTTTTGCAAAAAAATAATGAAGTAATAGAAGAATCACAAGAAAAGGTAAAAATGACACAAGGAAAAAAAAATGACACAAGAACTACTTTGAAGGTTCCTACTGGCCAAATCAGGGACAAATTGAACATCAAAAAGATGCATAAAAGAAACCATGCTATAAATACTCTTTTCCACTTTAGTTTTTTTCCACCTAACAAACATCAAAATTATTGTAGCAATGGATTATGATCAATTGAATAAATGAATAAAATCTCTAGTGATATAGACACTGAGTCCATAGTGATATATATAAGGAAATTAAAAAATATACAGGGAGAGGGAAAACTTTTCAGTAGAATGCCAACTAGTGAATATAGAAATAAAGACTGATTTAGGAATAACATTTGGTGACCATAATAGTAATCATTGAATCAGGAAAGAATCATTAATGGATTTTATATTGGTGAAGGAAATTTTGATGAGAAATTGAAGTATTTATGTAGTTTAAAGTATATTCCTAAAATACTTACTAATTGCAAAGGGACAGATAGTACCTTTACACAAGAGATTGGCAGGTATCATTTTAAACTAAGTGATCAAAGTAACACCACTGTGTTACTAGGCACGAAGATAACATGTGCCTCTTGATGAGGACACAGCATCCCTTCTCTGGTAATTGGGCCAAAGATGCATTACCTGGACCCAATCATGAAGAAATAATGGACAAACACAAATTGAGGGTTGCAGTTAGCCTCTAGAATGGTATCCAATGATCCCATCTCCTAGTATTACCATACATGCATAGTGCCCTCCCACACTAAATAGGGATGATCTGTGTAATCAATAGGATATTCTGGACATCACATATGTGACTTTTAAGGAAAGGTCATAAAAGAGACTGTGGCTTCTGCCTTTCTTGATCTGGGAGAAACTAGCTGTCATGTCTTTAGAACACTCAGTACTTGTGCAATTCAACAGCAAAGTCCACGTGGTGAAGAAATCAGGCATTCAGTCAAGGGCCATGTGAGTTCCCCTTGTCCCAGCCAGCCCTTCAGATAGCTGTAGCTCCACCTGATGTCCTGACTACAACCTCATAAGAGACTCCTAGCCTAACTAAGCAGCTCTCAAATTCCTGACCACAGAAACTGGAAGATAGCAAACATTTCTCCTGGCTGTAAGCCACTAAATTTAGGGTAATTTGTTACTATGTAATAGACAATAAAATTAAAATTTACTTTTCAAAGATGCTAAGGTCATGAAAGAGAAACAGACTGAGGATCTTAAGAATAAAAGGTGAAAGAAAGACAAGATGATCAAATGCCAGGTAGGATCCTGGAGTGATCCTGAACCAGGGAAAAAAAGTTAGTTTTGCTATGACCAAGATAATTGAGATGACTGTCAGAATTTGAATGCAGACAGTAGATTATGAAATAGCATTGTATCAATGTGAATTTCTTGTTCTTGATCACTACTGCTGATATGGGGGGAAAGTCCTTAGTTTTCGGAAATGCACATTGATGTATTTAGAGGGATATAAATGACTGTAAACTTTTTTCAATAGATTCCAAAGTAATAACTACATAAGTATATAATCACATATGTGCAGTCTATATATCTCTACAGAGAGATATAAACAAAAAATATTAAAATGTTAACAAAGAAACTGAGTGAATGCTACATGGGAATTCTTCCCATTATTCGTGAAACTTTTATGTAGAAATTACTTCAAAGTAAAAAGAACTTAGTAGCGGAGATGGCTACGGTTCCTAAATTTCCTAAGTAAACTCAAACTGGTTTGTTGTTGTTGTTGTTGTTGTTGTTGTTGCTGTTGTTGTTGTGATTGGTTGGATGTTTTCAAACTGAGGGTTGAATTCATTAATTTGAGATGAATGTAGTGAATCCAAATCAGAATTTAATAATAATAATAATAATAGAATAGGATGGACTAGCATAACACTCGAACATTGGGCATTTTAGTGTGAGTACTATTTTGTGCAATGTTTGGGTTCTAGAAAGAGAAAAAAGTGTACTGAGTTTCACAGCCAAAAAAAAGTTGCACTGAAGGGCGATTCTGAGCTTAGACCTCTCCCGCCCGCCCACCTCCGGCCTCCCCTCCCCGCCTCTTTCATCCAGTCCCTCCGCAATGCCTTCCGCCCCCGGGCCACCTGCAGGTGAGCGGGCAAACCTCTCACGAGGTGCCAGACACTATTTAAGGACCCGCCTCCCGGTGCTTGCAAGCTGCCTGCTGCCCCAGACCTGCCCTTCCGCAGCTGCCTGAGGCTCGCGGGTCCCGGAACGCATCCCGCCACCGGGGTTGCCGCCGTGGCATGGGCGCCGCGGGCCCGCTCTGGGTTTTCTTGGCTCTCTTCGCGCCAGGGGTCCTCGGTGAGCTGGGAGTGGGAGGACGGAGGTAGGGACGCGTCTGGGGCAGGGAAGGTTTCAGAGCTGCTCTGCAAAGCATGGACCCAAAAGTGAGAAGCGGAGACAGTGACAGATGACTGCCCCGCTGGCTTGGGAACCTCTTCCCTAATCTCCGGGTCCTGACTGTCCCTAGTACCTCTTCTGGGAAGTCGATCAACCAGAATTGGAGGTTGAGCCATAGGATACACCTTGGGTGGCTGGTGGCAAGCTCGCTCTTTATCTCGCGGCTCTCCGTCCCTGGGACTAGGCAGGTGCTTCTAGCTCTCCGCCGGAGGTCTGCGAACGCCCAAAACCTACCCCGGCTGCGCGCCAGGACCGCAGCGCACACGTGTTTCTGTACACACTCTGCTCTGCCCAGTAGCAGTAGCGGAGCCTCGGATCCTTTTTCGAAATAATAATAATTTTAAAAAACTGGTTCCTCACGGTGATTCTCAGATGTTTTGAACTTTGACATGACATTGGTAAACGTCTGGAGTCATTTCAAAAAGTTCAGACATTAATTAAAACTTTATTTTTAGGTTTCAGAAAGCACTCTCATTCAATGTTGATCATAACTTTTTTTTTTCTCCCAGATTGGCTTGATTTTAAAGTATCATAATTTGTTCTGATTAGAATCTCTTGGCTACTGTGAGTCTTTGTAATTATCTCCAGGGACAGTGAATTCTTAGTTTTAAAGACGTTTACCGTGTGAAGGACTCAATAACTGGGTGACTTGTGGCAAGTTGTTTAGTGCCCTCCACTCTCAGTTTCTCCATATGTGAAATGAAGTCCGTGGTAGGCTGCCCTACCATCTCATCTCACTGAGTTTCCTCAGTATCAGATGAAATTGGGCAGATGAAAGTTAGATGGCAGTTGTTACTACTCAATGTCAGTCATAAGCCTGCTGCCTGGATCTGTTTTCAGAGTCAGCACTTCAACGGCCACTCCCAGCTTAAGGAGTTGGAGTTACCGCGTTTGTTAGTTCCAGTACATCTATTTGCTTTCCTGACATTGAACTGTGTCCTGGCCCTTAGTTGAATATGTTCCTTTGATTATTTTCTTTGAATATTTCATTTCCTCCATCCCTCTTTCCTTTTTCTACCTAGAAAATCCTTTGGACAAATGCACATTCACAACTTTCTCTGACACCTGCATCTACTACAGCACCCAACCTTACTTCTTACCAACCTTCCATTACTGTTTCTAAATTTCAGAGAAGATTTTATCAATGGAAAAATAAATTCTTCACCAGCCCAGTTAACTCATTCTTCCCTACAGGTACACATTCTGTACCAGAGCAGGATAATGATCTGGGTCCCTTAACTCCAGACATGCAAAAAACCAGGTCTGCCTTTCTGTTTACTCTTAAAAGCTTATGTGCTTCTATAATTTGTCTTTCTATCCTTCTCATTCCAATATTCAGATCCTAAGCATTCTAATTACCTGCCTAACATCCTCCTCTCTTATAGATCACTTTGCCACCTGCCTCTTTAACCTTTTAAATCATGAAAACCAAATTTTGAAAAATATGTGTATGTATGCATGTGTATATGTATTATATGTAATATATAATTATATATACATTATATATAATGCTTTCATTATTCCACTTCCTTGCTCAAAAAAATCTAAGTGAATTCCCTACTGCCTGTAGGAGAAAAATCTACTCAGCCAGTCAAGTTCTTTCTGATTACATGTCACCTCCTTGCTCCCTGTCACATATGTGCTGCTCATCCTCTTGTCCATCTGTCATCCCCCTGCTCATGTATTGCTTGCTCCCCCTCCTAACTTTTACTACTACTGTGTGTTCACCCCAAATCACCTCTGGGCTCTTGGCTTAAGTGTCTGGGCTCTTCACTTAAGTGTCCTTAAGAAACCCTTTATAATTATAATGCACCAATACATATTGATTTATAAAAGAAAGTCTTGAAGTGCTTCTTTAATGTGTAACTGCCCGGGTTCCACCTCCCCCTCCACGGGTTTCCCTCTCCCTCATGAGTTTGGACTATGACCCAGGAAGCTGAGGTTTAATAAGCACTCTGAAAGATTCTGAAGCCGGAGTCTATATGGCACACTGCTTTAAGTAAAGTCAATAGGAAGCTAATTTCCTTCTCAGGGTGTTTTCTCACCTTTCCTTTTGACTCCTCATATACATAGATCAAATTTCCTGCACTCTTAGACTTCACTCAGGGCTTCACCCACTGGCAACCTGAGCTCATCCTGCACTAATTAAACAAAGTTGTGAAACACAATGGAATATTACTCAGCCATAAAGAAGAATAAAATTATGACATTTGTAGGTAAATGGATGATGTTGGAAACTGTTATGCTAAGTGAGATCGGCCAATCCCCAAAATCCAAAAGCCGAATGGTCTCTCTGATAAATGAATGATGATGCATAATGTGGGGGGGAAAGATGGCAAGAATGGAGGAAAGATAGCTAGCATAGAGGGAAGGGAGGGGTGGGGG